>CM022946.1:89801163-90151382 GCA_012931725.1 Litsea cubeba | reverse complement strand
ACTCCAGTTGCCCCGTTATATTTACATGAGCTCATTCAAAACTGTTCACAAAGAAAAATGCACGCTCTCACCCAAAAAATTAATGTCACATGTAATGCCACTGTTGAAACATATTTGCTTCTTTGAAGCGTCGCCATGCCTTCAGAGGACCTACTTCCCGAATGCTTATATGATCTTCTCTCCATGTTCTGTTATTCATGAACAGGCCTTTAACCGCAAATCCCATCAGCTCAGTTGGATCCATGTAACCGCGGATCCTTGACATCATCCCACCTTCATACGAAAAACCCATCCTCAAATTTCGATTGGCGGGTCTGGGTTCCTCCAACTGGTTAGGAAGCGGTTTTGGTTGGATCTCGATTGACTGTTTCAGCACAGAGGATGACTCTTCTGCTGATATGTAGCTTCCAATACCAAATGCTTCCCAATCCACCTGCTGCAATATTCCAATTGCATGTTCCACATTCGAAGAAGAATCATGGGTTTCGTCAAGTGATCGTTCAAGAGCTAATCTATCAACTTGGATCTTTAGCTCATGCAGACGCTTGCCAATCCTTGACGACACGGCATCATATAATGTTCCTCTTGAAATATCGCTGGCATCATCCACAGTATGGAGCAAATCATCAAAGGGAATTGGGTCACCAATGAGGACTGTAACCTACAATAACCCCAATTATGCGCATGGGTTACACAACATGCAGTGTTAAGGGACTCTTACAGATTAAAAAAAAAAAGTCTTCACATTTGGACCCAAACAATATCCCTTTTTTTTAATATATTCAGAAAAGGGAAAACTAGGATTCTCTTCAGCTTCAGTATTAACGATGAATAACAATGGATGCATCACTGTTTCTAAAATTTCCAGATCTAACCATACCAGTCACAACAACTCGCAAGCACCCACATAATAACTTGGGGATAGGGAAAACATATGACACCCAACGTAATTTCTGGACCAACCCACTGGAATCCATTTGAAAAAAGAAAGTTTTAAATCTATGATGCCAGGAGCCGTGGTAGGAACTAGTCATGGATATAGAAGGGACACGGATACTACGTATAAAAAGAGAAGAGTATCAAATACAATGCGACTTGATGCATTGCCTATTTTTGAAGTATCCTGGAATCATTGATTTAAACCACTCATGAATTAGGCAACAACAGAGCGAACCTTGAGCATTGGGTCGAGTTAAGCAAATCACTGAGTTCTTATGGTATGGCAAATACTACTACCAAAGATATGGACATACCCTCTTTCCAATCTTTGGAAACTTGGATCCTATCGGCATAACTTCTTGCATCCCAGCGTGCACGAAGGGGATAACCATAGGGATATTGTCAGCGTCCAACACCAACCTATAACCCACAAGAAAAGTAGAATCAATTAATCAAATGCATTATATTCAATAGCACCACAAAGATAAAATACTAAAAAGAGTATAGGCGTGTTAGGTAATACAGTGGTGCAGTATACACTATCCACTTTTTATGTCAACTCACTTTGCCATGTGCAATGTAAAGTATAAGGTGGCTAGATCATTTGCTTTTAACCACATTATCCTTATCTAATGCAAATTTGTTCTCACACTCAAAACAAGACCTAAAAAGTTAAGTTCTGATTAAATTAGAAATATTTACAAAAAATTCATATGTATCTTTTGAAATTAATAAATAACACATGATGCCAAAAAATATAAATAATTTAAAAAAAAAAAGAAAAAAGAAAAATAGAAGAAGTCCATTGACCCTACCTACTGATTGAAATATGTTTCCCAATGGATCATTGGTTGGCCTTTTGCTAACTGCTAATATGTAAACAGTAAACCCCAAAAAAACCCTCCAACGGGTTGCTAGTTTCATCAGACATTCTGACCACTGATATTTTGGGGAGAGAACACTGTATGGCCACTCGGATGAACTCTGTGGATCTCACATACATGTCTGATATATAACTAATTCTCCTTTATTTCCTTTCTTCTCTATTTTTCATTGTTTGAAAAATTAGCTAGGAACAATAACTTAGTACGTTTTTCATTACAACAAACATCATTACCAATGGTCATTATCATCATCGCATCATCATTGAAGCCTTGTCCGCTTACATGGTTTTGGGTTTAGAGAGTCTTCTCCACTATCTCTTTTTAGGACTACATACTCCACCACTCTACATTCTAACTCGTTACTTGTTAGTTACTACAACTTCATTACAAGTCCCAGTTGGTTCCGTCCTCATAGCGCCTCCAACTTGTAGCGCTTCAACTATCGTAGTAAGTCGTTTCTACACTTTTCTTTGTACATTTTCAAACCATCACCAGCAGCAATTTTTAAATTCTATTATATTGGATCCACGCCTAAACTTCATCTTATGTTAGTTAGCCAAAGAAAAAAATGCATCTTACTTTATCATTCCAAACTCTGTACTTTCTTAACATCAGCCAGATGTGTCTACAAAAAAACAATAACTCTATACTTTCTTATTATGCCACATATCCACCTTAGCATATGCATTTCAAGTTTTTTACTAAGTGTACTTTGTTTTCTCATGACATTTTCATTGCCCAATATTCAGCTCCATATAAATGCAAGTTTAACTGCCATTTTATAGGAGTACATCTTTAATGAAAGTAAGAGAACAATTGCACAACATTTTATTGGTTTTTCTCCACTTTGACCAGCCTGTGCTAATCATGCAAGCCATATTTTCCCAAAGCCCTCTGTTTTGTTTCATAATAGCTCTCAGATTATGGAATCTATCACACTGCACTAAGTGGTTTTTCAATTTTGACCATTTTATACTTCCTTAATCTTAGTTCTAATATACTAGTAATTCCATATATTCCTTCCATGTTCTGCTAATTTTTAAACCACTTTACTCATTCATAAGCCTTTTTTCAAAAGTTGTAGGCCTGTAGCTTATCACTTACTAGATTTACTTGACTCGTAAGCCTCTTTTCAAAAGTTGTAGCTTATCATTTACTAGATTTCTTGATTTGAGTTTTGCACATATGTAGACCCTTCTTGAACTTCTTGTCGAACTGCAACATTCAAATAAGGTGGGTTTTTCTAATGCCCTTCATCTATCCATTCTTCATGCCTTTGATTCAATAGATATTATCGTACGATCGTGGTGAATCACAAAATCTGCTGTAGGTGCCATCAACCATGCATGCAGGTAGGGCCACAATGTCATTGCACCATGTTAGAGAGTGCAGGTAGCTCACACTAGATTGTTCTACTTCTGGGTACCTTGGAAAATCAAAGTCTAGCACATCATAAGTATGTTAACAACTATCAGCAACGCTAGCCAAATTAAGATGCCCAGCAATTCTGATGGTCGAATGGATGCGGAGAAAAGTGAGTGGCAAAACTGTCCACGGTTCAACAGGTGGCCTTTTTCTCCTCATCAAACCAAACAGTTTATGAGATATGAAATCTAGGATACATAGCCAATTATCACCAACTTTTTTTTTTTTTATAACATGGAACCCGCCGACCCCCCTTCGGTTGATCATTGGTAAACCCACGGATACGTAGAACCACCCACTAGCCAATTATCACCAACCACTCTTGAGAAAGTAAAGATGGAGAGATTGAACAAGATGTCCAACTTCAGATAAGATGGTTGAAGTGGAGACTTGCTTTTGGAATGCTTTGTGATCGACGCATACCAACAAGATTGAAGGTAAATTTTTACAAGATAGCAATTAGACCAGCTATGACCTATGGAGCAGATTGTTGGCCAACCAAGAAGCACGTGCACAAAATGAGGGTAGCAGAGATGAGAATGTTGAGGTGGATGTATTGTACAATTAGGAAAGATAGAATCAGAAATAAGCTATTCCGGGAGCATTTATGGGGCATCAATAGGTGATAAAGTTCGAGAAACTGCCAAATCGGGTTATAGACCTAGGCCATAAGGCTGGGTGGCATGGGATACCCTGGGCATAAAAAAATAAATAAAGTTAGAGAAACCTATTTGAGATGGTTTGGACATGTCCAATACAAACTAGCAATGGCACCAGCGAGGAAGATTTTTATATGCAGATTGATGGTCCACCAAGGGGAACGGGTAGGCCGAAGAGGTCGTGGATAGAAGTAGTAACAAGTCTGAAGAAGTGCAACCTATTTGAGGACTGGCGCGGGATAGATTGGAATGGAGAAACATAATTCACGTCGCCAACCCAAACATAGATGGGCGACAACCCAAACATAGGTGGGACAAGGCCTTGATGATGAATGATTATGATTCTTGAGAAAGTAAAGCACCTAGCAAGCTGAGGAACTATAGTCACAGACCTTATCAGGAAACAATTGCCTAAAAGGCCAAGACTACTTAGTAACCTCTAGAAAACTGCTTCTCCATAGAAACATAATTTCAAGTATAAAATGTGACTTATATCGCATCATTTCTCACCTTCCAACTCCTCTTTTAGCAGAACCAATGGTTCTGCCACCATCCCGAGACCGACTTCCTTCAGGGAATATATGAACCCATCCACCATTGTTCAGTTTTGAAATAGCCATATCCAATCCCTGCAAAAGGTTGCATAGAGCAAATAATTATGATTTGTAGTTATGGGTAAAGGTATCAAGTATCCAAGTCCAAAAGTTGCCTGGGTGTTCTAGGTGCTAGTAACAAACACTATCGTACAAAAGAAGAATCCCAATTGATTTGTAATAAACAAAGAAACAAACAATCTCTCCAGACAGTTAATTTTCAAATATGAAATCCAGAATAGTATACCTGTTGGTAAACACCATCGCCACGAGAAATAGGTAAAACTTTGACACATCGAAAGAATGCAGACGTAACTGGGTTGCTAAAAACATCGGTCAGTTGCACATAATGTCCATCTCAAGCTTTGAGCATCGAACAGAACACTTCTTGGCAGCAGAGAAGCAATAACTAATGGATCATCTACAGAAGCCACATGATTGCTAACCTGCAAGATACAGCAGTGTTACAATGCAACAAATACATAAAAACACACTTTGTTAAAGAGCAAAGCAGAGAAGGCCTGTGAACGAGTCCAGAAGCAAAATCTAACACACTGAAATGGCAAGCTAGTCAACCAGCCACCATCCATCCAATGGATTTCTACTTTCGTTCATCCAACAGAAGCCTGCCAAACATCGGGCCGATGTTACATACTTGCATTAATTATGTACAGATTGCCATTAAATATCCATCAATGGACATGTCAAGCATTTCTCTGGTGCCAAAAAAGTAAAAATGGAAACACCGGGTAATTGAAACATAATAAATTCCATCACAAAACCAACTGGAAATATATTTCTTAATTTCAAAAGCCAAAATCTCGAGTAAGTCTTAGCGGAAAAAGTAAAATAAAGGATAATAAATGTCAAAGTAATACAGGGAGTGTACTTTGATATCCACGTAAGAAGAATATAATAGATTATCAATAAAATAAACAACAAAAGGATCCATACCATGCATGCAAAGAAAGACCAAATTGGCCAGAATAATGAAACCATAAAAGTAATCTCAGCTTTCACGATAGTTATTACTACTGCATACCGTAATAAGTGGTTTGCCATCTGGTCTTTGTAATATTGCCTGATGCAACTTTTCTGCACCATAGATCTGGCAACACAGACAAAGTTAAACATTGCAAACATTTTGGAGGGCCTTTTTTAGATGAAAAGATAAGATTCTTCTTTCTATTTGATCAGTTATAATGCCATAAGATTTAGCTAGTTATTTCTGAGTACCTGAATACGGTTAAGACCATGCATAAAAACATGACAAGCGTTTCCAATAACAGGAACAGCCAGAGCTTGAAGCATTTGCACAATGATTGAATCATCAAAGGCATCAACATCCTTGTTCACTGCAATATTAAGAATACTACAAGTGAGGATGAACATGGTACATAGATGGTTCCCAAGAAATGGTAGTATATAGACGATTCTAACTTCTAACTATGCGCATGATTCATGGAACCTACATATAAAACATGATCCTGTACAGGTTGCATGTGTAACCACATCAGCACTCAAGTCGCGAGCATACATTTCACAGGTTGACATTTCTAACCCCATTAATAAATGGGTCAGTTTCACTGAAATCATCCTGAACTCCCAACCCAACAACATTGAAACTCAATCTCCCGAACAGACCTGAACCCATCCTGATAACTATGGATTCTGGTCAACATTTCCAACCTGGCTAGAAATGGGCCAATTTGGGACTGCTCCAAACTTGTTAGTTGTTAGTTGTTACCCTCAATGGCCGACCACATCCGACCCACTGCCACACTTAAGATTGGATTGATCAGAGGTTCCAGGTAGGCTTCACAGCCAGAGATCTTTTATGCTTTGTGCATATACATGGTACATGAACTTGTCTCCTCCCTTTTTCTTTTTTCTTTTTTTTTTTATTTTTTTATTTTTTTATTTTTTTTTTTGAAAGTTAACATGAACTACTCTTTATCATCTTAATTGAACTATTTTATATGTTCACTTTTCAAATATGACTCGATAAACTATATACACATACAAAATAATTTTCTTACACATTAGTTCACATATAAACTACATGAAGACCAGACCAGACCAGTGGTAGAAAGGAAAAGAGAGATTTTCATCATTTGTGGATCACTTGGACAAAGAAAGCAACTCATGAGAAAAGCCCAAAATTTTTATGAATATCCATAGATACATGCACTAAGATTCCAAGGGATTGTTTGTTCATAAAAACCCCAAAAATTATATTCCCTCTTTTAATTGAATGGAACCCATTTCAGGGAAAACAACTCTCACCCCAGAATATGATTTTGCCTTACACTTTCTCCTACAACAACTACTTTTACTCGAAAATACATCTAATCTTGACTGACACTCTTTCTAGTTCCACACAGAAAGAACCCACACAATAAAAAAAAAAAGGAACTTCAGTCGGAGATTCTTTTCCAAACTAGGGCTCCCTTTGATCCCACCGAAGAATCAAGAGAAAACCAAACCACCCCACAAAAGCACTGCTCCAAATACAACAGAAAAACGTTTTCTTTCCTCAGGAAATTCACTTTCCCGCTACGATTTACATCACTCGAAACACAGATATACTAAAAAAAATATGAGAAAGAACATCAAATATTCAGAAATACTCACCGCGCTTGCGATAGAAAACAGAAGGAGATGGAGAGGATTTTGCATAGAGATTGCGAAACCTAAGACTCCATCGCTGGAGTGTTGACGAATAGTAGTTTTCTGAGAATCTCTGCCGATGATTTCGATGTCGATCGACTACGATGCGGAAACGGTCACGGATCCGGAGCTGCAATGCTCGGATCTTGTCTTTCCAAATATCACTCCTGTCGATGCTGCGGAGCTCGGATTCCATGGAAAGTTCTGGAGATGTAAGAATTCTGACAAAAACCAAACGGGTGTAAATAGAAGGAGTGACTCGAATTTCCTTGGTTTGTGCAGGCAGAGTCAGAGACTCAGAGATGATCTCTGTGTACCCCTATGAGATGATGATGCCTTGTGCTTCTCTTTTATATGCGGGGTGCGGATTACACACTCCTCTCTTGCTCATCAAGAAGAATAATCTAGTTCTATCAAATTCTAAACTCTCATGAGCCCCTCTAAACCTAAGAAATAGGAACTAAAATCTAAACCCTTCAAAATTTATATATATATATATATATAATATATCAAGTGAGAACTAATTCTCACCTAATATATAAAAGAAAATAATCACGTGAGAACTATGGCGTGGGGCCACCAATCACCCAATCCAAACGTTGCAATGTACACAGACCCCTTTGATACTCTCACGCCCCAAGGTTTGGCACCAATGCGAATGAACTGGACCATTGGATCGAGTATATACCCATACGAATGGATTGGGCTTGTCATCCATGGATGAAGGGGTTAGAAGCATGGGGTTGGGGCCGAACTTGATATTCGGGGTGGTCCCATATAGATCTTTCAATCCCCACCGGTCCCATTCCAAAATGAGGCCCCCTAGTGGGCCCCATAAAAAAGTTCTCACGGTGACTCGGTGAGAACAGTTCTCACTTGATCACATCCCATATATAAATTCTCACCTATATATATTCAAGTGAGAACTAATTCTCACCAATATATATAAATTATCACCTATATATATTCAAGTGAGAATTTATATATAATATATAGGTGAGAATTAGTTCTCACTTGAATGTTTTTCATATATATATATATATATATTTTATAACAGAGGGTGTTCCAGCGCTTTGGGCTAGAATAATTCCTACGAGCCCAGGAGAAGCCGAGTAAATCCCATGTGGCCCTAGTGTGATAGTGTTGTTTTGAATCCTCAATCTCGAGTGCAAATCATAGTCTTAGACCAACTGAACTACCCCTCGGGATTATTCAAAATAAATATTAAGGATTGTATTACCTAGAAAAAAATATTTATACCAATAAGCTAAGGTTATCATTAAATTGATTATAAATAAAATAGGTAATTTTAATTATTTATCCCTTACATTTGTCCTCTTGTTATGAAATTCAAGTAGTATGAAGTAAAATTTTCTTCAAAAACTAATACAAGATAGAAGGTGATTGTGAAAATCCGATTGTGTCTCTTATAAGCTTTTCATGAGCAGATCGTCCGAAACCGTATCATAGGGCTTATTTAATGATAATATGAATCATTCAAGGTGAATGTCATCGCTTTAAGTGATATAAATTTAAATTTTACTTTAATAGGAGTTGAACACATGGTAAGATTGAGCATATAATTTATAACATAAACTACTTAAAATTAGAGTCCCCCTTTTGTATTACATTGGGACCAACTCTTATTAGAGCAAGACTTAAGAATATATCATGAGAGGGAATAATATTCATCTCGAACGGTCCGGATTATCTTTATGTGTGCCCCATATTGGAGTTCTAGACATTCCACTTATGGGAAGTGGACTCTAATTTTAAGTAGTTTGAATTTCATAGTTTGGCCCCTATAAGAAATATAGGGAGAATTTGTCCTAAATGGATTGTAATTCTTTCCCTTTCCTGAATGAGGTCATGGAGGGACCAATAGGTATTGCATTCTGCTCTTGATGGATACATGGGATATTTTGGTTACAGAGGCAGCCCATGTCTATAGTGAAATAGGCAACCCGCACTATCCACTCCTATTATTGTTATTATCATGAATACTACACTCATCCAAGTCCCTCACCACCTAGAAATTGATTTTTGATTGTTACTTCTTTGAGATTTTTACCGGAAAAACCACTTTATGTGGTCAGTACACCGAACATGGAACATTAGGGAAATATGCACCTAACAGGGAATCCGTACAGGATTCTTAATTTATTTATTTTTTACATTTTTTTTTGTGGTTGAATTCATCCTTCAGTTTTAGTGCTGGATGTCGAATTCGACCTTGAGATAGAAATTGGCCCTAATACATTTTAGCTCCATGTGTCGAATTCGACCTTGTACGAAACACCCGAATGTCGCATTTGACCGAAAATGTACATGAGTTTTTCTGAGCTGAGTTCAGGGACTTGATAGGTTTGGAGCTCCAGCATCCCCAGGAGTTAGTCCGGTGCATGATCGAGTACTACTAACTTAAGGTGAGCAATTGAGATGTGATTTACTTTCAAGTGAGTGAGCCATATGAAGACATTCCTTGTTAGCAGAAACCAGAAGACATGGGCACTTGAACCGCTTATGTGTTTGTAGCACCCATTGCTTAGAGGTTAGCAACGGAGATAGTAGCTTTGCTTGCTCTGCTTCCAGTCCCCTTAGATTGTTTGTTAAAGTCTACTCATCAATCCTAAATTGGGCAATTGAGGTAAATAATAATAATAATCTTCTCTTCTGCTGCTGCTGCTACTTCTAGTGCTTCATTTTCAAATTTAAAGATATTATACACACATATGGACCAACACAAAAAGTTATCCTCCTCAATTCTAGTAAGTGATTCTATTCTAGAAAAATAAAGATGATGGAGCTGTGAAGGCCTTCTATCATGTAAATTTTATAATTCTTGGCAATATGATGTAGATCATGTCCTTAGACCATAACCCTGTACAACTAGAGTAACGTTAGTTGATTTCATGCTCTCCTATATGGATTTACCATGCACCCAAAAATCTTTCACTGGAATATCCTACTGTTCCAATATTTCATTTTTAGTTTTCTTTGGATACAGAGTTTTATTGCACCCTTATTGCATTGTCCTTCGAGGCATCATTCAATCTCGGAATTTTCTATTGCATGATGCATCCACAGCGAAGCCAGCAAAACAAATAGTCTATAATTACCAAACCATCTACTCTTGGGGACGTGCATAAGAATGAATCCAACAGTTCTGGAACACGAACCCCATCGACTAGGCAAGGTCCGTCCTGCCCTGCGCCATAACGGCATTAGTCTCTCCCTTCTCCGGATCCACCTGTCGGGGCCGCAGTAGGATGACCGAGTCCTGAAAGAACGTCGTTGAATTGCCAAAGATGAAATCAACGGTGTTGGCAACCCGACAGGAATGGTAGAATTGCCAAAGGGTACGCGCGTAGAGGGTGTCCTGGTGGTCGAGGAATTCGCAGCGCTCGAAGACGGATTGGTCGCTGATTGACCGGAATGCGACAGCCTGGTGGACATTGGCGCCGGCCGCCGCATTCTCAAACGTCAGGTCACGCTCCCTGAACCTATCGTCGTTAACTCCGATGATGGCGGTGTTGTAGGTAAAAACTCCCAGCAACCTAGAGTACAATTTCCCCATTAAGACCGTTTTGCTCATGTCGTCGCCGAGGAAGACAACGTTCTTCTTCTCTATTAGAACTCTAACGATCTCGTCGTAGACGCCCTCCTTAAACCTAAAGTAATATAAACTCATGTACATTTTCGGTCGAATGCGACATTCGGGTGTTTCTTACAAGGTCGAATTCGATGCAGAGAACTAAAATGTATTGGTGCCACTTTATGTCTCAGGGTCGAATTCGACCTCCAGCGCTGAAACTGAAGGTCGAATTCGACCACAAAAAAATATGTTAAAAAAAGTTAGGAATCCTATACGGATTTCCTGTTAGGTGCATGTTTGCCTAATGTTCCATGTTCGATGTACTGACCACATAAAGTGGTTTTCTCGGTGGAAACCTCTACTTCTTTTGTCATTTCTATTCCAAGCGAGTTGTGAATTTATGAACTCAAGACTCGGTTCAAGTCTGGTTTAGTTTAGATTTTGGCTACCCAACCTCTCTTACTCCGCATGGACATGCTTTGTTATTAAATTGTTATGCACAAAATATTTGTAACTTGATTGATGCTGTGTATCTAATTAAAATAATAGTGAGGTGGGGAGTTTAAAAATAAATCATCCTAGCTAAAACCAATCTTTCTAATATTACTTTACAAGCTGGGGTTCAATAGCATAGCATGGTGGTATGTGACTGCCAGTTTGACTGCTCTTAATTAGAAAATGAACTTAAAAGATGTCAATGTTGACAAGTTTTGGTAAATCAGCTAAACAAGAGGCCTCCCTCATAATCTGTGGGTAAGTGGACCCCACAAGCATATTCTCCTTGAAAAGCTCTTAGAAAACTGAAGATGAGTTTTTTTATTTTTTAAATATTATTATTTTTATTTAATTTCTTTTTCTTTGCTGGGATGGGATGGGATGGGAATGCTATTAAAAGACAAGAGCCGACCGTTTGGATAAAAGCGTGGGGGCCATTGTTTTTTTTTTTTTTTGTTTTCCTCCCGTAACGTGTAAGGTAGGATTGGAGGAAGGTTATGATCCTCGACCATGAATTCTACCCATTTAGTTCGAGTTTGAGCGATTTGGTTTGGACCCCGATGATTGATGATGAGCTTGGATAATCCAGGCTATTAATCTAATGGTTTCACAGGGGCCACTTTTCACAAGAAAAAGCGGAAAATAAAGGTTTTTTTTACTCAATTCCAAAAAATAGAAATCATTTCATCTTATTTGGTAATTTTTTCGTAAAATAAAAATAAAATAAAGCATCAAATCAAGATAGAATAAAATATAATGAAACTATGATGATATTTTATCTTTAGTGGATTGGTAGGGACTCTTTTTGAATTTTTCTTATAAAAAAGTGGGTTTTTTTTTTTTTTTTGGTCCTTTAGTGGAGGAATAAGGTTGTTCTTTTACTTTTTTTTATTGAAAAAAATTAAGATAAAGATTTAAAAATATATACTTTTGATATAACTCTTTATCTGAAAAATAAAGACTTTATATTAATTTTACTTTAGTAGTAAATTTCCGAAAAGGAGCCAAGGGCATGTTCAGAATGAGTTTTCTATCATACTTTAAAAAAAAAATTGTCCGACAACAGGACACATTGACAACTTTATACAAATGTGCCCTGGTAGTCAATGAAGGCCACATGAGTTTTTTCTTCATTTTTTTTTTTTTTTTACTTTTTGGTCTCTCCTCTTGGATGGCCTCTCAAGCGTATTCTCCATCATTTTTGAAAAGTTGTGCAATAGGTCAACTGTCTGTAGATCGTTTTTTTTTTTAATCTAGCCAAAGGGATTGGGATCCAAGACCAAGAGACAGCACCAATAAAAATATAGAAAGATAGTCCGCACAAAACGAAAGAAGATCACACAAATAGGAAGAACACACACAAATGAGAATAGGCCCAGGTTCAAACTCTAGGCACTCCCGTGAGAACTGCCAAGGAAAAGTGAGGTAAGTGGCACAAATGACAATAGGCCCAAGTTCAAACACTAGGCAGCCCCATGAGAACTGCCAAGAATAAGTGAGGTAAGTGGCCCTTCTCCAACTGCTGCTTGTAAATTAACAGAGCCTTTACTACTTTATGCATAGAGCTGAGCAGTCTTTAAAACTCGGCAGAGTCCGGGTCAGGTCCCATACCCAAAGGAGATGGAAGGACAAAATAAATCTTCTCTTCTCCACCTCTTTCCATTCATCCCATTCACATTGGAAACCCTAACAACCCCCATGGCCCCCATCCCTGCCCCTTTTCCCTCTGTTCTCCTGAAGGACAAAATAAACCTTCTCTTCTCTACCTCTTTCCATTCATCCCATTCACATTGGAAACCCTAACAAACCCCCATGGGCCCCATCCCTGCCCCTTTTCCCTCTGTTCTCCTCTTTCTAACCCCAGCTACTTCAGCATCTTCAATTCCCTGTCTCAAATCATTCTAATCAAGATCCAACTGTTGCTCAAGTAGGGGCAGAAATAGCTCCATCAAAACCAAAATGGATTTCTTATTTTTCAAGGAATTCGATTTCCATGTTGCAACGTTCTTCTGTTCTAGAACATAGGAAGGTGATGGAAAAATATTCTTCTGCGCACGATTTGCATACAAACAGTTTACTGGAGGAGCCGCTGCAATGAACATTAACTAGTGGCCAGCCTCTCTGTGTACGAACCATGCGCGGGAGATCTTTTTCCAATTATAGATTGGGGTCTCTGATCTACTAGGCCTTTGCCATTTTTAAGGATTGTAAAAGCTACTAGATGGAAAAGGTTTCACTTCACTGGGATGTGAATCTCTTGAAGCAGACGCTTGAAAGTTTAAACCCATCAGTCCATATCCCTCATATTTCAATTCTTCATTTTCACTCCAAAAATATGATGAGAAATAAGAAGATGCTGATGAGATGGTGGGAAATGGAAAGAGGAAGAGGAGAGTTGGAAAGGAGAATGACCCGACTTGACTTGACCCTACCATGCCCAAGTCAGGGGTGGAGTCCAATTTTTCAAACCTGGTCAAAACTCATAACAATTATTGATATAATTTTATTGTTGAATATCGTCTCAAAAAGATAGTCAAAGGGGGAACCTTTATTCCAAATACAAACAATCTTATTCGTAGACGTATCAGGGATATACAATACATGATATGTTATCAAAACTTATTCGATCAGTCAAGTCTCATTATACCTTTCCTATTCCAACAATAACATGAAAACAATGATTAGAAATTGATTGCCAAAATCATAGGCAGAAATCCAAGTACCATTTGTAGGAACAACAATTTCTTTTCCTTTAAGGACATCCACCCCAACAGACAACAAAGGGGTAGAAATATGAAACCTTTATTTCAGCTTTCGAATTGATATTGTCCAGAGAAGATCTGAATCAGATCGAACAGTGATTTTCTCCTCCCGAACAATATTTGAAGTACTTACCAAACCACCAAATTTCATCGCCGTGTCAGCTGAAATTAAGAAATTAATAATGAGTCATGTCAAATACAAGTAATTTACAAACTAAACAAACTAGTAAAACATAAATACTAATAAAAAAAAGGAATACAAAACCACTTGATTGTCATGCATGCCAATCTCACTTTCTGCCTAATAATCAAGAAATTAAATTTATGAGTGCACCATTTGGATTGGCATGGAGGTAGAAGGGGAAGAGGAAAATGAAATCTTCCCATGTTGGTATTTTCAAGATTTAACACTTGCTTGGAGAAGGAAATGTGAGAACCTCACTTCTCTTCTCTCCTATTTGAGAAAAGCTTTCCCAGACAGACAGATACATTAGCAGAGACAGAAAGACATTCTCCCTATTTTCATGTGTCAAACAAGAAAGGCAACTCAACTCAACTCGACAACCACATTTTCCTACTTTCTCCACATGTTGAGGATATCCCTATTTCCCCTTCCCCCAGTTCCTCCTCTAGGAAACACTCCTCGAGTTTATTGCCTAACCAATCATTTCATCATGGTTCATTAATCGCTATATAAGTTTTCAGAGATTACAGTGCATTATAGAAAACTCATAAGCTAAGCTGAACTGAAGGCGCACAATGTAACACAGAGGAATCTGTCATCTGAAATTGCACCATCATAGTGTAGTACAATCAGGTCGTATTGATGCATGTGAACATTGACAATCTCCTAATTTCCCCGATCCAAATAAGACAAGATCATCATTGGTAGATCCAGTGGATAATAGGAAAGCCATAAAAAAATGAAAAATAAAAACAGATTGGACGGCTAGAGACATCCAATAACAGTGTGGCCAATCACAGCAGCATTTTTTATTAATGAACCATTGTCCCGCTGCACATACAGGAAGCATCAGGATTCTATAAACTACCAATTCATCCGGGCTAACCATACACAACTCGTGTTATAAGTACAACAAAATTGCATTACTTACTATGGTGCCCATATACGGCACGGATACAGTAGGGACACACCATGGACACGGATTTTACATATAAAAAAGAGCTTTTTGTATATATCCCCCTAAGGTTTGTAGGATTTGTAAATAAGGCCCTGAGGTTTTAGTATTTGTAAATAGGCCCCTGCGTTTTCTTTTTAATACCTTTCATATCCCCAAAATCAATATTCCTAACAAGAATGGGCAGCCACCATGAGATTTGTGTTGGATTTTTATATAAATAACAGCTTTGCCCTTACATTCATTAAATAAAAATTAGTATATTATTAGTTCTAAAAATACCATTATGTTATCTAAAGTTCCAATGGTTTCTCTCAGTAACTCTCTCATTCACATTACCCGGGATGGACCCAAGACAAGGGCATGGGAACTGAAGCCCCCAACCCATATTTGAGGAAAGTTTACATTTGCCCCTTCCCCCAATATTTATTTTACATAAAGCCAAACACCGCCCCCCATCGCAAATTCTAAAAGTTAATAATTTTTTTTTCACATTTGCTCGCTCCCCCAATATTTCTTTTACACCCTACACATGAAGCATAATCATGTATTTTGAAACTTTCATCAATCCAACGATGGGTGATTGGATAAATCATAATCGGTTATAAGTACAGGTGTTGATTGTCGCCATGATCAGTTTGGATTTAATGAAATGAGCACTGCATTGATAAAAAAAAATTATGTAGGGTTATTCTCTCCCATTAAGTGCAACATGCTTTATAAAAAAAATTTGAGTCCAAGCTTTTGAAAATATGCATATAAGAATAAAAGAGATGGACAAAAGTGTCATTTTGCTCTAAAAGCCTATGGTGGTTAGAAGACTATTGATTTTGGGGGCACGGAAGGTATTAAAATAAAAATATAGGGACCTATTTGCAAATACCAAAACCTCAGGGGCCTATTTACAAATCCTACAAACCTTAGAGGGGGTATATACAAAAAGCTCTATAAAAAATGAAGTATCAGATATGATATAACACGATACATGGTCCATTTTAAAGTATCCGTGCATCGTAGACTACTTCAAATCTGTAACATTTTAGTCTCAAGTTCAGGCCCCTACTGGTACCTGCTACAATTGTTATCACATATGAACCCCCAAATACTAGGTCCGTGAGCATAGACCAAGACAACATATGTTGGAGGGCCAACAATAATCAGCACAGGTGGTGGAGAATATTAGTGGCAGTACAGGCAGTAAAACCAGACTAAAATACTTCACTGTTAGACTCGCCCTATCAAGATGAGACAGTTACGAACATTTTGCTGTACTGGAAATTCATTTTAAGTGATAACAACAGATCATGCCACTTATCGAAATGAACAGAAGGATGCCCTCAATATGACTTTCAAACAGAATGAAGGGGACAATTTCATGCCCACACACCAGTCTACTGATTTTACCAGCATAAAAATTGTTGCAAACCGCCTGTCTAGCACAGGTGGTAAGGGATGTATAAGCCCAATAGGGGATGCAGGGGTAGAGCTAGGTTTAAACCTGGTTGGAATAGAGAGGGAATCAGCCAGTGGCACTCATAAGAAAAATAGGTTGGATAAGGATAGATAAGTTATAACAAAAAAATTGTCAAGGTGGTCTCGGTGAACATGATATACTTACTGAGATCCCATTGCAGGCCAGTGGTTGTGGTACTTGCAGATGGCTCCCCAATGGGAATGAGGCCGCAATGTGGGCCTTCAACGGATGACTGTATATGGATCTCATGATGATGTGTTTTGGGAAGAAGCTGGATCAAGCAATCATCAGATAGAAGAACAATCTGAACATTGGAAAAGCGATGGAGAACATTGATGTTTCCAACCTCATGATCAAACCTTCCTCCAAGTGCACCAGAAACAAGAATCCTCAACTACAATACCGAGCTTGCATCAGTAAGGCAGAGAACACAACTAAATCAATCAGACGAACCCAATAAAAGAAGCATAGCAGGCATACTCGGCGGCCCAGTACAAAAATGACATAAACTTTGAGAAATGGAATGTGTTTGGCAAAAGACAATTGATGAGGATCTTTGCAGTACACAAGCGCAGACATCATTCATCAGGTAGGGGCCACCATGAAACATGATCGAGCCCAAATTCCACCCTACTGATGTACCACATGTCAGGAAAATTCGTAGTTCAAGACAAAAAGAAGCAGAGTGAACCTATCATCCATATTAAATGTGCATCAATGCAATGAAAACATTTTTGGGTCTACCACATGTTCATGGAGGATCCACCTGATAAATGGCCATAATCATGCATGCCATGTGGCACAGGTGCTACAAAGACTCTCTTAAAATTGTCTTGTCCCCTAGAAGGGCTGTAAAATTTCATGAAATTAACGGTCAAATAGAGTTGGGACCCTCTTATAGCTGTTCATTATTTCTTAGTAAACAAGAATTCTGCTAAAGAAAAGGAAAAAACACATGCTAAGAGCAAGAATTCTCATTTCTAAAGAATAGCAGTGCCTCAAATGGGACTACTTATTTTCCTTTTCTTTTCAGGTAGGAGAATCCAGCTAGTTTAGTGTGAGAAGGTTGGTACCTGTTGTGTGATTTTTAGACCAACCTTGGATTGGATCTTGAGTCATTACATTAAAAGAGGGGATACCATTAAAAAATGGAATACATGAGGAGATTGATACATTAAAACTATAAATAAGATCCAAGGCACTGAGAATATTTAACCAAAAAGATGTGACGTTCAGGCCTAAATTTTAGTTGGTAGGAAGGTCCAACCTTGGCAATCTAGGCCTATGGATTTGAGGCTCAAAAGAAATTATACATTTATTGCCCAAGAACTTAGGTCCAGAAATAGTGTTCGGTTAACTTTATTGTCTACCACAGTTTGAGTTGAAGGGACATTAGAGAATAGAGACAATCATTTTTTCTAAGTCAATCAAGTGTTTTTTCCCCTCAGTAACTACTGTTGAGTCTCTCTGCAGTAGTTATATGCAACCAAGGAAGCAGGCATGACATTCATTTAAGCAGGTATAACATACACAATACTTCTCTTACAAGCTTAGGTGGTTGTGCTCCCCATTGTTATTTGTTGTTGCAATATTCTCACAAATCTCATGGTCTGGATTATGTCGTCATGGGATAATACTGAGCTTGAGATAAATCTCATTAAGATATGGTAAATAGAGAAATATTCTCCTACGAGCTACTGCTTATGCAGTCCAGCTCTGTGGGGCACACTTGGGCACACCTTTAATCAGTGAAGGCCCTTTCACACCTTCATCCCCCCCATGTTTTTGTACCAGACTCGATTTCACTGGCATCAAACATTTGTCCACAGTTGGATTGAATCTCAAAGAAATCTATGGTTAAAAGATCACTAAACATTAAGGCTATTAAATCAAGGGCTAGGATTATCTCACGGCCACGGGGCTTTTTTTTCTGTTGGCCCTTATTCATGAGGAGACCTTTCCATGTACCACGCCCCACTAATAAGAAGGCATCTTAAGTGAGTCCCACAAGCTGGGCTGCATATTGCTTATAAGCAGTCTGCTCGTAGGAGAAAATTGCCCATGGTAAATATACAAAATTATCATGATACTCTCCATTCTGGCTATGCATTGAAAACATAGTAGTCAATTTCGGGCCCCGCCTCGGTTTGGCTCCAACATAAATGTTTCAGTCAATTTGGAGTTTCAGTGATACATTTCGGAGTTTCATTTCAAAATATATTTAAAAAAATTTGTGTAGATATAAATTATTTACATTTAATTTATTCTGCTAAATCAATGATGCAACATGTTATTTCTACATGCCAAGTGAACAATTTATTAGCTATGTGTGTGACAATGTGAAGTTAAACATGCATTCTTAAATCTCAACTCATAATATTTGTACTTTGCATACACTTGCTTTGGATAGATTTAATAATAAAAAAAATTGCAAAAAGATATCATTACTCATTAGGTTTTTTTTAAGGAAAAATTCAGCCAAAATGGACTGAAATGGCTGACATGCAGAAATCGACCGAAATGGAATGAAATCTGGGACGAAATTACATTTGTAGATCAGTTCGGCCAGTGGTCTGGAACTGATTTTTTTTTTTTTTTTTTTTGAATGGCAGGGCAGGTCTGAGCTGAAATTTTTTAACCATATTGGCCGAACCAAACCGGAATTGACAACTATGATTGAAAGCATTGTGATAGACTGATAGTATCAGGATTAAATCAGTTGAGGTTTTCAAACAGAAGTATTGGGTAATTCAGTTCGGTCAGTGGTCTGAACTGAAATTGTTTGACCATTTTGGCCAAACCAAACCGATTGAAAACATTGCAATAGTATCAAAATTAAATCAGTTGAGGTTTTCATGCAGAAGTATTGGGGTGGTTTAAAACTATCACCAATGTCTGTCACATAGAGATTGGAGAATAGCTGCTTCCCCACAACAACAACCAAGAGGAAGTTATCTCACTATGGCATCTGCAAAACTGCTGGAGATTTTGTTTGTTGGGGATTTCCTCGAGTAAACTTTGTCTAGCTCTCAAATGTTTTCATATAAGCTTACCGTATAGGTCTTAACTGTCCCCACATTCATTAATATGGCTTTAACTCAATTTATCCATGCCACCACATGTTTGTGTAAATAAGAAGATACCCTATTGTAAAGAATCTTAAAAATGAGGATATCCTCTATCGGACATGGCACTTTGATGGATTATTGACATATTCTTCTAGTAGGTTTTCTTTGTACATGGTGGCGTTGGCCAGAACGTAAGTTGATCCTGACACTCTCCCCTAGCACAAGAATGCCTTGACCATCACACTAGTTGCGTGGTTGGCCTTCTAGTGTTCTAGTGCTAATTTAAACATTGTTATGGAGCTGATAAAATGTTATTGTTCTCTTTCATCTTTTGAAATAGTTGATTGTCTCGAGTAAGAATAGTACATTAGATCTTATTACTTACTTTTGGAAATTGTAAATGAGTTTTCAATTAGGGTTATTAATGATGCAGCGATAAGTTCCCAAATAAGGGGCCTTTATGTTTAATTTATGAAGGGAAAAATTGTATTTGCATGTATCAGCCCAAGAGGATAATGCATTTGGGTTTAAGCATTGGCAGAGCCAGGATATTCTTGTAGGGGGCAACCGATGGTCCACCGATAATGTTAATAACTTATTTTCTCTCCCATATAAGAGTAAAAGAAAAATACTATTGAAAGTAGTCAGGAACCCAAGCAACTGCCCAAAGGCGCTCGTTGAAAACCACCTACCTATTCGGGGATAAAGGAAGATTTTACTAACAGCAGGTCTTGTGATCGTTTGTTCGGGGACGGTGACGAAGAAGTATTTTACAAAAAGGGAAGGTCTTGTTATCGTCATCTAGCCAATGGTCCAAATAGGCCCTATTTAATAAGGGCGGCATAATCTTGTTCAAAACATTTTTCCTACATTCGTCCATCCATTTTATTTTGTGATTCCATAGTTTAATCAACATGACAACTTAAATTGCATATCGATAAGAAATTTACAATTTGAGTTGCACTCAGAGCAGGTATAATCAGGTTTCATTCCTAGATTTATGTTTTGTTGAAACAAAATGTTTACTAAAAAGTTCGACTGCTTGAATAAGGACGGCAGAAAATAGTTTTCCATCCTTTGATTCCAAATTTGACTTTCACAAAAATTGCAGAAAGTGCCTCTACCTCAGAAAATGAAAGCAGTGGAAGATGTTGACACAGAACAATGGAAGATCTTTCTCCCCTTTAAACCATTTTCATTTTCTGTGGCTACATCCAGTTAGATAAAAAAAATAAAAAAACACTGACTAATCCACTGAGGGAAATGGAAACTTAAAAAGACTTTTTTTTATCGGCAACAGTAAAATTTTATTGAAGAAAGAGAAACTACAACTTAGCACAAAGCAAACAAAAAACTCCCCTCATAATTGTAGGAGTACAGGATAAATGTACCAGCCACCAACTACAAAATAGGAGAAACTTAGGAGTTTATTCTCCACACTGTCAGTTTCCACTGTTAGAATGCTTCAAAAGATGTTCATCTCAAACTTACTATATATTGAACAGCTAATATTCCTCACAACAATCATAATTCATAATCATTATTGCACAATCAAGTAAATCTCTGTGAAATCTGTGTTAGAAAGGAGTATGGTGGTATTGAACTAAGTGAAAGTGATCCACAGAACAATAAAATAGAATAGATAGTAGGTGGCCGGTTGGGACATGGGTGTGTGAGTGGGGATGCGTGTGTTCGAGTTTCCAATATAGCAAAAAAAAAAAAAAAAAAAAGATAGTAGATATGTAATGAAGCAAATCTGATAATAGTGATATGACAAATATATCTGTAACTAGGAAAAGATTTCTCGAAGATTGGCATGGCACTTACATTAGATTTCTCCAAATTTGGCGTGCAGTCTAGGATAAACTTTACACACTTGTGTAGATCTGTAGTGTCTTGATCATATGATTCATCCACAACTTCTGTGCCCTGAATCCAAGCAATGAGTAATAAACATATAAATGCATATGGTTTCCGAACGGATAATTGAATAAATCCCAATTGGCAGCACTAATCACCACTGACAGCACACAGAAAGCATATCATAACTAGGTTTAACTTTGACACATTCAAACAGCAAATAGATGTGCACCACTGGATTATTTTAACTTGAGATACTATGCTGGACACAAGCTTTCTGGAGTGGCACAAAAGTCAAAACCTTGTAGCTACAGGTAGGTGACTATCACTAATTTATTTATATATGTATTTATAAGCAATGTGGATTTAATTGAAATGACTGTGGGAAGAAACAGAAGGACACCCTTGAATTAAAGGCGCTCACTAAAAATCCTGCACATATGTGCAGGATTCTCATAGGAGGAAATCCCCAGTTCCCCACATTGGACATTGTAGTCTTCTCATCCATGCTTTGAAAGGAGACCATGAAGTCGGACAATTTCAGAGGTGGCGGCAAACATAACACGATATTCTGCTTCTGTGGATGATTTGGAAACTTTATCTTGTTTCTTACACTTCCAAGAAATCAACAAGTCCCCTAAGAACATGCACCAGCCCGTGGTAGACCTTCGACTATCAGGACAACCAGCTCAGTCAGAATCTGAGTAAGCAATGAGAGAAATCGAATTTCCCACAAGAAAGAAAAGGCCACAAGATGGTGTACTAAGGACATATCGAAGAATACGCCGAACAGCAACAAGGTGGAGATGGCATGGTTGTGTCATGAGCTGACTAACCAGATTCACCGCATCTGAGATATCGGGCCGAGTGATGGTCAAGTAGGATCAAGCTGCCGACTAAACGTCGATACAATGTGGCATCAGGAAGAAGATCACCAGTATCGTGTGCGGGCTGAATATTAACCGCAACAGGTGTATCTACATGAGTTGATTGTTGAAGACCGGCCATCTCAATGAGATCCATATCATATTTGTGTTGTTCGAGGATGAGACCTTTCTATGACTGATGAACCTCAAGGCCTAAGAAATATATGAGTGGCCCTAAATCTTTCATATGAAAGGATTCATGTAGGGATGCTTGTAGATGGTTGATCATGTCTGAATCTGTCCCAGATATAATGATGTCATCCACGTAAACCAAGAGGATAATAATTCCATTCAAGGAGCGATGCAGGAACATAGAAGGATCACAAGCACTTCGAGTAAATTTAAGATGAAGAAGAGCATCTCTAAATTTTTCAAACCAAGCGCGCGGGGCTTACTTAAGACCATATAGAGAGCGTTGTAAGCGAGCAATATCACCTGCCGAGGCACCCGTAATTCCTTGGGGAAGTCGCATATAGACTTCTTCTTTGAGATCACCATGAAGAAACACATTCTTGACATCAAATTGGTAAAGAGGCCAGGAATGAGAGGCAGCAATGGCAAGAACAGTATGAACTGTTGTCATTTTTTCAATTGGGGCAAACGTTTTGTCATAGTCGATAATTACTCCAGAAACTGAATTTTCTCAAGAAATAGTAGAAAGCCTACCTCTGAGATGCCAAAAATCATTAAAAAATGTCCACAAATACCAGAATAAACAGGCGACCAGAGTGGTTGCAATCTCCAGGTACAATGATGCTGATCTGGGGTGGGCCGCGTATGATCACACTTTGATCAGACCAACGAATGAAAGGCAGAGAATAAAACTGACGAATTCCAATGCTTGGAAGATGGAGAAGATCACTCAAAAAACTCTGTATAGAGTTGTGTTTGCTCAGAGCTCTGATACCATGTCAAAGCCAGCAAGAAGAAAAACTAATAATGTTGTGAATTCGATGATCCCTTTTAGGGTCATGATGCTCCTTTATATAGACATAATGTTGCTATACAAGTTACAGTGATTGTTGCAATCATCTCGATTACAGCCATTCTAATCTAATTATAATCTAATCAAATCTCCTAATGAGGCAATGAATAAAGTTACATGGCTGTATACACGTGAGTTGTTTTGACCCACAAGTTGGGCTTTATTTGACATGGGCTGTGACCCACTAACCCATTTAAAACCTTGAACATGTAGCCCTTTACTACATGTCTACATCACACACGTGTTGTCTTTGATCTTCTGTGCGCATGCCCAAACCATCTCAAAATTCATTGATGTTCTCTTTTGTTGGAGCTAACCATTAGTATCCTCCTATGTACTCATTTTAAATTCTATCCCTTCTTGTAGCTGCACCATAGTGGTCAATTCCATTATGTGTGGCCAGAATTGGCCAGAATGTACTGGATTTGGTCCTAGGTGGAACAGAACATCCTCCCCAAAGACTCCACCTACCATTATGACTGATTTGGCTAGTTCTGGACCATTCTGGCTGGAATTGGGTTCTTCTGGACGGAACGACCGAAATTGGTCAGTTCCAGACAGAAACACCCATCTGTTATTATTATTATTATTTTAATCCCTAGCTTCCTCAATTACCCCCGTAAGTTTGGGACTTCTGCGAGCATCTTTGTGGTTTTTAAAATTTTGTACTTGAGAATTTGGACTTATATGTGATTTGTGAGCGGATGAGAAGAACAAAGTTTCATTCTGTTATGGTTATTAGTTTATTGAGTAGTTTTAATGTGTTATATGTTTTTTTTTTTTTTTTTGACTTTTCAATATCTTACTGAGTTTTAATATTTTTTTTTAATGTTAGGTACTCTTTTGTATTTTTCTCATTTTCCAATCACATCTTTTTTGGAACAGAAAATTGAAATTGACCGGACTGCTGAAACATTCCAACTCAGGGCCAAACCAGAACGGATTTGACAACTATGAGCTGCACACATGCATTTAGGCATGCACATCTCAGCTACTTGTATTTTAGCTTCTTTTCCTCTCTTTTTTTTCTTTGTTACGCAAAATTCAGCTCCATTAAAAATTAAAAAAAAAAAATAAAGTTTATCTACCTTCTTCCAAAAATGCCCCTTTCTTCCTTTAATTGAAGTGGCACTAGAAGACCGTATAATACCCCACAAGTTTGTCACCACTTTGCCCCTATGATGCCCGGAAACGGCATGGGTATGATAGAGACACACCATGGACACGGCAAGGACACAGTGATCCCAGATATCATAAGTGAACTATAGGATAAGTTATGACACAAGTTGTTGCCCATGTTGCAGTATCTATGCATCATAGCTTTGCCCAACCTGCTTGGATCCTATTTGCTATATCCAACTTATACCCTTCATTATGTTCTACAGTGATACCAGATATCGAAATCTATCACACCATGGCACTATGTTACTCTCACAGCAACAATGTTACGAGTTCAAGTACTATTACCAATAAAAAATAAAGAGGTAAAGAACCTAACCTCACGAGTTCAAGATCTGGGCTTCATGCAACCGAGGCTGCTGGTGACAACATTAATTGAGACCTAACTTAAAGGATGGTCATATCTTAATCATGATCCCATAATATCCAAGACCACCCAACAGAAACTTGAACATCCTTAACATGGGATGAAAATGGGTCCCCAAAAACAAAAGACCTACAGGTCCCAACCCCAAACAAATAAATAGATAATTCAAGTATGGGTCCAAAGTTTGAACTCGCATCTTAGGGCCCGTTTGGCATCGTTCTCGTGTTTTCTCAATTTTGTGCTGAGATCAGGTTGTGCTGAGACTGTACTCTGCAGAGTTTGTTGGCAACATTATACTAAATTACTCGGTTGAGAATACATTGTACGGAACTTATTTGGTAACATTATAAAAGTTTTGTTCTAAAGAACGGGAGGAAAAGAATCATAAGATTTATAACGTGGAACCCACCTTTTATTGTTTTAGCACTCTATTATTATCCTCCATGGGACCCACCTGTAAAAATCACAACGTGATATCCATATTTAAAAATTAGAACATGGGCCCCATATTCATAGGGCTTGCAATGTGGGCCTACCTTTATAGGAATTATAATATGGGGTCACCTTTTTGTAAATGTAAATATGGGACCCACCCTTAGAAATTACAATTTGGTACACACCTATAGAAATTAGAATATGGGGCCTTCATTTATAAGAATTACAATGTGGGTCCATCTTTTGTGATCGTGACCATGTGACCCACATTTACGAATTACAAAGTGAAGCCACATTTTTTGTGATTGTGGACATAGGACCCTCCTTTAAAAATTACAATGTGGTGCCCACCTTTAGAAATTAGAACATGGGGCTCACATCCATAGGATTTATAATGTAATCTCACCATTTTAGGAATTATAATATGGGCCCACCTTTAGAAATTACAACGTGATGCCCCACATTTAGAAATTGGAACATAGGGCCCACATCCATAGGATTTATAATGTGGTCCCACCATTATAGGAATTATAATATGGACCCCACCTTTTGTGATTGTTACCATGTGAGACGTGACTCACCTTTAGGAATTACCAAGTGGGGCCACTTTATTTGAGATTGTGAACATGGGGCCTACCTTTAGGATAAGTGAGAGGATTTGAAGTTTTTAAATGACATTCTTTAAAATGCAAGAGATAAGTATAAAATAATTGTGCAAGTGAGTTGTTTCTTAAAAAAAATAAAATTTTTTCGTTCCAACTTTCTTACGCCAGCGGGTTAAGATTTTGAGATTCCTTTTAGTGAGACCAAAATTAGGAATAGTGATTTACACATACCAAGCATGTTTTCCACAGCCTCATCTCGTGGGAACATGGGAACAGCCGAATGGCACGATGCCAAACACACCATTAAATTCAGATATGGGTTTGGGCCCAAATACATGGGATGCATTCACATGGAACCACATACCTAAATGATATAATACACATTTTTTGAGAAGTGACTAGCCATTACTAAGCAAATAAAAGCTAGGCCTAATGATCAATCCTACCCTCCCCACTAAGTCCTCGTCCCCTCCTTTGTTATCCGTTGGCGAAGTAGCACTCACCCTGATGTTGCTCCTTCTGTGATAGATCATGCAAAAACATAGGCATACACTTCATTTAACAGTGAAAAAACCTTTTCAAGTTTGGTAACCTTAAATCTTTTTTTTTTCTAAATGGCAGCCTTAAATTTAGGGTCAGAATGATCATATGCTCCCATCTTTGAAAACATCTAGGCCAAATAAAAGACCTCCTCATACACCTAGCTCCTCACGATTAGCAAGCATCCGTGTAGAACCTATAGGAGGGCCACACTGTTATGTAATTGGGCCCCATATGTGCGAGTGACAACTGACAAATTCTCTATAACACCCAAATTGAATTACATTGCTTTTCCATCTTCATAGAGAGGTTGGCCAGGGTGCCCAGGCCCGGGCATGGCACAGCCCGGCACAACTTGCCATAGAATGTCCCTATTTTTTTGAATCCTGCTCTGCTAAATTATTGCACAAAGTCTTTTTTAATTGCATGTATGATATATCCAATGAATGCTCTTCATTCCCGATGTCCCCATTTCCATTTTGAAATTCAAACCGTAACTTTTCTCCTATTCTCAAGTAATTCATCGATATCTCCTCTTTCAATATTATTGTCCATGCCACCTGCCCAAGTAACTTTTCTCCTATTCTCAAGATTTTCACCAGCTGTAGTGGAGGTACTCAGGTACATATTCCAAAGTCCAACCTCTCATTTCCAACTTTCTCTCTCAAACCTTCATCATTACTCTCATTAATGCTCTTCATGTGCAAGAGAGTCATTTCCTTCAACTTTCTCTTTCAACCTCTCCTTCCCAACTCTTCTCCTATTCTCAACTTCCTTTTTGGCCCATGGGACAGCCCAGGCCCACCCAGCCTGGGCACGGCATGGCATGGCCCCGGGGTTTAGATGGGCCATGTCATGCAGTTTGCATCTCTCCTAGGACCTTACTAAATATAATTTGGCCTGTTTTCTGAGCCTAAATCTTGGGACTCAGACATAGACCCTGATCCGGCTAATTATAATTGGGTCCCAGTGTGGCTAGACCTTGCCCATTACAGCCCTGCTTCGAGTATATACATTAAAACTTAGAACATACAGTAGAGTAAGTTTCAATTTAAAAAAAAATGTGGAAAAAGCATTGCTTGAGTTCATTCTGCATGCTATCAAATATGATAAATTATTCAGGCTTCAATACAAAAGAACAAGGTGAACATACCAACTTTGTATAAAATTCCTGAACTTCTGGTCTAATTGAATCCATGTCTCCTTTGATTAGGTCTGGCTTGTATCTAGAACAAATGAAATAAACTGATACTTCAAAAAAATGTACATAACAAATTCTTGAAACTTTTCTCCCAACAAAACAATCAAGCACCAAGCTAATTTAAAAAAAAAAAAAAAGGTAAACAGAAGCAATGCCAGGAAAATAACAAGGCGCAATTTCTCTGTCCGAATATCCTACCAAGCACTTCAGTTTTAATATAATGGTTCCAGACCTCGTCTCGTCGTATATGAAGTGGAAACATCCCATGACACAAAAATGGAAATTATGAGTGATAAAGGCCAACATTATAAAATTAAACGACCAATTTTACGAAGCTAGTTCACAACCAAGCCAAGTGGCAAAATCAAGAATAAAGAAGTTGCTAATATCTTGTTTCAGAAATCAGAATGCACAGTCCATCAAGCACTCACTTCTGAGGGTGCAGAGACCTTGATAAAGCTGACAAAGTTCAATGATACGCAAAGAGAACTAATAATTAATGTTCATCCTTTAAACTTCCTGGTTTTGGTTCGTCGGGTTAACATTCCAACATATTTCATAGATGGGTCAAGTTCAGGTTGTAGCCTATACATGTTAGAGACAGTGCTCAACCTAACCAACATTCTGCCACACATAAGTAGGGTTCCACCCAAAAGTCCAAATCCTAGTGCCTTTTTATTATTTGCATTAGATTTGGCCTCAGGACCTTTTGGATCAGGGGAACTCAGGAAGGTCCTTGCCAGAGAAATCTGGAGACCCTTAAATACTAAAAGCATAAAGAGATTTTGTAGCTTGATAGAAAATCCCCTTTGTAAATTCATGCAACAACCCAAAATGCATTAGTGAATACCCTGAAAGAGTGTAACTTTCTAATTCTAGCATCTACTTTTAGGACTAGGAGTTTTATTATTTATTCAAGGACAGTATACTACGAAATCGTCAATCCATAACAACTTGATTCATTGAATTTCAGGGTTTCAAATGATCAGTTATGTACACAACCCCTGTTTCTGGTGTACTCTTAATTGAAACAACAGAAATATCAAACAGAATTGATTAGGCCAATCTAGGCAGACAGAGTCAGACAGCCTTATTGGATTCCATCATGGATGTAACAAATTCATACAACTCAGTAAAAATTAATCAAAACCTAGACCTAAATATAACCTATCATTGTTGTAATACTACTAACACAGGATCCAATTCCAATTCCACATCAACTCATCTAAATTGAACTAAATTAAACAACAAACCCATTCGTATACATGAATTCATAATCATACATCATCCAATCAAATCAGATCTCAAACTGAGAAAAAAGCAAAACCACACAACTGAATGCAATGAACAAAATGAAAAAAGAAAAAGATCATCACCTGTGTCGAACGTCGAGAGGATCTTCATGAGGCAACAGCGCGGGCATTTCATCGTACAAACGGTTCGCTCCACCGTCCGCGCAGAGGCGTAGCTGTGCTGCTCTACACACGCGTCTACCATTTCAGATCAAAGAGAAAGAGAATCCTAACCGTTCATCTTGCAGGCGTGGCCCACCACGTGAACGGCCCGGATCTAGCGCCACGTGGAGGGTCAGACATTAAAAACAAGGAAAAACAGTAGAAGAGAAGGAAAGGAAAGGGATGGATATACCGTGCTTCCATAGGAGAGGAGTGAAGCGAGGGAGGGGTTGGTTGAGGACGACCAGAGCGTATGTTAGAGCAGGGCAGGAGTTGGGTGGAATGGAAGGGAGAAGAAAGCTTGAGGCGTGGGACATCAGGTCCATTGCTAAACTGCGCCAAAATCTACCTGCTCTTCTCTCTCCCCTGCGGTGGTCTTCTTATAGAAATAAAGAAAATGGAGAGGATTCATTGACCAGAAGAGAGAGGAGTTGGTTTGGTTTGGTATGATATAATTGAGATTAGTCATGTTTTGTTTGAAAGGTCAAAGTTTTTTGTGGTGGGTGTTAGTGTGATCTCTTTAAGAAAGATTTGCGAATCTCACTACTGCAAGCTCTGGATTTGGTAATTTATCATTTATAATTATGTCGAGTCAGGTCGAAATTAGTTGGTGACATTTCAAACCCGTCTAGTAATAGTACGAGCTGTTGGGGGAACACTTTTTCTCCCACCGGCGGACCACATACTCTCTAATGTGTTACATCTTGTGGGGCCTATTTGGATGCACTAAAGATGAGGGGTAGATGGAAAGATCTCCTATGTGGTTTATAGGATAGGGGGGAAATATCAGCTATGTCATGAGGGGATAACCATTCCGTTAATCATCTGGTTTGGAAAAATCGTTGATCAAATCGTATTTTATAATTTTTAGTTTTTAAAAATCGTAACTATAATCGTGTCCTAAAAAATAAAAATCGAACCGCGGTTAACCGTGTTAGACGACTTATTAATTCCAATACGGGATAAAAAAGAAAAATATATATATATATTCCAATATCAAAGCAATATCTATACATATCAAATAAAACATAAACAAAAAATATTGAAATACAAAAAAAAAATCATAGAGAAAACAAGATGAGGAAAGGGGATTTAACATAAGTCATTTTATTTCATTTAGGTCATTTAATTTTTTTATTAGTATAACGATTTGGTTAACTGTGTGTTTTGGGAAAACGGTTAACCAAATCGTATTTTACGGTTTGATTCGATTAATAACCGTGAGTTGATATTGAAAACCGTAACCGAACTGTTAAGCACGGTTTTTCGATTTTAATAAACATAACTGAACTATGAAACACAGTTATTAACTGTCGGTTCGGTTTAGTCGGTTAGACGGTTTTTCCTTTTTTTTTTAACACTCCTACTATTTCATATCAATCTAGCCCATGATTTAACAATTTTTAAAGTTTAATGATTTTTTTGCTATAAAGGTTTTTTTTTTTATTGTGATTCAGTGCAACTGTGGGTAGGTTTGATGAGGTAAAGTTAAGGCTAATGTCAAATCACGGGGGATTAAAATGTGAAACGACCTACTATGATCAAAATTGGGCTAACATAGACCCCATGGCATTCTATTGCAATTGTTGCCACCATTCCTAAGAGAGGCCGCTGGCATGTGGAGAGGAAGTTGGACGCAGTAAAAAATGGATCTCTTAGAGATGCTTTGTTGCATTGCTAACCAACTAAGCAACTCCTCGTTCTCCATACGTGGCTCTTTATCTTTTTGCCCAAAAATGCATCAAGGAAGGTTTACATAGGGTTAGGCAATGAAACGGGTTGATGTGGGTCATTCAAATGAAGTTACGATTTCCTAACCCTGTGAACAACCAAGGAAGTAAATGTTATAAAAGAAGGTCTAATTGACGCAATTATATTTTAAATAAAAAACCTAATTAAATCAACTCTATTCCAAACAATGTGAGGCCTTATTGTTTAGGCTTTAAAAATAAAATATATATGACCACTAAGTTGGATTGGATTGAGTCAAAACTATGCTCTTATTGATCTGGTTCGTTTAGATGGGTTGGAACAGTTTGGGATAGAATTCTAACTAGAAATCACTACTAGTCAAGCTTGATTTTGAACAAAATTAACAACATCGATAAAATGCACAAGTCTAAACCAAGTTCACCGGTTTATTGGGAAGAATGCATTAAACACAATTCAACACGAAGGCTATAAACATGTTACTTAGAGTCCTAAGGTAGCGTTTGGTTCGCTGGAATGGTTTTAGGCGGGAATGGAATGGAGACAAATGAATTTGGAATGGAATGCGGCAGGAATAGTCATTTATATTCCAGTGTTTAGTACGCTCAGGAATCAACCCAGTAATAAAATCTTGATTCTTGTTCCTGCGTTTGGTACGCTGGAATGATGCCCGGAATGGAATAAAATTTACATACGACTGACTAAAATATCATTGTTAGATTTTTATCTTTGGCTCAATCAAAGTTGCAATACTACACCCAAGACTCTTAACTGTGGTCCCCAGACCATACTTCAATTCATTATGAACCACCAATATATATATTACTAAGTGGGGCCCACATCTTAAATTTTACTGAGCAGGTGTGTAGTGAAAAAGTACTACACTTTTCTCTCTTTTATATAAGAGTATAGATAGATAGAGATAAATATTTGGGGGTGGGCCCCACAATGGTGTAGTGAAAAAGTTTACAATTTCTCATAATAATATATTATTATATTATATTATAATATTTGGGATGGGTCCCACAATGGTGCGGTGAAAAAGTTTGCATTATGATATTTGGGGTGGGCCCCACAAAGGTGTAATGAAAAAGTTTGTAATTTCTCATAATAATATATTATTATATTATCATATTTGGAGGTGGGCCCCACAATGGTGTAATGAAAAATTTTACAATTTTCTCATAATAATATATTATTATATTATATTTAGTATATTTGTGGGTGGGCCCCACAATGGTACAGTGAAAAAGTTTGCATTATAATATTTGGGGGTGGGCCCCACAAAGGTGTAATGAAAGAGTTTGCAGTTTCTTATAATAATATATTATTATATTATATTATATTTGGAGGTGGGCCCCACAATGGTGTAGTGAAAAGTTTACAATTTCTCATAATAATATATTATTATATTATATTATAATATTTGGGGTGGGCCCCACAAAGGTGTAATGAAAAAGTTTGCAATTTCTCATAATATTATATTATATTATATTATATGGGGTGGACCCCACAATGGTATAGTGAAAAAAAGTTTGCACCTTACTCTCTTTTATAATAGTAGAGGATGTGAAACAAGAGTATTTTGGTTTCAACGAAAAGTGAGAAAGGAATGGAATGGACATTCCTTCCCCTCCCCAATGGAATGATGTTTCCCTCATATATGAATGAATAATGATTCTGGATGTAATGGTCATTCCGTCACTTTTTGCAAACCAACACGGTTCCATTCCGACCTTCATTACAGCGAACCAAACACTACCTAAGTTCTTATTTTCCCTATTGATGATGGTATCTCGTGGTATTTGACTAATCCCCTGAGCATGCACACAACCTTGCAATACACATACACCGGGGATGTTGAACACACACCTTGGAGCCACAAAGAGTTCCTTTTCTCATTTTGATTTTATCCTCTTTTCTCTTGTCATTTTTTTTTTGCCCGCTTGACCCTCGGGCAATTTTATTTTCCTATTAAAAAAGAATGAACTTTCAAAACACATCAAGTCAATTCCATCATTTACTTTTATCCACGAGACAACTCATTAAAATGATCAAATTAGCATTTCTTAAATTTGAATTATGTTGTTTCAATGGTTTCTATTTCTTCTCTCTACGAACTTTCTTCTCAGGAGAGCCTATACGCCATAAGTAATCTAATCTCCTATATACTTCACATGAGTGCAGGGAGTGCAACCCACAATACAGCCCACTTAATGAAAACTGGAGCTGTTCAGATAGGTTAATTTACTGCCTTATTAATGGATGTTCCTCAAATTTTGATCACATGCAAATATGCAATCTTATGCGATAATTAAAATGAAAACTAGATCTTAATAATGTGATTATCAAACCCATATGAAGAAAATTATTTTATTTGACCTTTTGTAATTATAATAATGTGCTCGCAAGTAAATTCGTTAAAACCATGCAGTTTGCAATTCTTTTCTAATCTTCCAGGGCTATTTTGAATGTTGTCGAGTATGGAGAGCAATACAAAATTTTCATTTATATCATTTTGGGAATAATCTATTAACTAATTTATGAGTTGAATTAGATTGAATACATGATTTTAAAATTTTAATATTATGTTATTAATTAATACTAAAAGGAACCAACATCCAGTGGATTGATCAAAGTCCCAAGTTACCAAGTTGTGCTTGACACAATCAGAATGTAACTCTTCTGTTTTTTGCCCTTTATATAGGGAACTTCTATTTTTTCCCTCTATATAGGGAAATTCGAATTCACGCACTTTACTCCAACCGCAGTCTTCCTAATTAGCTCAGCTAAAGTAGAGAAACATTTGAATCTCGTAACTCCGTTTATTAAACGGGTTGGGGTGAAAAATTGTGAACCCAAATCCCAACCTGAAAGTTGAGCGGGTTAACTTGAACTCAAATTACGATGGTCCATGGCGTTGGTGGGTCAAGCAAGGTTTTGCCACCCCTACATGCAAGTTACCCGTTTTGTCTGGGGATACATATGGGCCTAATCCAGCATGTTGGGCCTAAGCCCAGGTCCAGACCCAGCACACCTGGCCTAAGTCTAGATCCTATATACGCCCCCTTTAACCCCAAGGGATTAACCGAGTGGTCAGAATCACAATTTCCCTTTCTTCTGGAGTTAGAGGTTTTGGTATCGATCCCCGATTCCCCCCTTTTCAAGAACCAAAAGTTGAGTCCACTAGTACTACCACCCGAGGGCCACAAGGATTTTACCCAGTTTCTCTCTAGGCCCGGAGGGATTGGTACAGCGCAAAGAATTGGGAATACTCCATTAGCCAAAAAAAAATACCCTTTACAATGCATTGACCAAGGCTGGCCCATCTGGCGCTGGGAAATTAGGCACAAATACAGGCCATCTGGCTATGGGCATTAAACCAGAGCCCAAACCCAGTCTAATGGTCCGGGCTCAGGCAGCCCTGGCCCATGAACACCCATAATACTCTCCCCAAAGCCAGAAATTCAGTTTTCTTCTTCAATTCCTAGGCTGAAACCATTATTCACAGCACAGGTGAACTGAGAGAGAGAGAGAGAGAGAGAGATGGCCCACCTGTCTAGTTCTGACGGCCATATGTTGTCAGCTTCCAAGGCCTTCACTCTGCACCTCCTCTGCGTAGTGGCCTTAGCAGCTGCTTTCTGGGTCGCCCAAAACATCTTCGCCTCAAATCTCATCTCGAATCCAACCCATACCCTCAGTCTCCTCTTGGTAAAACCCTAAACCCTAAATCCTAAACACCCCTCATTCCTAAATTATACCTTTCTCCTCTGTAATTTCAACTCATCTCTTCGTTTCTTTCTCTTGTTCATTCTGCAGATCTTTGAATGCCCGGTCGTGATTTTCTCTTACAGTCTCCTTCGCCAAAATCCCCAACAATGCTCAGTATCTCTCTCCCTCTCTCTCCTTAACTTTTTTTTTTCAAGTACATTGTTATCTCTTTCATTGAAGATCCTAATTGCCCAATCAATGGCCTTGTATTTGGGTCGTTTGGTATTTTAGTCTGTAACGTTTGTTTTCATGTGGGTAAGATAAAGAGTCCTGCTACATGGACTAACCCATGGACCGATCCATGGACTAACTCCATAGTTTTGGGGGGAAAATCACATCACATCATGTGATTTTCCCCCCAAAACTATGGGGTTTGTCCATGGACTAACTCCATGAGTTAGTCCATGTAGACTTTTTGGTAAGATAAAGTAGATGTGACGTCATGGTAAAGGCGAGGCAAAGTAATTGTGAAATAAACTATGTGGTGAAGTGAGAGAGTGGTGGTAAAATGTGCAGTAAAATATGTGAGATAGACTTTGCCAAGCTACTTTTAAGTAGACTTTTCCCAAGCTACTTTTAAACTCCAAACATGGTAAAGGGAGAATATGTCACCATTGGGGTTTACCATTACCTGTAGCTAGACAATCAGATTGATGACATTAGGCGATTTTTGGACAATGACTCATTAATTGTTGGGGGCCCAGTATCATGATCATCTCTGATTTCTAGATGTAAGAAATCATGTGGCCCATATTGAATCACACATAAGATCAAGCAGGGCAGATGCCAACAGACAATATAATAATACAATCCCACCTAATGTAAGGCTTAATTTGTCCCCTCAAATAAGACTACCAATAGGATTAGTGGATGTAGTTTCTTAGCGAAGAAGTCTCCAGTAAGTGTGAGGATAAGGGAGCCCTAGCGTAGGATACTCCATTCCCATTGGAAAGACAATATGGAATAGATCCGCGGATCTTTCCAATCGCCAAAATGCACATAGATCTCTGACTGCGTGTCGGAGTCTTCACATCTCTGCCATCACTAGAAAATATTGTGATAAATTTTCCTGGTGAGATAAATTCAATGTGGAAATGTTTGTAATATTTTGACTACAATCCAGATATTTTGTAAATCACATCTCACAATAATATTATGGCAGCATTCTTTTTAACGCCTGTTGCAATCTATATATTTTGTAAGCATTTTTCAAGAAAAGTTTAATGTCTTTTAATAATTTTATTTGCGACAACATCTTTCCCGTTGTCATCATCATTGAAGCCTTATCTTATTCATCTATATTTTGTTATCTGAATTTTGAGTTCCCATTTTGAGTTAGGCTAAGCCTCAGTAGTTCTAAGAAAACTCCATTGTTTTTTTCAATAACAGTATTTAAAGGCTGTTGGACGCGCATTGTTAGGGCTTCCAGCAGGTGCGCATCAAAACCTGATAGTTACAACTCTATTGTCTGAATTTTGAAAGATAATAGGTTTCTTGTTGTTTCTTATACAAAAAATCTTCAATTCAACTTGGCAATGAACCACATTTTGCAATTACTTTTACTTTGCTGAAGCTTTTGTTCTTATTCCTTCGAACTTAGTTGATAAATGTTTTATACTCGTTCTTGAAATTGTTTGTGTAAGCAATGATTCAGGGTATCTGACCATGATGAGAATCCGCTGCTTTTGTTCTGTCTTATGATTTATCCTTTTGATATCTAATTAATCATTGTGATCTTTCAGTAGCCACTTTCAATTTTAATATGTAAAAGACCTCATGCTGTTTACTTCCACCTTGTAGGGGCTGTTCTAAATGCCTTTGGAGCTATTGTTTTGGGTGCACCCATTAGGATTGAGTAAGTGAAGTGCCATTCACCTCAACAATCACAAGAGAACTATATTTCTGTTTGTAATTTGAAATCACCATACAAAGAATAGATGAGGGATATTTACTTGTGTGACCTGTTTAACATGTATTATTTGGATGCTCCATGAGATGGCAGGTTATATGACATTAAAAATTAATAATAATGTGTTTTCTGATTGTGCACAGGTATTTAACAAAGACCATTAACTGGTCCCTTCTAATGTCATTGTTCACTGTATGTACCTTATGCCTCTCTCTCTCTCTATATATATATATATATATCTATGCGTGTAATGACTCCTTGTAAAAATTTTGCTTTTATTGTCTATATAGTGCCTTCTTTCTTGTTCACTAAGAGCTGCCTCAACATTGCAAAATAGAATCCATAACCTTCTGAAATTTTGAATGTGAACCTTGATTGACATCAATGAAGGCCATGATTAACTAGGTGAATTGCTGAATGGTTCTCATAACCCACTTTGGAACTGCTTATCATGATCAACTGCCATACAAGGGCCATGTTTCAACATATGTATTAACTACATTCTTAGAACTTTTGAACTCAGTGCTCGCAATTGGCTGTGTCATGAGTTGCGCACCAAAATATGAATCACTGGGGCCTATATTTCAACATGAACCAGGCATTTGATTGTCTATAGTGATATGGTAGTTTAAGTGAATTCTTGGTATTTACAAAGAAGTCCTTGGCTCTAGCTTATCTAGAAAATGGACTTTGCAAAGATTTTGGGTCTAACAAAAGGATGATTTCTAGGAAATGAAGGTGCCCTAACTTAACTTCCCTTGTCCAAATAGCCCAGGACCACCAAGTTTCTAGAATTGCAACTAACCCCCCACACTCTACAAGGCTTACAACAAGGTCCTTTTAGGTCTCCAACTAGGTTCAAACTCCCTAGAAGCATCTAATCTCTAATCCAACCCTTGGAAAACTAGTTAATTACCCCCTAATCATGATTAATTAGCAACTAATCACATAATCAAGGGACGGGAGCTAACACTAGGTTTTGGGTTTGGTGTTGTTCTTGTGGGGTATAAGGCTCTTATACCGGGTTTTGTTGCTTTCTTTGCCTCTGTATATGTTTCTCTAATTCTCTTTAATATAATTTTCTGGTATTGATAAAAAAAAAATCAATAGGGTATAAGATAAGAGAGACCCATTTGAGATGGTTTGGGCATCTAGCAACGGTGCTGGTAAGGAATAGCTTGCCTATGCAGGCCAAGGGGAAGGGGTAGGCCAAAGAGGACGTGGATGGAGGTAGTAAAAATAGATTTAATGACGTGTAACTTATTTAAGGATTTGGCTCTGGATAGATCGGAATGCAGAAACAGAATTTATGTAACCCAATATAGTTGGGAGTTGGGACAAGGCTTTGATGATGATGATGGTGATGAGGCTTATTCAACTTGATGAGCTCAAGTTTGAATAGTTTTAACTTTTACGAAGTGTTGAAGATGTTGACCCATTTATATGTGTTATAAGTAGAGTAATGGTTTATAATAGTCTTAGTAATGTTCTTTAAATTAGTCATGTTTTTAAGTTGTTAATCATATGAACTTGAGTCATTAGTTGTATTGTACTATTGTTAAGTTATTTGGTTGCCCATTAGTTAGAGCTATAATTAGAGTATAACTAGGACTTCCATCCTAGACCCAAAAAAATCGTTATGTTGTAATGTGCAGCACTCCCATTATTGAATGAAGAAATTCTCAATCAGATGTTTGGTGAAGACTTGACGCAACAAGAATGTGCTAAATCTTTCTTCTTTATGCTGAAAGTGCTGAACCCTTCTTCTTGACTCCAACTCCAAGAAGAACCATGGGTGCTGCTTCTTAGGTTTATCCTACAATTGAATCCTGGTTGCTGACTACCGAGCCATCCTGCAACAGGAGGTGCCAAAGAAGCTGCGGCAAGGGTATCCAAGCCAATGTAATTGCAGATACTTGCAAAAGAGGGGACCCATAGCGCTTTCATTAGTTATTACTTAAGTGCACCTTCCTGCTTCCTTAGTTTGTTGACAGTTCTTTTGCTGGTGTCATAGTTGTTTTATCCATCTCTTTTTAATAAAAAAAAAAGAAATTGTTTTATCGTTGTTTTGAAGATTTCATGTGTTTCTCATGGAAAATCACACTACTTGACTACAATGTTTCATTATGTTCCAGTCGCTCTACACTGATGAGGGTTGGGAAAGACCTCATTTGGGAAATATAGCCTTCGAAGTTATTGGTGAAGAAGAGGCGAACTGGCTGGATAGGAACTTTGAAGAGGAGGAAGTTCAGCAGGCGGTCTTTGATCTCGCTGGAGATAAGGCCCCAGGCCCAGATGGCTTTCCGATGGCCTTTTTTCAACACTTTTGGAAAATGGTGAAGAAGGATGTCATGGATTTTCTAGAGGAATTCTCTCAAAGGGTTAAATTATTCAAAGGATTGGGGGCCTCCTTCATCTCGTTAATTCCAAAGAAGACAGGAGACCTTGGCATCAAAGATTACAGACCCATTAGTCTTCTGGGAAATCCCTATAAAATCCTAACCAAAGTTCTAGCAGGGAGAATTCAAAAGGTTTTGCCAAAGATTATCTCCAGTGAGCAATGGGCTTTTGTAGAGGAAAGGCAAATCTTAGATGACATATTGGTGGCCAATGAATGTGTGCATTCAAGACTTAAGGAGAGGGATCTAGGGATCATATGCAAGCTAGACCTGGAGAAAGCTTATGATAGGGTGGACTGGAAATTCCTTCAATACATGTTAGGGAGAATGGGGTTTGGAGAAAAATGGAGGAGTTGGATTCAGGAGTGTGTTTCATCAGCTTGGTTCTCTATTTTGGTGAATGGGTCTCCTAAGGGCTACTTCGAGGCGAGAAGGGGGCTCCGACAAGGGGATCCCCTCTCCCCTTTCCTCTTCCTAATTGTAGCTGAAGCGCTGGGAAGAATGATACAAAAGGCTGTGAATGTAGGAATGTTTGAAGGCTTCCGAGTGGCTAGAAATTCTCCAGTTATCAGCCACTTGCCACATGCTGATGATACTCTCATATTTTGTGGAGCAGATGAAGCTCAGGTCAGAAATGTTAAAGCCACTATCCTATGCTTTGAAGCAGTGTCAGGGCTTAAAGTCAACTTCTCCAAGAGTGAGGTGATTGGGTTACGTACAGAGAAGACTCCTCTCCGTAAAGTTTCAGGTATTATGGGATGTAAGATTGGGGACCTTCCTATTTCGTACCTAGGAATGCCTCTATGCTCGGGGCGGGTTTCTAAATCTCTTTGGAATCCAGTTGTGGAAAGGGTAGAGAAGAAGCTGTCTACATGGAAAGCAAATTACCTATCTATAGGTGGAAGAGTTACCCTCATCAAATTTGTCCTCTCCAACTTGCCAGTCTATTATTTTTCCATCTTTAGATGCCCGGCCTCAATTATTAAGAGGCTTGAAAGATTGCAGAGAGAGTTCTTATGGCATGGTACAAGCTCTCAGAAGAAGATACCCTTGGTAGGTTGGGAATCCATATGTAAACCGAAGGAAGAAGGAGGCCTGTGAATTAGACCCCTTAAAAAGTTGAATCAAGCCCTCCTGGGTAAATGGCTGTGGAGGATTGGAGACGGTTCACAAGGTCTTTGGAGACCGGTGCTGGAAAAGAAATACAACATTCCAAGACATTGGTGGGATGTTCAGGATCCACCTTGGAACTCATCTGCTATATGGAAAGGAATCCTCTTGGTCAAAGGAATTTTCATGGAGAACATCAGGTACCAAATTGGATCGGGGGAAAGGATCCTTTTTTGGAAAGATAGGTGGGGAGGTGAGGATCCGTTCTGTGTTCAATTCCCAGACCTGTTTAGATGTGCTCAAGACAAGGAAGCAACGGTAAGCTCTTATATGACTACCACTGGAGACCAAAGGGTTTGGTGTCCCACTTTTAGAAGGAATTTAAAGGACAATGAAGAATCCCAGTTCATTGATCTCCTTAATTCCCTGAATAGCTTCACCATTCAAGACAGCAGAGAAGATGAGAGGGTATGGATTGCCTCTAAGAATGGATCATTTTCAGTGTCTTCTTTCTTTCAGACAATCCTTAACAATCCTAGGGATAGGAGTGGAGTGTATGGGATTTGGAAGATGAAACCTCCTCCTAGGGTGCTTGTCTTTCGGTGGCTTGCTCTTAGGAAAAGGATTCCTACTATGGGCCTTCTAAGGAAGAGAGGAATGTCGATAGTGAATGGATGCCCTATGTGTTTGAAAGACGAAGAATCAGTGGACCACCTCTTACTAACCTGTAATTCAGCTCAGACTATATGGATGGCTATAATAGGAGGGTTTGGTTGCTGTTGGGCTCTTCCTCATTCTCTTCTCGAGCTTTTCCAAGCTTGGAAGGTTCCAACTAGGGACCCGAAAGGCAAATTGATGTGGCGACTGTCTTTCCTAGTGGTGATCTGGACGATTTGGAAAGAAAGAAACTCAAGATGTTTTGAAGGAATTGCTGTTAGTGAAAGTAGACTGGTGGAGAAGTCGAAGTTTTTGGTAGCGTTTTGGGTGTCTATTCTCCCTTCTTTTAAGGGATACTCATTAGATCAAATTGTGTATCACTGGAAAGAGATGGTCTTTTGTTTGTCATGTTTTGCTGCTTTCAGTACTTTTCTCTTGTACTGTTTGCTATTTTTAATGAAAGTAACCATTCAAAAAAAAAAAAATTGTTTCATTATGTTCCAAAAGAAATTATTAGGAATGCAGTGATATCAGGTGCGTCAAGGGGTGTGGTTTTTGTTGATAGCTCATTGCTAAATGCCAATAGAGATGTTGCAATTTGTACATGGTGTCTTCCTTCTTGTTGGGCCCTTGCAATTTTCTTTTATTAATATTTCATCCTTATTCTCAAAAACAACTCTTCTAGTTGAGTTATAGTACAATTTCACCATCTAACAAATTATGGCTAGATGGGGTCTAGATTTAGTATCAAAGCTAAATGTTGTCTTCTCTCACATGAAGAGATCAGCCAATGTAGTGACTGACAGTCTAGCAAAGGAGGGTGTTGGAAGGCAGGCATTGGTCATCGACATGGCCCCTTGACTGTTGTCTGAGCTTCTGGGTGTTTTTTTTTTTTTTTCTCTCTTCTTATGGGTGTCATTTGTTTCTTTTTCTTCCTTTTTGGATGTTTTTTCTGTTTTTGCTTCTCAAGATATGCCTTTTATGTTGTTTAGCCTTTAATAAAAATCAGTTACATAATAAATAAATAAAAAACTCCATCACACAATAATTTCTATACATATTCTATGCCAGGAAGTGTTTGATGTGGCCTCCTCTGAAACTCTCCTGTAAAGAAGAAATGTCCAACGAATTCAGGCTGACCTTTCATTTCCCAAAGGTTCCACCAAATGAGTTTAATGCCTCTTTCATCCCATTGGCTTCTGATTTCGATGCTTTTCTATAGCAGGTGAAGTTCCTATTCTAGCCTATTCTTGAAACTTCTTCAGCCTTTATCCAAAAGAACTTGAGAACAACATCTTTCTTCGTCTAGCAAAGAAATTCGTCATGTAGCCCTTGATTTGCTTTTCTTTGGATTTGGATAAGGCTTTATTGATGATGATTTCCTCCTGGCATGCTTTTTTAGTGAGAGTTGTCAGCTGATTGGTTTATTTTAGCACGAGTGATGGGAATGATGGGATTGTATAGAGTTTCTAGGATTTGATGGGAAGGAAATGGGCTAGAAGTGGACTCATGACTGAGTGTGTTATTGCGTTATTCTTATAGGTTTTATCACTTTATGTTGATTGGGGCATTATTTATGTCAATCTGCGATTGAAATTATTGATTTCTCGACCACCTCTAGAGGCATCTATGTTCTTTCACGAATTTTACAAAATCTTATAGGTTGGGGTAAACCCATACCTACATCATGTGCAGTGAAACCCTCCCAGCTCCCCTCCCTGTACCCAACCTGCCCATCATGTGAATTCCAAAACTGTTGTGAGACAGGTAGAGATCGAGTTTGATGTGGCTTTTCTTATGCTCATTTATGATTAAATGAAATATGAAATATTTTAAGGCAGAAGTTATTTCTATAATCATAAATAAGTAAATAGGCATTAAATGTAGCAGAATGGGTCGGCTTCGAAACCTGAACTCACTCCAAACGTAACTCTAATTGAATTCAGCCCATGCCCACCCCGAACCTGTCTAAGTCACCACCAAACCCACCCCTAATAGGGGCCGGTCACCTATTTAACCCTACCGATTGCCATCCCTGATAGCGAGGCCCGCCTACTTCTTGATTACTTGAGCTATTTTATCACCCATAGGTATGCTTAAATTATGGGAAAATGATGTCAAATTTTGCTCCAGTAATGCATGATACCGATCCTGAAACTTGTGCTTTCTTTCTATTGTCTTTTGTTCCATGAATGATTCAAGTACGATCTGCAACTCCATGTTTTAGCACTGTTAAATGCGTGAGGGCGCACAGCCCATAGTAGAGGCAAACTTTTTTAGCTTTCAAGATTTTATTTCATTTCCCGTGATCAATGCTAGGGAGGCTGCCTATCGATCTCCTGTAGCTTCATTGTACACATAATAATTGTTTGGGGCTATTTCATCTGTTGGTCCACATACAACTGCATTTTTTCCCCTTTGCTTTCTGATGTTTGATACTTGTTTTTGATTTCCGAGTCATGTTAATCTGTGATTGTAGCAATCCTTTGGAATGCCATGCATGGCAAGTACAACATGTAGAGAATCAGACCATCTGACGGCTTCAACCCCTTTGTGGCCATCACGACAACCTCCATAAGCAGCTGGGTTCCTAAAATGGATAGTGCTGAATGGAGGGGTATTTATTTATGGGCTCTCAAGACTTTATCTTTTAAAGACATATTGGATAATTTAGTTAAACTGTACATAGTTGAATGTCTGTATTACATTTTATAACGTTATCTTAGTACACCAAGTCTGCAACTCTGTATTGACTGGCAAATCTGATTTGCTTGATATTCAAGTATTCCGTGTAGACTATAGGTAATAACATTTATAGGCTAATAACAATAAATTGATGTCGTCTTTTCATAATTACATATATCCATGCCAAGTTATGAATAGCTGAAAGCCTGAAACATACAGTTTATATCAAGAACATTTTATGGTACATATAGGTTTATATCGACTGATAAAACTGAGCTGCATTGATTATTCCAAGCACTCAATGTATCTGACAACATTTATGGACTAATGAGAATCACATATAAAAGATAATCTTTTTCATTATTACATACATATGCAACATCTTTACAAGAGAAAAACATCGTGTCTCAGTCAGATTATCCTTTTCCATCTATTTGGTATTCACCAAAATAAGTTTGAATAGATTTTATAATTTTTTATGATATATTAGTTTGTTTCTTCATTCCATTTTTTTCCTATTTTCTGTCACCTGTGCATCACACGGTTTGAGGACTGGCAGTTTAAACTATGAGGTTACATCTTTAATTTCATTATGCCAGCCAGATCTAGATGTTAATTATTTAATGATCATAAAGCTCCATCGTAGAGTACCTGAGGTTTATTTTATTGTTGTATGCTATGTGTTATCTGTCAACTAGGCCAATGGGCCTAGTTCAGTGGATCTCAGCCCATGACAAATTGAGCCCAACTTGTGGGTCAAAACAAATATCACTTGTACAGATATGTAATTGATTTATGCCTTATTAGGAGATTTGATTAGATGTTAATTAGATTAGGATTGATTTGTGCCTTATTAGGAGATTTGATTAGATGGTAATTAGATTAGGATTACTTTAATTATCTCAATCACTGTAAACATATTTGTAAGGCACGAAGAATTAGCTGCACTGTTGGATCAGATGGTAAAAGGCACGAACAAATATCACTGTTGATTAGATGGTAATCAGATTTGACTGTTGGCAAAAGGCTATGCACGAAGAATTAGCTGCACTGCAGGAGAATCATACTTGGGATATTGTTCCATGTCCCTCATCTACAAAACCTATTGGCTGCAAATGGGTTTTTTCCGTCAAACTTAAGTCTGATGGCTCGTTGGATCGTTATAAAGCACGGTTAGTCACACTGGGCAACCGACAGGAATATGTCATTGACTATGAAGAAACATTTGCTCCAGTTGCAAAAATGACAACAATCCGTACTGTTCTTGCTATTGCTGCTTCTCACTCATGGCCTCTTTACCAATTTGACGTCAAGAATGCCTTTCTTCATGGTGATCTCAAGAAGAAGTCTATATGCGAATTCCCCAAGGCATTACGGGTGTCTCGGCAGGAGACTGCGCGCGCTTAAGACGCTCTCTATATGGTCTTAAGCAAGCTCCGCGTGCTTGGTTTGAGAAATTTAGGGATGCTCTCCTTCATCTACAGTTCTTTCAAAGTGCATCTGATCCTTCTATGTTCCTTCATCGCTCCTCAAAAGGGATTACTGTCCTCTTGGTATACGTGGATGATATCATCATATCTGGGATAGATTCTGACACGATCACCCATCTCCAGGCATCCTTACATGAATCTTTTCATATGAAAGACTTAGGGCCACTCACATATTTTTTAGGCCTTGAGGTTCATCAGTCAGAAAAAGGTCTCATCCTCGATCAACACAAATATGCTATTGATCTTATTGAGACGGCTGGCCTTCAAAACTCCACTCCTGTAGATACACCTGTTGAGGCCAATCTTCAACTCGCACACGATACGGGTGATCTTCTCCCTGATGCCACAATGTATCGCCGTTAGTCGGCAGCTTGATCTACTTGACTATCACTCGGCCTGATATCTCATATGCGGTGAATCTGGTTAGTCAGTTCATGACACAACCACGCCATCTCCACCTCGTTGCTGTTCGGCGCATTCTTCGTTATGTTCTTCATACACCATCTCGTGGCCTTTTCTTTCCTGTGGGCAATTCGACTTCTCTCATAGCTTATTCAGATTCTGACTGGGCTAGATGTCCTGATAGTCGACGGTCTACCACGGGTTGGTGCATGTTCTTAGGGGACTCATTGATCTCCTGGAAGTGTAAAAAACAAGATAAAGTCTCCAAATCATCCACTAAAGCAGAATATCGTGCTATGTCGGCTGCAACCTCTGAAATTGTCTGGCTTCGGGGTCTTCTTTCGGAGCTTGGATTTTCACAATCTGGCCCTACACCTCTCTATGCGGACAATACCAGTGCCATACGGATTACTGAAAATCCTGTCTTCCATGAATGCACAAAGCATATTGAAGTGGCTTGTCATTACATACGTGATGAATTTGTGCGTGAAGCAATTACTCTTCCTCATGTTCCTACCGGACTTCAAATTGCAGATATATTTACCAAGGGACTTCCTCGGCCACGACACCAGTTCCTAGTTGGCAAATTGATGCTTGTTGATTCACCCGCATCAATTTGAGGGGGGGTGTCAACTAGGCCAATGGGCCTAGTTCAGTGGATCTCAGCCCATGACAAATTGAGCCCAACTTGTGGGTCAAAACAAATATCACTTGTACAGATATGTAATTGATTTATGCCTTATTAGGAGATTTGATTAGATGTTAATTAGATTAGGATTGATTTGTGCCTTATTAGGAGATTTGATTAGATGGTAATTAGATTAGGATTACTTTAATTCTCTCAATCACTGTAAACATATTTGTAAACGTTATCTCTATATATTGAAAGATCGAGACCCTCAAAGGGATCATCGAATTCACAAACTATCATCTGTCTTCTTCTCTCTCTGGGTCTGACATTATCCATCTGTGAAACCTTTGCTGATTTGAAACGAATGATCCAAATATTTTTCCATTCATCATTTTAGTGCATTATAGATTGTTGGGTGCTGTATCATGTAGTTTCTTTTTTAAATAAAATCGTTTCTTGCTACCGATAAAAAAAGTTGTGATTTTTTCTTGAGCTTAGTTTCGTAAGTCTGAATTGTTAGTGTTGTGATTGACAAATCCATTAGCATTTGCCAGTGTGTACCTGCTGCTGCTGTTTTTGGCTCATCATGGAATGATTGGCAACGCCTTTTTGCACACTCTAGGTATGTGTCTCCCATATCCGAGAATTGGGACAGTTTACTTATAGCCATGTTCTAGTTGATAAATGCAATGATCTTGCGTATAGAAAATTACTAGCCAACTGCTAATATTTGATGTTAAAGTTAAACCATCTATGCTGATCACTAGGATTCTGGTTTCTTAAAGGTTCTCTATAAAAGCTGATGTGCACATGTGCTATTATATTATTCCCAACTAAAAGTTTATTATTGAATGGTTATGATGGATCACTCTGTTTTCGCCACAGGCCTATGGGACGTGTTGATTACATGGTTAGTCTACCAGCACATGGGGCTGTTATTGGTGCGTGGTTTGGAGCTTGGCCTATGCCACTAGATTGGGAAAGGCCATGGCAGGTACTTTTTATATCATTTATCATGTTACTAAAATTATGTACATTTTGTCATTTGGGCTTGAAGAACTTTCGGCCTCACGTCACCTGTCACCATTCCTTTTTTTCTTGTATTGGAAAGTTCTAATGGCCTGTCACCATTGTTATCAAAATCCTATGATTCATATTTTGAATCCTAAGGAAAACAATTCGTATCTATACAACGAATCCCATTTACAGATGAATCTTAGGATTCAGGTGTGAATCTTACGATTTGATACTCATTTCATCGAATCTTAAGATTCAAGTGATTCGGCTAACCGAGAATAGCTATAATCAATAAGTTTATACTAATGATCTTTTACCTTCTTTCTTTCTTTATACTTTCTTTCTTTTAGCATTTTTACTTTTAAAAGGTCATTTAGTAGTTAACGAAACGTCTTAATAATTTTTTCAGCTTTAGGTGGGGTTTTAGAGATGAATAAAGAACATGAAGACGAGGGTGTACCAATCCTTAAATCCTTGACTTCTATTATGTGCTCCTAAGCATGAAACCATAGTGACAAAGGAACATGCATTTGATTAAAGTGTTCGACTGTACATATGGGGCTTGTCTATATATTCTTTTCTTTTTAAATCTTTTTTTTTGGGTTTTTTCTTCATGAACTTCTTAACTTCAAGAGAGATCCTACTTTGTAAGATTGATGATCTAATTTTATTATTACTTGTATATTTTGATTATAAAAATAAATACATATTGGTACTTTAAACTTTTTAACTATTTACGCGTATCATTCATTATATATATTAATATATGTCATGAATATGATTTATGATAACTTATTTGTCATTGTATTTAATGGGAAAAATAAATGGATTATGAATAACTACTTTTTACTTTTATTTAATTATTTTTAATTTTTGTTAGAAAAATAAAGTTCCTACGATCCACTATTCGATTCGATTCATGAGTATGAACGATTTGCGATACGATTCCAATTTTCAGAAGCTCCCCTTTTTGTTTTTTAATATTGTGTTTGAGTATACAGAGAATGACTAATTTCAGTCATGTAAAAGTAGTTTTCTAGTACTAGTGAAATCTAGTTTCAGGCAAGAAAGTGGGTGGTAGAGCTGTAGAGGTATGAGTAGGTGACAGTGTGACACTAACTCTTGTGAAATGTGAAAGGTGGGAAGAAAAATGTAGAATGTAAAGAGTCACTATTTTATCCAGCCACTCTGGAAAAAAAAGGCATGTACTTAAAAGAGATTTTGAAATTATTGAATATAAGAGGGTTAATGCACATGCTACTTACTTAAGGTAAAAGGGTATTTTTTGGGACTGGTATTTGGAGATAAATAGGGATAAATTAAGACAGACTCGTTTGATGTATAGATTGGACATGTCCAATGCAGTCCAACAACGACACTGGTGAGGAAAGGTTTCTCTATACAGGTTGATGGCCCTTAAGGTAACATGGGCAGAGCAAAGAGGACATGGATTGAATTAGTAAGGATAGATCTAGAAAAAAAAGGATATAGATCTAGAGAAGTGCAACCCATCTAAGCAGTTGTCCTAAGATAGACTAGAATGGCGGAACATAATTCATGTAGATGACCCCAACATAGTTGGGACAAGGCTTTGATGATGATGATGATTTTATAAATACGTATGTTAGTAGGAATGTAATGTTTTTGTGAATATCATGACAAAATGTCGCTGGTATTTATGATAATAGCCTTATCTCATCTACTTGGCGTTGTCTCTATGAGTTGTACTTCTGAATCATACTTTCTTAGGGCTACATTCTCTGACCTAACACATTATTTCCAACTACTTAAACAACTTCATTGGCCTGCACATCCCCCAGTACCTTGTACTTCAGCACACAGAGTAATGATCATGTCTGCCTGTGGGGTCCACCTGGATGCATGCCAATCATGGAGGCTTGGAGTGGATGAGAAGGTCTTATAAGAGAGAGGATCATCCCTTGAGGCCTTGACTTAAGCTGTCAAGATCTAATGGTGGAGTTCAGTTAGATGAATGTCTATTTCTAGTGAATGACAATTCACATGTGGGCCCATGATCGGGTGTGCAAGTGTGCTATTGCGAGTGCATGACCCACACACTCCATCACATGTACCACTGGCTTAAAAGATCCCCAGCTTTCCTGGATAATGTGCCTGTGTTTGAAAGCTCTTGGTCAAATCATTATTAGATGGCTTATGTACGAGTTTTTTTTTAGGAGAGAATGGAACTAAAACACCAAGTTTCCTTATCCTTCTCGTTTGTGGAAGATAGAAGTATACAACAGCCTTACATGTGCATTTATTATTATGTCTGGCCCAAAAATTTTAAAAATATTATCATTTATTTCTGCTGCACAATATTTCTAGCCCCTCATAGATGTGCTTTGCTCTTTAGCATTGTGGGAATAGAGAAAGCTCTCTTTGGTGGAAGGACTTTCCAAAAACCCCTAAAGTTGAGAGAACTTTGTTCAGCCTGAAATGGCGAAGAAATTGTCTTTTTTGTAGACTACTTTTTTAAGTGCACTAACCTTGTGGTAATAGGGGCTTTAGGGAGAACACAAAAACTGCCTACCACAGATCAAACCCATGTTCCCACCCTAAAGGGAAGGTGTCTTTACCACCACACCAGCACAGGAACGACCAAGGATAAGTAAATTTCTTTTGACAATTTGATTACGGCTCTATTGTCTACATAGAAGCGTTCATTTGTGAATATTTGAGAAGGAACTTTTCTCTCTCTGTTCAAGTGTCGATGACATTATTATTTTCACAGGAATGGCCAATTTGTGTCACATATGGTGCCATCGGTGGATATATGCTTGGGGTATTAGCATCTTTGGTTCTTCCTCTTGTGATCAGTAGACAGCAGCATGTCAAAGGTGACTGACCATCGAACGATTGGTCATTTATGTTTCTCTCAGATTTTCTCTTTAATGTCTTGTTGGAATTGTATGTAAAATTTTGCACTTTTGCTTGTTATTTCCAACTTATAGAATTAATGATAGAGAGGTTCCTGAAAATCTGAATATTAGTTCTGCTTGCTGGAGAGTAGACTGAATTTTCTCTGAGTCTGCAGACTTCCAGCCCCAAGTTCACTGGAAAGCTTGCTGATATTACAGAAAAATTAGCTTTGATTTCTTGGGACCCGGCTAATTCAAGTTGATTCAGTCAAGTGCCATGTCAATGTCGTTGACATCTTATGCTACTCTGTACATTCATTATTAAAAAATGAGCCATGAAGATTGTGGAACTGCAATTGCCAGCTGCCACCCAATTATGCACCCCCTATGAGATTTGGGTGCATGATTGAGGCCTCACCATGAAGCTATTATTGTTCATCCAAACCAGTGTGCTTTGCTTGTCATGTCCACCACATGCAATGCATACTCATGCCTACCTGATGAGGATAAATTGTAAGGGGCAGAGCACAATCATGACAGGGCTTTTGATGAAGGGGCCAGATCTCAAACACGCACAATGTTTTTGTTGGCATGTTTGGGTGGCTGGATTGGCATTTCAGTCGCAAGGCACTGAGGCAGAGCCTACCAATGGTATCTCATTAATTTTCTAGGAAAGGTAAATTTTTTTGTTTGAAACTTTTGCAATGTGCATGCCATGTAGGCAAGGGAACATTGTTGAAAGGGCTCTTTGGCTGAAGCCATGTGAGCTAACCACAGGAGGGTGGGTCCTTCCACTTAAACCACTGGGAAGTTCTACTAGTAGTAGATGATCCTTGATCATATAAGGATATGCCAGCCATGAGCATGTACAGGAGGGCTGTTTTTTTTTTTTTTTTTTTTTTTTGTAACTGATTGCCTGTGAGAAACAATTGATTTTGGAACTTGAAAATAAACTCCATTTTAAATGAAAGGACTTGGAATGGTTGATCTTGATGCAAGGAAGAAACTAAACAGATTGGCAGAGTGAGGTTACCTGTATGGGATGATGGTTTCAACTGATTTTTTTTTTGGTCTTATTTAAAAAATTGGAACCAGAAACCATTACATTAGATCCCAAGAGAGTTAAGAGAGCTCTCTACTACAAGGAGTCGAGAATATTATCATTTGCCTTGGATTTGAGTTGGGGAAGAGGAAGTAAGAAAGAGAACATAAGGTGATACTTTGTGATCCATTCCCACATGGGCACGTACAACCCATACCCATACAACCTTGTAGCAATCCAACTAACTATATCACCCAGATGCAACAAATAATGGGATTCAGAGAAAAATAATGGATTTTAACAGGGGTTTTTTCATAAAAAAAGAAAAACTCAACCTGGATCCTCCTCTCCATCTTCCAAATCTTCTCTTCCAAATCCGCCCTTAGTCTCTCAATACACCAAAATCAGCAACACCAGACCTACCCCCAACACTCTCCCTAGTCTCTACCCTCCTCCCAACCTCACATGCACTATCACTCTCATGTTCCTCTCTGAACTTGAGCCTGTTTGGATTAATGAGTGGAGTAAAGCTATGTAAATTCACATAAGGAGTGAAGTGGATTGAAGTTATGATAGAGTACTTCAAATTGAAGTATATAGGGTTGAAGTATTTTGAAAATGGGCAACCGCCTTTCTCAGTATTTTGAATTTTGTGCAGCCCAAAATTAAGATCCAAACCATTAATCAAATGTTGATTCATCCCATATCTTGAGATATTTGCAAAACAGTCCAAACTCTAAAACCCATCATTTTGGACTTCTGTGGGATCCATTTTCATGATCTCAACTGTTAATCCTTTTTAAAAGGTCTAAAATGGCTATGAGACCAAGTTTCATGATTTAATTGATCGTGAACCTCAAGAAATTGGATTATCCAATCAGATGATTTAACATTAGAAATAAGAAAGATTACCCAATCATGTGAGCTGTTCCTTGAATAGGAATTCCTCGCCGAGGATTAGCATACCTAAAGATTTGAAATCAATATTAATGCCATCCATGCATTCAGTTGAGAAAAATTAGTTTTAATGAGAATTTTTATTGGTTAAAATCTTTGATGATTTACAATTGGCAAACAAGGATTTTCTACGATTATATGGAAAGTAGAAAACTTCACCCTAAGAATTTAATTGACAAATGTAACTAGGGCCATTTCTTCAGTAGAATTTTTGAAATTCATATCCAAAATCTTAAATGTGGGAGTTTTGAGATGCTGCTGGATTATATTATTTCTGAATTCCTTATAGAATTTCTAGTTATAAATTTCATGGAAATGGAATTCTATAAATCCAATTTATTTCATAGCTACTAGAGAACTCCTCATTTTATGCATGTATTGTGGTGGGTGGGGCCCCAAGATGATGTATTTGCCTTAAGAGAACTATACTAGGCTCGGTCTCAGACCATCTGAACATGCAGATCAAGGGCCAGATGACACTCCCTCCCTACTCTTCACCTCTGTGGACTGTGGCCCACCCATTTCCAGTTAGGATACACTTCCCAACCTCGCGGGCCACATCAAATGGTAGTCCGCATCACTGCTAACGTGCGCCGCGGTTAAAGATACTGCAACGCAGGAACTCCGTTTGGCAGCGCTCAAGCTCTCTCGTTGCTCGGCGTTCATGGCTTGGGTACTCTGCACCCCTTTCTCAAGACCTGCGGTCTGTACTTCAGCAACCAAAACAGAGGTAAGAGAGAGAGAGAGAATCAACTAGTTCTTCCAAAACTCCACTTCCTTTTGTTAGTTCTGTTGTTGAATCGCGTGCAATCATGTAAAATGGGATTGATTTCACAATCACCCACTATTTCTAAGTGGATTCTGGGATTTGGGGTGCGTCCCAAAATCATCGTTTGGTTGGATTTCCATGGGCATTCGGACATGCATTTGAATGGCCATGGTACTATTTGGATTTTCAAAAATTCAGATTTGAGCCCAGACTCATATATTGTGATTTGGAACTGTTTGGATGTACTCCCTAATCACCACTTCATTGAATGTCTGTAGTGATATAGATTTTGGGGGTGGGAGGTGGGTTTGTAAACGTTGAGAAAAGGTGTGTTTCTGATTTGCTGCTCTCAAATAATCATCCGGGTCGCTTCAATTCTGACTCGAAATCATGTAGATATGAATTTGTCTGTGTGGGTGCTGTTCAGGCCACTCACTCACGAAGTGTAGGAAAACCCAGGTGTTCTTTTTCCAGACCATGTCACTGAAGAGAGCTGTATGGACTAAAGCATCTAATTGGGTTCATTTTCCATATTCATCTCCCAAAGGGTCATGTTTAAGCCCCCTAATCACCATATGGAAAAGTCAGACTTGAAGTTCAGCGAGTGATTAGGTGAAGAACATTCATTTTATATGCTTAAATAAATATAAAGCAACCCTGGGCCTGTTTGTTTGCATGCTATTAAATTCCTAGTCTTCCTCTGAAGAAATAAAGGTGAAGATCCACAAATGATAATCAAATACTCTTCCCTTATAGTGAAAAAATGATTACCCAATCACCACCCTAGGGAGTCAATACTAAAATAGTAAGTATCTCCGCCTTAAGTCCTTCACCCCTCACCTCCTTAATATTCTTTGTTGGTACCCATTTTACCATGAATTTCTAGGACTCCGATACCATGCAAACAAACAGGACCTAAAGAAACGATGCCTAGTTACTTTCATGCAATAGTCTTTGACACTCTTGTGTTCGATCGCTTAGGAGCTTGAGAGACTGTTATATCTGAAGTTAGGCAATCGTTCTGATGTTAGATAATGATTCTCTGATTTCTCTCATGGATTTATACTGTAAATTATGATATACATAGTAAAAGACTGAATTTTCATATCAATCATCATCATGATAGACCATTGTGTCAAATAGTTATGTGCAATCTCTATGTCATATCTTTGATCAAGTGAAAACCCTGTCCCTAAGATACCCAAATATTACAAGGGCATGGATTTTCACATGAAAAATGGTAGTATCAGGTATGATACAATATATTGCCTATTTTGAGTTAGTGGGGGTATCATAGCCCTGTCCTAGTGCAATGCTGTGGGGAGATCTTATCCATCTAAGAACTGTGGCACTTGGATATGATTCTTACATATTACTTTCTTCAGCAAAGAAGATGACCAGTGAATATACATCGCAATAGCACGATAAAGCATTTATCCAATTTTAAGATACATCATTAGTCCACCTCTTCTTCAATAGGAAGTGAAAAGCTATAATAATGACAGGACAAGGCTTATTATGGATCTGTAGAGATGGTTCTTGCACCATACTATGAGTTTTGACTATGTTATTTGTGAATTTAAAATGATATCCTTGACCTCAATAAAGATGAAAAAAGTGCCTAATGCTTTATTGCATATCCATCTCCTAGCTTTATTGTGTATTTATCATTCGCTTGATGGCTTGGTGAGTTCTGAACTATTTTCATAAATGATTTTGGCACTATTTTGAGCAAAGTGACTGGTTTAGCAGAGGCTAGAGGCTCCTTTGGTGATAAAAATATGGAATTTATGCAGGACATGTCCCCTTTGCTCTTTTGTGAGATTTGGGAGCAAAGAGAAAGTTGGTGGGCTTTAGATCCAAAGAAAGCATATGACAGGGTACCTAGTGATTTGATTTGGTGGGCTTTAGATAAAAGGAGTGTCCAACAAGGTTATATTGACATCATTAAAGACATGTGCGAAGGAGCGGTAACTAATGTGAGAATTACATGTGGAGAGATGGGTGAATTCCCAGTGACCAAAAGTTTGCATCAGGGTTAGCTTTAAGCTCTTATCTTTTTCACTGATTATGGACTTGCTCATATTTAAGAAGAGGTACCTTGGTGCATGTTAATTGTAAATGATATAGTGTTGGTGGATGAGTCGAGAGATGACAAATGCGAGACTTGAGAGATGGCGGGAGGCTTTAAAATTCAAGGGCTTTAAAATAAGTCGAAAAAAAGACAGAATATATGAATTGCAACTTCAATGAGGATGTGCAAAGAGATGTAATTTATATGAGAATCGAAGCTCGAGAGATGCGACAAAAGAGATTCCCTTCAGTACCTTGGCTCTATAATTAGTACGGATGGAGAGATTGAAGAGGATGTCAAACATATGATAAAAGAGCTAGATGGTTGAAGTGGAGACTTGCTTTTAGAGTGCTTTGTGATCGACACCCGTGATGCCAAAATATGGCAGGGAACGCCATGGATACAACAAGGACACGGATTTTACACATAAAAAGTGAAATATCGGATATGATATGACCCGATATGTTGCCCATTTTGAAGTATTCGTGCATCATAGATCGACACATATGAATAATGTTGAAGGAAAAATTGAAACAATTAAACTAGCTATGACCTATGGAGCAGAAAATTGGCCAGCCAAGTAACAATACATGTAAAAAAATGATTGTAGGAGAGATGAGAATGTTGATATGGATTTATGGTAAAACTAGGAAAGATAGAATAAAAAATGAGTGCATTTGGGTGCATTTACGGATACCATCAACTGGTGATAAATTAAAAGAATCGTTTGGACATATCCAACGCTTGCCAACAATTGTGCGGGTGAGAAAAAGTTTTTCTATGCATGTTGATGACCCCTTAAGGAAAAGGGATAGGCCGAAGATGACATGGATGGAAGTAGTGAGGATAGATCTAAAGAAGTGCAATCTATCTGAGGATTTGGCCCATGATAAATTGGAATGGAGAGACAAAATTCATGTAGCTGACCCCAACATGGTTGGCACAAGGCTTTGATGACGACAACAATGTTGATGGGAGTTTGGCTGAGAGCTAAAGGTGCTATTGGCGTGGAGTGGAAACTAGAGAGAAATGAAAAAGGAAAAAAAAAAAAGAAGCTATTATTATTTTCTCTCATTTAAGGGTCCCTGTGAAGTAAAGCTTGGGTGCTTTTTGAACAATTGTAAATCTTGTCGTATTGAGTGTGTGAGTTGTCACACCCCCAAACCGGACATCCGAGAATCTATCTAAATTTCAGGGCACGACTGGTACAATTCCGCCCCCGCACCGAGGTGTGCTCTCACTGGATATCACGTGTGACTTTGTGAGGATGCATACAATTCCATCACATGTACATTCCAGCAGAAGCAATAATAATTAATGGTATCAAGCAATATAGCATAAAAACATCCATGTAAGGCAATGATATATATCCTGCCATCAGAGCATAAACAAGTCCATACCGAAAGTAATGTGGAAGCGTAAAGTGCAATCATTATTACATGTTTTGAACATAAATTATAGTCCACTTAAGTCTAAGCAACTAGGACTAGAAAATAGCAATCTTTATTCTTTACAATGTTTCTTAAAAGAATTTGTTTGAAATATTTTTTATTATTATTCAATTTTTTTTTTTATATTTTTCGAATATTGGCTGTGTTTTGCTGAAAAATGCTATTTGGAATGTTTTCCACTAAAAGCCTCAATTTCAACAATTTTGGTATGTTTTTGACAAAAAAGTGCAACTTTGACTATATTGGCCTTTTGTTTTTTATTATTTACAATTTTTTGGAAAAAAATCAAAATATTTTATATTTTGCAATTTCTTGCTGTTTATTTGGCTCTAATTTGCCATTTCGATGCTTTTGGAGTTTTTTCGACTGAAAAACGTGATTTCGCCAATTTTGGAATGTTTTTTTTACTTAAAAAATGCAACTTTGATGATACTGGGTTTTTCTTTTTCCTTTTTATTAATTATAATTTTTTTTTAAAAAAATTTGATTGGCAAGACCCAATGTATCTCCACTCTCGACATCGGATGCCTATACCACGTCATCTATATCGGATGGCGTCTCAACCACCGCCTCTGGCTCTGTCTCAATAGCAGTAGTGATGTCCCATATAACACTACGGGTAACTAGTTAGAGCAAGTAAGCATATATAATAACATAGCATGTTGCATTAAATCTAGAATTAAGGACAAGTGGATTACAAAAATAGCGAGAAGTGTGAATATCAAAGCATGATTGTGCAATTATACACACACACACATTGACATCAATGAATCATGTAATACTAGACTAGCAAAATGACAATCCACTTGAGCTCATCCTCCCAACTGCACGATACAAGCAAGATGTCCGTGGCGAGAGGTAGATGATATATATATATATATATAACAAGTACGGGTACCATAGGTCTCCATAAAAGGAATTTATTTGTGGCCAACAAGTATAATAGAGTACCAGAGTGTATATTCACTCCAAAACAACTTAGCTGTAGCAAGCATAAACGAGGCTAAATCCACACAAGCCGGGTCCGACTAGAATGGATAGAAGCTAAGTGGCACTGACACGTGGATCAATTGTAACTCTAATCGGGCAAAGTAAATGGTAGACTACACAAACCAGCTCATTTAGCAAGGCAAGTACATCAAGAGGTGTAGCCCTACACTATCAAGTCCTAGCTCTAGGTCATCAAGGCAAACCAAGTAAATAAAAGATACAACAAGTCCATACTAGAACAAGGGTCACTAGGTCCATCCTAAGTCCAAGGTACAAGTCCATATGTCAAAGCATCAAGTATATACAGGTACAACATGTATAAACAAATAGAGAGGCATGTAAAAGTCATGTGAGTAATAGGATACAATACGACATGTATCATGAGACAAATGTAAGATTAGGACAAGAGACAAGATCCAACCTACGGTGTAGAGTGCCCTTGGTCAACGCCATCTAACCCTGTGTAGCCTTAGGGTCCCTGATGTCTTTATAGTATTGGACCTCGGCATTATGAAGTTGATTGACATCACAATCCCTAAACATTCGCACACTTGACCTAGTATTGGTCTAATCGAGTTCGGGGCAATCTGTTGGTGAATGCCAGCTCAAACACCACCATGATGGCTCACGATTAATTTACAATAAGGCATGTCATGGTTAATGAGTCCCAAACCGGTCCAAAGGTTTAAAAGTACAAGTTCTGCACTTTAGAAAAGGCCAGGCTTACGGTTAGCTGTGGTCTAGGTACGGTTAGCAGTGAGTGTACCATGGCTAGCCTTACGGCTCGCCATTGGTAGCCCTACAACTAACCGTGAGGTAGCTGTAGAACAAAATGTGCATTTTTGGCTCTCTGGAGAATGTAATCGTATTACATTCACTGTTAGCTTTTCTGTAAGCCTAGCCGTAAGGGGTTACAGTTACCGTAAACCCCTAGATCTGCATGCTGAAATAGACAAAGTTGAATTCAATGGGGAACACCAAAACCTGTAGAACTCCATCTCAACCATCATAATCAAGGCCTGATCCATCACATGCAACACCTAAATCTATCAAATTAACCATTAACAATCTAATTAACATCAGACCATCAAAAGATCTTGAAAGAGGGTATTCTAGAGTAGATCCATCATCCAAAGAAGGAAAACAAGCATGCATGTTATTTAATTATAGATGTTTACTTGCCTTAAGCTAGATCTAGGTAAAATTCTTCAAGTTATTCAAGTGTCCCTCAATATCTGAAACTATCTCCCTGAAATTCCCCAAATCTACCCCAAAATAGAGATCCTACTCCGAAAAAGGGAAATTAGGGCTAAAAAGCTTGCATGCAAAGATCCTAGCAAGGAGATTTCATCATAAGTGGGAAAAGAGATCTGGGAAGGAAATTGCTCACCAAAGAAGACCAAACCAAGAGCATTGGAAAGGGAAAGGACTTGATGAAAAAGGTGATGATCAAGGGTCCTTGAAGCTTGGAGTGTCCATCTCTAGCTTGGATTTGATGAAGTCTTTAATCTCTTGAATACAAGGAGAGAAGGAAAGAAGAGGGGTAGAGAGGAGAGCTTTGTTGTAGTAGAGGGGAATTGAAATGAAATGAGATGAGAGTTGGGTTATTTAGTTTAAGTGAGTTTTCAATATTTACAAAGAAGTCCTCAACTCTAGTAGTTCAAGCAATTGGGCTTTACAAGGATTCTGGGTCCAACCAAAGGGTGTTTCCTACAAGGTAAGGGTGCCCCAACACAATTCCCTTTGTCCAAGGAGTCCAAGACCACCAATGTCTTAAAATTACAAATAACCGCCTACACTCAAACAAGGCTTACAACAAGTTCCTTCTAAGTCCCAACTAGGCCCAAGCTCCCCAAAACCATTTGATCTCTATCCCAACCCCCGTAAAACTAGTTAATTACCCACTAATCATTATTAATTAGGAACTGATCACACAATTAAGCGAGTACTCTCTCTCTATAGAAGACAGCTCCCAAATTTCATCACATTGGTAATGAGGCTAATGAGATGGCCATGGGTGGTATTGTCTTTAGTCTGAAGATATCAATAGGAGACCATTCTAATTCATGTTTATATAGCCATTGTTAGCCTGTATTGTTTTCTTTCTTTGGCATTCATATGTGATTTTTTTTTTTTTTTTGGTGAAGTCTGAAAACTAACATTAATCAATGGATAATGCTACATGTAGTCAAGTAGTTGATCCATAGTGATACAAAATACTTACAAAAGTATATGGGCTCTTAAAAAAAACAACGGAAAGAAAATTTTATGGTCAACTTGGTTAATAGAGCTTTACCATGACTACAGCACTGCAAGTACATTGCACTTTGTGGAATGTCAATTGTAACTAAGCTTATCAGACCAGTACATGGTTTTATCATGTTTGCTGCTACATTAATATGCCTACAAGTACATAGTCTTATTGCTCAAGGAAACTAACTCCACACAATTTTTATTTTTTATTTTTCATTATTTTGTTTCCAGTTTACTTGATTCTTCGATTTCACCATTTTCCTTTTATCTTTCTTCATTCCTTTTTTATTCTTTATCCTGGTTTTTGATAAATGATAAGCCAATGCATGTGCAGAACTTATCGTGCCCATGTTTTCTGGAGTGACTGTTTGATCCAAGCTGTCATTAGGTGTGCCCTGTGATTGCACTCTAACTAAAAAATAAACCAATCTGCTTATTTATATCAAAGTATTGACAGTGAAAAGTACATCTACATGCAATGTATGCATGTTGCCTGCCTTGTGACTGGAGCTTCTTGATCTTTTGGCATAGGTCTCACTGTAGTTTTTATATCTCACGCGAGCCATGCTAGCAGACTTGGATGCATGAAGGGGGCTGGATCTACACGTATAAATAATTAGAAAAAATCTTTGTCAATTATAATGATGGTGTGTCGCTATACAACACACAGAAAAATAGAGGGGAAAAAACTGTAATGAACTAAGGATGGCTGGTGAAGAAAAAGAAGGAAATTGGGAGAACAGAAAATAATGAAATAGAAAATCTTGACTAATCATGGTCATAGTTGACAAGTATGGGTATAATGGGCCAGTTTTGCCTAATCTGACCACTAGTTTACTAACATTCTCAATGGTTATATTAATTTGTTTCATCGATGCATGAACCTATTTATGGCCATTAAAACATGGGTAGTTTGTTGTGTCATGTGTTATGTATATCCTGCTTCAAGCATCGGATACGTTTGCATTTTACATAGATTGGCCTTAGATGGCATTTGTACACTCATATTAATGTTGTTTAACCATGGTTCTCTTCCTATGTAAATTTACAGCGTTGTAGGAACCACCAACGGCCAAAGGGTTTGCCTTTGAACAGAGTTTCAAGCCAAACAGCTGCCAGGCCTGGTTTGTTTCCTGATATCTTTGTTCTACAGAATCCTCTTATAGTGTTAGCGATCTATTTTCTGAAAGTAAGTGGTGCTAATTTAATAAATTGAAAAGGAATTATATGATTCTTGTCCGAGGTTTTTCCAGTAAAACTTGAGTCTTACATTTATACATGTGGGTCCATGGTTCACAGGAAACAAATTTTGCTGGACTCAGCAATGATACAAGTTGGGCCATTCTGTTGGTAATATAAGCTGTTAATTTGGTGCCCCCAAAAGTAATGCACCAATATCATATCTTCCCAATTAATGATGCTATATAGTTGATGAGAAAGATTGATTACTACCATGGTCCACATGTAAGAGGGGCCCAGTAAGATGGAGTGCATCATCCAAAGGATTCTTTTGAAGTACTTCGAACCTGCGATATTTGCAATCTCGATCATGATTGCTGGGCACTCACATGTACAGCTTGTTGGGCCGAACCAGTGCTTGATTGGACATTCCCTATTTTAGAATCATTGTTGTAGGAGACTTACCTCTTGCATCTTAGGTTAAAATCTCTTCTTCCTTGGGACTGGAGGGTTGTGGGGTTTTGGGGGTGGTGTGGGGATTGTTTCTAAATGGTCCGGTGTTGGCTTCATGTTCTACTTTTCCACTCATCCCTAAGTATGACTAAGTTCTGTCACAGCACAATTTTCATGTCAATTCTGACTTATTGGGATATGCGGCTCTTAACTTATTGTTACCCATACAGAAAAAGGAATTCTGACTTATTGGAATATGCAGCTCTTAACTTATTGTTACACATACAGAAAAAGGGAAAAAGACATCTATAATGCACCCACAGCTTCTCAATCCCACCACCTCCTCTCACACACCCCTCTCTTCTCTAGTTAGATTTCAATTTGGTTTGATGTGAACTCAATGTTTATAAGGTTTTGGTCATAGAACATTAAACTTGGTTGAGTTGATGAAAAAACTTGACAGTCAAATCTACTTGACTTTTATTTCATATGTTCCTTTTTTTTTTTTTAAATGATGACTTAATGCCGTTTATCTTAGTAGTAAGTAGAATGTCATGGTAAAATTGTTCTCCTTGGAAACACAAGCCATACTTTTGTCCTCGGTTAGTGTCCTCTTAATATTTTGATAAAATGGATGGGATCAATACCAGCTGAGTTATTTGTGCTGGACGTTGCAATGGTAAGATCCTTGCTTCCTTCCTAAAATGCTAAAAAATGACTGAAATTGCCCCATCACAGATCTTATATTTTCAATATTTCAATTTAAAATTTTACAGTTTATTCTGTTTCATGTAATTTATACATACACTCTACAACAGACATCAGAATTGAGTTCTGAAATTGGTATGCCACTCAACTTCAACTAATGTGTCAGTTTTGACATGCAGCGGTGAGAATGGTGATATCCAACAGTGTGATTACAGGCATATGTAGTGTGAATAGGGAGTTGTTGAAGCCGAGCAGACATCCTTGTGGACCTGATTATAGTTGCCCAATTATATTTTCTACTATCCATATAACAATATCTGGTTACTGGGTGGGCCCTGATATTGAAGATGGGTGGGGATATGTGGAGGCTTCTGTGAATCAAGTTTCTGTTTGTTGACATGTTGTATAAGTTGTATCTTTTACAAGTTAATGAGCATTGCATGAATTTACTGTTTTGGGCCCTGTTTGGATCCTCACAGCTCTGATGCTCTGGCTCTGCACTTAGTTTATCTGTAAGTCTAAATACCTCTCCCTTAGGCCCTGTAATGGGTCATGTTGAAGAACAAAACAGCTCTCACCTATCCAGTTTCAGGTAAGGTAGAGCAACTCTCCACTGTGCCAAATGTGCCATGAAGGTTACCAAACTAAGAGATGCCAACAGATTAATTTGGGTTTAAAGGGGTTGGGCTGAGATTTGGGTCATGGTTGGAGGCGTTTTTGCTCCATGTCAGTCACCAATTTGGCAGGCACCAGTTTGGCACTGGTTTACACCAATGTTAAGTCGGGGCGTTGTGGACTAGGGCCTAACCCAGACAAGAATGTGAAGAGGCCCAAGTTCGTAAACTTGATACCTGATGCAACTCAGAAGGGCCTGGTAGACCAATAACGTTTATCTTAGCCTGGCCTGATTAGCGTTTGGACTTGGAACTTTTTAACCTTATCCTACTATCTGAATAAGTAATCTGCGACCGGAATGGCATGCGACTGTCTGGGCCTAAAGACCGAGCGAACAGCACCGACCCATTGTGGTAATGGGCAATTTGGGCCTTACCAGCTTAAGATTCTGTGATTGGACCTATCCAGGATCATGCACCCAAATGTGAAGAGCACACTGCTGATCATGTAGGATCATGCTGCCAACCAGTCTAAGATCAAATGTAAAAATGTTTAGTAGACCCAATGACTTTGGTCCAAGTCAAGAATAGTGGGCCCATCCATTGTATGGTTTGGATGTGAAGCTGGAGCATCTCCAACTCCTGTGATTTTATGTGGGTGAGATCAACAGTCTTAAAATCTAGCCAGAAATCTCACCCATCAAGATTCAAGAGGGTACCTTCTGTACATTGTGGATAATGGACCAAGTTTCTTGTAGCTTGTGGTCTAACTAATGAATTCCATCATCACTATTATCCGAGCCACAGTGCATCAATCTGGGCTCTCTTAGTGCATCCAACTTAAGTAAGGTTCAGCAAATACAAGGGCCCAACTTATAGATTTCCCATGGAATACTCTGTTTATTTATTTTTTATTTTTTAACTCAGAAGGGATTTTCATCGAAATGCTATATTGGATTTGTGCCATTTAAGTTAAGTGAAATTACTTTTTTTCAAAATGGGTTGTATTCTTGTATAACTGGCACAAATGCTCTTCTCCTCTTCAATGAAATTACTTGTATCCCTTGAAATTTCAATTCCTCTTCAATGAAATCCGTGCTCTATAATCTTCCATCAATATTGCCTTTCGCAATGAGTCTAGATCAGCCAACTCTATCAGACGCTCTGGCAAAACAAAACAGGGGGCTGAGAGATCTACCCCATGGGAGGGGATTGTTATGTAATTCTGGGGTGGGTGGAGATACATCTCTCTTGTACCTTCTTATTCTTCTCCTTATTTCTCTTTGTATCTTTCGTCTCTTTTTAATGAAATTTCTTGTTACCGTTTCAAAAAATAAATAAATAAAACAACCAGCACAAATGCTAGGGCCCACAAGATACATAGATGGTCCAGACCTAAGCGCCCAGAGCGCGGAGCTAGGGCTGAGCAATCGGTTATTCGGTCGGTTATTTATCGAATTTTTGACCAAATCGATTTTTTCAAAATTTATATGTATTAACCGAATCGAACCGATTTGCACATTTGTAAAACTTTTAACCGAACCGAGCCGAACCGAATTATTTAGGTTCGGTTTCGGTCAGTTCGGTTAATACATTCTACTGTCACTCTATTTTCTGCCCATATATGCCTTTTCTTTTGTTTACTTTATTTTGTTTTGTTTGCATAAATTTTCATACACCCCTCCTTTTTCTTTTTTTTTTTACTTTATTTTACATGGTCATCACTCATGTTGCATATAATTCGGTTAATCGGTTAAATAAAATCATTTACAGAACCAAAATTATATAACCGAATTTGTCGGGAAATTTACCCGAACCGAACCGAACCGAACCGAATTACCCGAAATAACCGAACCGAAATTAAATTTCGGCTATGGTTCGGTTTGGTAAATCGGTCGGTTCGGTTTTTGCTCACCCCTACGCGGAGCGGCAAAATGCTAAGTTTTAAAATAATTATATATCCGGAGCGCCTCCGGAGCGCATATAAAACATAGTGTTTGTGAGTTTATAAACAATTAACTAATAGGCACAAATATATCTTATCCATATATTCAAGTATAAAAAATAGAGAAAAAAAATAACTTTGCAATTTGATCACATAAAATAGACAATAATTAATAAGTCAAAAGAATTTTTTTCATTCAAAAGATAAATATCAAGCTTACAGAAAAAAGAAAATGCACAAAAAATTAAAATTCTGTATGGTTCGCTCCATATTCAGTCGAACCGCGCTCCGAGGATGGTCGAACCGCGCTCCGAAAATGATCAAACCGCGTTTCGAAGACGGATTCGCTCCGAAAGTGCCGATATGCATTTTTGGAGCGGGATCGAGAGGGCTGAGAGGAGGTTCTGGGTACTAAGGTCCAAACTATACAAGGCTCAATTCGACCATTTACATAGTTTGGTATCATAAAATGTCTCATCCTTTTATTTGGTAGGCAATGAGTTCACTAACATGCCCTGTGTCATCCAATGAGTTCATGAGTTCATTATTTTAGACTTCTTATACACTTTTAATATTTTTGTGATACAAATAAGAGGCACTGGGCTCGCCAACCCAACATGCTGTGTCATGCAATGTAGTTGCTTTTTGACTTTTTTTTTTGAAAAAAATGGAGGGAGTTTTGGTAAAAAGTGATTTTTATGTGATGTTTAAATTGGAGTCCTGCTATTGGAACACAGGTTTTATCTTTTCCCACACACACACTTTTAAAAAAAAAATAAAAAATGAAATGACCTCTTTGCCCACCCTCTTCCTTTCTATTTCCCCACCTCCAGCTCCGGCCAGCACCGGCCGAACTCTTCCCCTTCTCTCTCTCCCTCTCCTCCCTCCCTCTCCCTTTCCCTCCCCACTGTTTTCTCCCTCTCCCTCCCCCACTGTTTTCTCTCTTTCCTCCTCCCTTTCCCTCCCCCACCTCCCCCTTTCACCTCCGGATCCGGCCAGCACCGGCGCCGGCGCCGGCCGAACTCCCCCTCTTCTCTCTCCCTCTCCCTTTCTCTCCCCACTGTTTTCTCCCTCTCCCTCCCCCACTGTTTTCCTCCCTCTCCCTTTCTCTCCCCACTGTTTCTCCCTCTCCCACCCTCTCCCTCCCCCACTGTTCTCTCCCCCTTCTCGAGCTGCTGCTGCCGACGGGGGAAAGGAAGGGAGAGGGAGAGGCGGGGAGAAGGGAGAGAAAGAAGGAGAGGGAGGGAGAGACCGGGAGAAGGGGGAGAGAACAGTGGGGGAGGGAGAGGGTGGAGAGGGAGAAAACAGTGGGGAGAGAAGGGAGAGGGAGAAAACAGTGGGGGAGGGAGAGGGAGAAAACAATGGGGAGAGAAAGGGAGAGGGAGAGGAGAGAGAGAGAGGGGGAGTTCGGCCGGCGCCGGTGCTGGCCGGATCCGGAGGTGAAAGGGGGAGGTGGGGGGAGGGAAAGGGAGGAGGAAAGAGAGAAAACAGTGGGGGAGGGAGAGGGAGAAAACAGTGGGGAGGGAAAGGGAGAGGGAGGGAGGAGAGGGAGAGAGAGAAGGGGAAGTGTTCGGCCGGCGCCGGCGCCGGTGCTGGCCGGAGCTGGAGGTGAAAGGGGAGGTGGGGAAATAGAAAGGAAGAGGGTGGGCAAAGAGGTCATTTCATATATATATATATATATATATTTTTTAAAAAGTGTGTGTGTGGGAAAAGATAAAACCTGTGTTCCAATAGCAGGACTCTTAAATTGACTTAACTTTACTAGTCAAATTACCAAACGGGCCCTAAAGTCATTTGGTCCTGATTGTTTATGTGAAGAGGAGATGGATAACCACTGACTTGGGCTAAGAAGTGAGTCTCTTTTTTGGCCCCACATTGCTAATTCTTCAATTGAATGAAGTTATGTTATTGTAAAAACTTCATCCTCTTTTGGCCTGAGGCCTTCAACATTAGCAATGACCAGCAATGCATTCCTATATCAATTGGAGTTTGGAACTAGCAATGTCCAAGAAGCCAATACCAACATAAGCTATAAAATGATATCAAGACCTTTCTTTGTGATTTTCTTTTTCCTTGATGGAAGTGTCCAAACTCCTGCAATGCAACCTCTCTAACAACCCTATTTGTTTTTTTTTGGGAAGAACCTACTTGTTATTGTGGTGCATGCGTATGGAGTTTGTGCCCAAACTTTTGGTAGCTTCCACTGGCTGAACCATTTCTAAATGCAGAACTTTGAAATGCACATTCGGACTTTGGTTCCTAGCTAAAAATATCCTCTATTGAGAAGGACAAATATCTTAAGATTATTGTTAAAACTCTGTACTTTGTTGTGGAAATGATATGCAAATGAGATTACATTAATTGTTGCACTGGATTGGGTGGGCCATCAATCTGTCCGGCTACTGCAGCACATTTCTTATGCTGTATTTAATCTGCTGGCATGTTGCTAACACATTGCTAATTACAAAAAGATAAGACAGACAAATGACCCTTTGTTAGAAATTGTTTGTTTGCATCTTATAGGTAGGCGACAAAAGGGTGAGGCACTGAGGCCGAGTGTGGCTTGTTTAATGGAAGGCCTACGATGGGCCCATGCCCCCACTCACTTGCCCTCTGACAACCTCAAAATTCCAAATCTATTTATTTGCATTAGAATACATCGCATTTACACCATAAAGTGGTTAAGAATGAAGATCATAGATGAGTTTCCGGAAAAGAGCATCAAATCACCATTCCTCGTGAGGAAATTAGAATCAAATGAAGATGAGAAATGAATACTCAATCATCACAATAGTAATTCAATACATAGAAAAGTAAAGGTCCAGATTATATCTCTATGTTATATCTTTCACCCATCACCACATATCCTTCATCCCTCACCCCTTAATTAATCATTTGGTAGAATTCATTTCACTGTGAATTTCTATGTATTCAATTACTTTATATATTAATGCAAACAAACAGGCCTTAGAGTTTGACATCACATACGTGATAAACTCAAAAGACAGCCGGATCCAAGTACCGGACCAACCAAATTATTGTCATGCTTGAAAATCAGATGAATTCTCAACATGTGACTGGAGCACAATACATAACTGTCACAGGGCCCAGTAGGCCCTTCAATACAACCTGGCCCATTAAAAGGATCTAGTGGCACTATGTAATTCCAAATGAAGAAAAACAGGTGTGATGTTTGCAGTCAAATGAGGAAGGGGAATACTCAATTAGCGCCAGGGGCCTTATTGTTTTATACATTGGGAACTCTAACTCATGCACTCAAAGTCCAACATTCACTAGCTGATGTACAACTTGGCCACAGGGGCCCTTATGTTTGCTCAGAATAAAATTCCTAAGAAATTTAGGACACGCCCTCTCATCAAAGATGCTAAAATTGAAGGAGTGTAGGTGAAGATTCACAAATGGCCATTAAATTGTCTCTACTTTTGAAAAAAAATATTATTATCTAACTATCGCCATAATAAATCAAGTCCTATGTAAGTGAGGGCCTTATCTATATCTTTACTTTATATCCTTTTCTCCTAGCTTCCAATATAATTACTGTGAAATGATTGCCTTTTTTTATTACATTATTTTCTATATGGAGAAGCCTCCAAAGCCCAAAATGACCACATCTATTTGTCACTTTAGTCCATATTGAATGTGAAATCATCTTGGTACCCAATGAAATGCAAGAAGGTATAGAAACATCAGATATTCTCTTGATTTGGGTAATAATATATATATATTCCACATTACAACAACAGTTTTCTCTAACAAATGAAGACATACAGACATTTGTCTGGGTATGGGATATTCAAAGAAAGCAACATCTGAAGTTACATGATTATAGTGTAAACAAACGCAAAATGAACATAATTATTTCTTTAACATACACTTAATTATTGTTGACACGGCGTTGTGCCTGTTAAAATAAACACAATTATTGTAAACTCAACATCGTTGTGCCTGTTAAAATAAACACAATTATTGTAAACTCAACATCGCATTCGTTATCTCAAATGTAATTAAAACCCCAGATAGAATTACAATTATTAGAGGCATCGATTGGGTTAAGGCAACAATGCATTTTGATTAGTGTAGAATTAAAAACTGATCATGATTAGAATGCAGACCGGTTTGTCATTAATTTATACAGTGGTGATTACAAGAAGGAAAAGCAGATAAAAGTCATTCGAGTCAATTGTAAAATATTGTTTTGATATCCAAACTACATTTTTGTTTTTAGCAAAACCTTTTTACACTTTCGGCAGCTGTAGCATTTTTAGCCGATTATCCCATCATTAAGCAATGATATTAGTACAATACAAGTTAAAACTTCTTACATACATGAGTTCTAACAGATGCTAAGATCAACAAATTATTTTAGGGCATGTTTGTGGAATGTCGAGGATTCCTTATATTAAAGAACACTCTAATTTTCTTTCACGTTATTTATAAGAGAAGCTTGAGTCAAATATATATATATATAAAAACCCTAATGCATTTACTTAGATTTTTCTCCCACGAGCAATCGGATGTGGGAGTTCTCATCCTGAGCCTCCGTAAGGCGGGAACTCCCTAAATCTCATAGACGAGCCCATGACGAAAGCAGCTATCCATTTTCTGTATAGCATTGCTTGCAAGAGCGTATTTTTCCCACTTTTACACTTGTCTAAGATAATATTCAGGTATCAATGTCTTGAATCCAAACTGCACTTAAGTGTATTGGCATTGGGCGAAATTCACTCTAATAGGAGTTGAGCCCTCCATCAGGTTATTAATTTGATTACATGTGAAACAAAGTGATCTAAACGCCCTTCATATGACATTTTTGTTTAATCACAACTTCAATGGAAGCCCCCAACTCCAATTGCAATGAAAACCGGGTCGAGCAATAGGGAAATTGTGATTTTGAAGGTTTAGATTTAAGAAAGTCGGCCCCACTCATCTATTGGAAGTCGAAAAAGGATCCTACTCTCCATCAACAGGAAATTCTTCTCTAATTCACATCTTTTGCGTAATTTGCATTTTAATCTTCTCCAAATCATTATAAGAATTATGTTATCGGCCTTTCCATTACTCTACGTGTTTACTAAATAGAGAGAGCTAGAGCTAGATATGGTGGTGATGTGATGATGACACGATGACTTGAAAAGCTGTGATCGGTTGTGACTGTGATGATGCCAAAATTGGATTTCGGACACCACCGGTCAAGTAATAAATGCAGTAAATTAATGAGAGAGATAAATGGAATTTATAGTGGTTCGGTCTGTGACCTACATCCACTTCATAAAGGCAAAGGTTGCCTGTGGTACTTCCTCAATGAGTTGAGATTACAAGCTAGAGGAATAGGTCGGAACTGCTTCCGAAGCAACGTGGCTGCCATGACTTGGTCTCTTCGTGGGCTTGGACCTGAGCTTCAGTGGATGGATTTGGACCTGGACTTCTCACGGACTGTGTCACTTGGCCTGACCCATCATCCAGTACTGGGTCATTCGGGCCTGACCCGTCAACTGGCACATGCCAACCTTTGCTTGATCCAATTCATTTATATTATAAAATATATATTTATTTCTACAGTTGGACTGCCTAAATTATATAATTATATTATTTGCACGTAATCAATCTAATGATGTTTGATAGAAGAAAAACACTAACCAAAGAATGGTGCACATGCTTGGAGATTAAGCTCAAACTCAACTTGCTATAATTACCATTTCACTAAATCACCAAAATAAAACATGATTGATAAAAGCGAAAGCCCTTAGATCAAAAGAATGGGAATGATCTTCTAATTAGTTCTGTCCCTCTTCTCTCAACTTTGTTGTCCACATCAGATGGTTGGAAGCACCAACATATATAATATCGGCCTGCATTATCCTAACCGGGTCCTATGCACATCCTTAGTCGAGAGACTATATCCAAATACAATGAACGTAGTGGACCATCCAATTTCTTGGTCATGTCGTAGACAGTTTTAAATGGATATAAATGATATAATGAAAGGCTATACGTAGGAAAATCTATACACATAAATTTTCGCCTGCAGATGTCTGGATTATCACTGGTCCCTAGTTTTAGTTTAAGATGTTCATATCTTTGATATGCAGGCGAGTGAAAATTCCACCATAACATCAAAGTGTAGGCCAGTAATCATTGGTCCAAATCCAAACACTACAAAACATGGGCACTGTTAGAGATAGGATTAGGTTGGTTGGTTTGGTTTTAGAGATAAGATGATTTATTGGTTATTAGAGATAAGATGATTCAAAATGAATATCTTATTTCAAGTAACCAAACCAACCAACCTAATCCTCTAACAATAAAGACTTTTAGATGAATTCACCGTAACTATGAAGAGAGAAAATCCTCTCAATTTTATACATAGCAATAACTAAGATGATTCAAATTAAAATGTAATCGTATCTCTAATGACCAAACCAACCAACCTAATCCTATCTCTAACATCCACCCCTCAAAAAGATCAGTGATTGGAAATAAAAAAAAATGATAAATATCCTGCAAGATTGAGCATCATGTCCTAGAATCCATTAATGTCGCAACCCGCTCTTTTCTGAGTTTGTTGGATGTGTCGTGATTTATTCCAGAAGCTTTGATCGTGTAATTTTGATGAAGATGGTGAGATCATAGGGCTTAGATGAATGGGTGGGTAGGAGAAGATGGTCATTTGTTTATTGAAATAGAAAAATTGACGTAGAAAAATTGAAGGTGGTGATTATTGCGGAAGATAGGACCATACCCCAACTTGATCGTGAGATTGGGTCTAGCTCTGATACTATAAAGGCTTTTAGATAAATTTACGCTAACTATGAAGAGAGGAAATCCTCTCAATTTATACATAGCAATAATCAAGATGATTCAAATTCAAATGAAATTTTATCTCTAATAACAAACCAACCAACCTAATCCTATCTCTAACATGCACCTTATAAATTGACACCCATTTCAATTTTATATTAATCCAATCAAAAATCCAATCCTTATTTACCAATGAATTCATTCAATAAAAGATGTCATTAACTTCAGCTCACTTCTATTCAAATCGTGATTGATGGTGGTTTCCTTTTTTTTTTTTTTTTTCTTACGAGCATAAGGGGTATGAATTTGTAGACTTAAACTTGAGTTGATAAAGAATAACACTTTCTTTTATTGATATAGAATCAAAAGAAGATGATATATTTGATGCTCATTTTTAAAAATTCACATTTATTTTTATACACCATAGGTATTCAGTACTTAAAATATTTTAATGCAAACAAACAAGGCCTTACAGCTCAGTGGTTAGGCATTTCTCCTCCAAAAAAAAAAAAAAAACCAACTAGGTATACGTCTTGCTTATGATGTCAAAAAATGAAAATAAAAAAATAATAACTAAAGCAACTAGAAAAAAATCCGTACTAAGAATGAATATTAAAATGTAGTAGAAAATATATAAAAAGATAAACAAAATTAATATAAAGTTCTGCTCTAGAGATATAAAGTTCTTTGTCTCTCTTTCTCCTACATATATAAGATATAACAAAACACATTTCTCTTGTCTTATGGTTTATAATGCTTGGGTTGAAGGGAAATCTCCCCAAAATTAGTAGTCCTAACGAGAATGGGTAACCAACATGAGGTTTACGTAGATTTTTTTTAATATAAAAATAATAGCTTTGCCTTTACATTCATTAAAAAATAAGCATATTATTATTTATAGAATTATCATTATTTAATCTCAAGTCTCACTGATCTCTCTCTCAATAGCTCTTTCAAGCACCTGAAGCCTAATTATGTAGTGCCGGTTAACCCAAATGCACTTCACGGTTCGGATAATAACCGTGAGTCAATACTGAAAACCGTAATTGAACCGTGAAGTGCGGTTTTTTTATTTTAATAACCGTAACCGTAATCGAACCGTGAAACACGGTTATTAACCGCGGTTCGGTTCGATTAGACGGTTTTTCAGTTTTCTTTTACACCCCTAGTCATGATGTTATAATTCACCATTCTCTCTATCTTGTGCCGGCGTAAGGAGAAAATAGCATGAAAACTAGTATGAACTAAGCCATTACTTAGATTAATTTATTTTACCTTTTGTCATATTCTTTGTATTTTCTTCGTATTCACAATTTTCCTCAGAGAAAAGAGCACATATAATATTCTTAAGGAAGCTACAAAGGGCTTACTTGAGAAAAAAGAAAGAGAATGAGTTATTTATACAATGACTATAGTATATATTTTTTAAATAGTGACTATAGAAATTAAATAAAAAAAACTAATAGAAACAAAATAAAAAATACACTTCATAGAATTAAGTATTGAGCATAAGTTTTAACTGTAAATAAAGAACAAATGGATTATGCAGGTTAAATGAGTTGACCCTAACCCAACCCGTTTAAATGCAGGCCAAGAAGGCTTGACCCACAACTGGCTTATATATTATGCGGGTTAGGTTGTGTGTGTTGTGGGGTGGAGGGGAACATTCATATGCATCTTTCCCTCACCATAGGGTGAGGGACACTTTCATTTTTTGAAAATTCCAAGTACAAAATGTACTTTTCAAGGACATAGGGTGAGGGACAAAATACACTTTTAAAGTACAGTAAGGGGAGTGTCCCTCACTCTATGGTGAGGGAAAGAAGCATATGAACATTCCCCCTTAAATATCTATCTATCTATATTATAAGTTAAAAACCAGTCCTGCCATGTGTCTCATTCAGAAAAATCTGAGATTTTGACACTTGGCAGTACTTCTTTTAAACATTTAATACCCTATTAATTAGGGATTAGTATAACTACCGTCACTAACCCCTATTAATTAGTATAAGTAGATATTATATAATATAATTAGAACAATTCAAATATAAGTGAGGGTCCACATGGTGTGGGGCCTCACATAAGGGAAATAAATTTCTTTATGTAACTAATCACAAATATATAAATATAAGAATACATTGAACCCATGCTGCTCCAAAATACGGTCCGGGCAGCATGGGCTCAATTTGTTCTTATCAAGTTTCATATTAATTTTTTTTTTCTTTTCACCCAATGAATTCTCTTTAAATAAGGGAAATAAAATTTTTTATGTAACTAATCACAAATATATAAATATAAGAACACATTAAACCCATGCTGCTCCAAAATACGGCCAGGGCAGCATGGGTTCAATTTGTTCTTATCAAGTTTCATATTAATTTTTTCTTTTTACCCAATGAATTATCTTTATTAAAATTTAGAGGATTTTACAAAAAAAAAAAAAAAAAAAGCAGCCTAGATGTCCAGTGGGCTCAAAAAGGTAATTTTAACAATATTCATTGCACCAGATCAGTCATTTTTCACGAAATGTTATTTTTTAAACAATTTCAACTAGCGTCCCTAGCGACCCTAGTTTTATAACGTTAAGGGTCGCTAGGGACCCTGCGGTGTGTACGAAAAGTAGAACAAAAGAGGGTTTTTTCTCTCTTTCGTTGTCCAGGTCTTCTTTTCCAATCCAATCTCGATCTCGCCTTCTAATTCCAGTTGTAGAAAGTCATAGCCGCCTCTCTCGTCCACCAACAACCACTCTCCTCCACCAACAACCGCCATCCTCCTCCTCCTCTCTTCTCCTCCATTCATGGCTGCCGAAACCCTAGAATCTGATTTTGGACACACAATTCGACTTAGTCTTCAGCTTAGGATTGATGAAAGAAATGTTCATGAATCACTTTTTCTGAAAGAAGAGACTATTCTTGTTCGAAGACTATCATCTTCATTGCCTCCTAAAGGACTGAAAATTTGTGCACATTCTCCGAGGCTGGCGAGCAAGAAGATCCAGGCCTACTGTCGCAAGTCGAACTCGACATCGCCCATGACACCAACAAAGACGAGGAAGAAGAGAGCGGCAGAGGGCTTCGCGGTCGTCAAGTCGTCCTTCGATCCAGAGAAGGACTTCAGAGATTCAATGTTGGAGATGATTGTGGAGAACAACATCCGGGCATCGAGGGACTTCGAAGAGTTGCTTGCTTGCTACCTCTCCTTGAATTCGGATGAGTATCATGATATGGTTGTGGAGGTGTTTGAGCAGATATGGTTTGATCTTACTATAATTTGATTTTGGAAACAAATAGAAGAAAAGGCTTGGAAAGATGGGATTTTTATGCTGATATAAATGAATAAATTCTATTGGAATGTTTAGTGCTTTCTCTTGTTCTTGTACATCTATGATTGGTTTCCATTACAGTTTATTGCCTCTTCATCATCTCTTTATGGCTACAAGATTGAAGATTTCTGAAGGTTTTACTTAACCTTCTATTTAAGCCTTAACACAGGCTAAGGTCCTTTCTCAGATTATTATATGAATTCCGAGCACAGATAATTAAACTAATTAATTAACCTAATTCCAGATAAGAATAAATCACCACAAAATAGCAAGAGACACAGGTTTTTACGTGGAAAACCCAACTCGGGAAAAAACCACGGGTGGTAGAGACCACCGAAAGCAAAGCACTATAATATGAAGATTACAAGTGAACTCACTAGACCTTTGTCCCAGTTGTAACTCAACCTAAAAGAACTGTGAAGAACTTGCCGACGACCCGCCGTTCACCTTCCACGTGCTAGCTTGAAACCCACCTTGAATGCCCCTTCAAGGTGCTTGATCACAGAGAAAAAGAATAATTCTTCAGCACAATCTCCCTTGCACAAATAAGCCCACAAAACTCTCCAGAGATAAATCTTGAAACTCAAAGTGAATAAAATATCTTCTGTGTCTTGTTTGTGGATGCAAAGGGGTTAATAAATAGCCCAAGATTCGTGCAAAAGCCTCTTAGAAATAAAACAGGACTCTCAGAAGAGGTTTGGAAACGCAGCAAACAAGAGTCCTGTTTGGGACAGAAAATCCCAGCTCGCTATAGCGAGACTGCATTCTGTCTTTGACAGAATTGCTCCTCGCTATAGCGAGGTTCAGTCTCGCTATAGCGAGACTGGGTTCTGTCAAAGGGATTGTACCCTGATGAGTATGTCCGGAAAACTCTCTCTTGAGGTCTTTTGATTACTTTGGAACACTCTTAAATGTATCAAGGTCTTCTGAAGAGGTCTTCACAAACCAAATGCTTCCTTCACAGTCCTATACTAAAATAAATAGAAAATACAACTCAATTAGGACTCTGAGTTTTGTTCAAGATAAAAGAATTAGCCAACTAAAATTCTAACAATCTTCCCCTTTGGCAATTCATGAACAAAACTCATAATACAGACTAGATCTCTTATCCCAGTACAAGATACCATAAACTTAAATGGACTGTATAAACAGATGAATCCACTTGTCTGGGAATATAACCTGTCCAAAATGAAACCTGAAATAAATCGAGGGAAAGAACAAGCATAAAATCACAGAAATAGTATTAATCAGTTTGTTAAAAAGTCTGTCTAAGTCTAAGACATAAGGTACTCCCCCTTTTTGTTAATAGGATTGTCAAAGCAGCATAAAAGAAAACAAGGGAGGAATAAGGTAGCAAAGATAAAGAAACGAAAATGCAAAACAGAGATAAATAACAGCACGGTAGACAGATCACTGATGGCGAAGCTGATTGAACATGTCTGTGATGTGATTACGGAGATCAGTGAAGCCAGACGATATCCTGCCATCCATTTGTTCAATCTGAACAGATTGATCATACACTGCACGTTCTAAAACGAGGAGACGATTTTCAACTGTGTTTTCATCTACATTTTCAACTGGAACTTGAGCTTGCTCCCCCTGAATACGATTTCGAACATGAGTGTCGGACATGGCACTTGTTCTGCCATCTATCTTTTGCCTTTTTGTAACAGGCATCTCATGTGGGTAGACATGGCAACCAGCTTCAATTAACAACTTGCTAATGAGTGCCCCAAACTGAAGTTGAAGCTTCCGAGGTTCATCGTATATCTTCAACATGCAGTCAAGAATTGTACGCGGAATATCGACCGATGTGCCTGTCCCCAAGTAGTATAAAAGGAGAGCCTGAGTGGGAAGAAGATCAGAGGAATGTCCTCGAGGCTCAATGTTATGGACGACAAACGTGTTAAGGAGGCGATAATCAGATTGTAGCCCAGAAATTTTCAGCACTGGAGGAGACCATTCAGTTGGTTCTCCACAAAGAACGGTAGCCACTTCATCTAAGAGATGAACTTGATCGTCCAGATCAGGAAAATGGTAGAGAGGTTAATAGGTCGCCGAAGTTGTAGCAAAGTGGCGATTGATTTCGCATCAACGGAGATAGTCTTTCCTCGAACAAATGTACGGAAGCCGTCTTCTTTAACTTCAAACCTATTGCAGTAAAATTCTCGTACCCATTCTTCAAAACATTCATTTATCAAATTCATAAGAATCATGAGACGATTTTGATAAAGCCATTGAGAGAAGTTTGAAGCAGTTAGAGTATTTTGAACAACAATTCTCTCAAAAATCACTGTTCGATCTTTAAAGCTAGAGTCGAACCGAGTGGAACTCTCGGCATCCCGAAACCGATCAACATCATACTGAGATGAGGAACTTGTAGGACGCTTTCCTTTAGAAGATTTTGGAGCCATGCTGATGCCAAGAAAATGCAAAAAAGCATAGAAAACAGTGTAAATATTCATTGAGGCAATATCCCAAACACTTTGTGTGCACATATGCATAGTGTAATTTCCAACAAATTTAATCAATCTTCCAAAAGAACCCAATGGGTAAGATTATCACAAAGATAAGAACGAGCTGAAATCCATCAATGAAACACAGTGATCTTCAAAAAAAAATTGCAATCCATTCCATGCAAAAAGATCCAATCTTTAGAGAAACTCCACCAATCTCACATGAAATTTGAAAAAGGGAAATTCCAACCAAGGAGGAATTTTCTTCAATGCCCACATTGGATAATAAAGTGTTAAAAACAACCAATCCTTGACCAAACAAACCAATCTAGGCATCGTATGAAAAAATTTGTGAGAAGAAGAAGAGAGAAAGATCATACCTTGGTGAAGAGGAAGGAGCAAGGAATGGAGTTGCTAAATGAGAAGAACACAATGAACAATGTAGTGGGGAGAAAGAGAGAAGAAAAAAAATTGGAGCAAGAAACCCTAGCTTGAGAAAGAAAAAGAGGAGGAAGAGAGAAAAGGAGGCAGACTCGTTTTTAAAACGAGTTCTGTAGTCTCGCTATAGCGAGACTACATTCTGTAACGAGAAATAGAAGCGCAGTCAGTGTGGTTTCCCCCCCCCCCCCCCCCCCCCCCCCCTTTTTAATTAGAGACAAACAAAGTGTTTTCCATCTACAAATAATATCCACGGATAAGCTCAAGAAATGCACATTTTAAATGATAGTGATAGTGTGTGAAAAATGATGTGCTCCCCCTTAATTATTATTTTTTTTTTTTGAATTGATCCGTCATAGGTGGCTTTCACACTATCGGACATGGTAGCCTTCTCCATCGAAACTTACCAATCGAGTGGAAGCTATCACTCATGACCGTAGGTAGCCCTGATCCTCTGGTCACATATATATACATTGCAATTTGCCCTCTCTTTTTTTAAAAAAAATTTTCTATGAATCGTCCTGGGTGACTTTCACACTAGCAGTCATGGTAGCCTTCTCCAACGAAACTTACCAATCAAATTGGAAGCTATCACACATGTCTGTAGGTAGCCCTGATCCTCTGATTCAAGAAAAATATGATCCACATGATTTTTTTATATTATTTATATACTATCAGAGGGGAACGGTCATAGTGACAAATAAAATGATATCAGTAAACTGTGCACTATCATTAAACAAAATCACATGCAATAATAATCATAGATTGGAGTGAGCATTGTGCATGTACATAAAACCAGAGTAGAACTAAAAATTAAAGAAAGGAGGAAATCCCCAGAGACTTGCGAAGGGATTCAAATCGATTTGGGTCCAGAGGTTTGGTAAAAATATCAGCCAGTTGATTTTCGGTAGGAACTTTATCTAGGACAATGATCTTCTCTTCGACTAACTCACGGATAAAGTGATGCCTAATATCAATGTGTTTGGTTCGGGAATGCTGTACAGGATTTTTCGATATGTCAATTGCACTTTGATTATCACAATACACAGACATAGTGTCCTGAGAAATTCCATAGTCAGCCAACATTTGTTTCATCCAAAGAAGTTGAGTACAACAACTACCAGCAGCAATGTATTCGGCTTCAGCAGTGGATAAGGAAATCGAAGTCTGCTTTTTACTGTGCCAAGCGACCAAGTTATTTCCAATAAAGAAGCACCCCCCAGTCGTACTTTTTCGATCATCGACACTTCCTGCCCAATCAGCATCTGAATATCCAGCAATATTTGTATTCGTGTCTTTGGTGAGCCAGATACCAAAGTCAACAGTACCACTTACATATTTCATGATCCTTTTAACAGAGTGAATGTGTGATTCCTTTGGTTTTGACTGATAACGAGTACAGACTCCAACACTGTAAGCTATGTCAGGTCGGCTGGCAGTGAGATAGAGAAGACTTCCTATCATGCTTCGGTAGAGTGTTTCATTCACATCTTTGCCAGACGCATCAATGCTCAATTTCACATTTGAGCTCATTGGAGTTCTTGAATGTTTAGCAGATGTCATCCCAAATTTTGTCAAAATGTTACGAGCATATTTTGATTGGGATACAAAAATTCCATTGTCACACTGCCTGATTTGTAAGCCAAGAAAGAAGGAGAGTTCTCCAACCATGCTCATTTCAAATTCACTCGACATACTATCAGAAAAATGTTTAACGAGCACCGATGAGGTAGATCCAAAGACAATATCATCCACATAAATTTGAGCAATTAACATGTGAGGAGGTTCTTCTTTGATGAATAAAGTCTTGTCTACACTCCCTCTTTTGAAATCGTTTTTCAATAAAAAGACAGTTAGCCTTTCATACCATGCTCCTGGAGCCTGTTTTAAACCATAGAGAGCTTTTTTGAGCTTAAACACATGATCCGGGTAATGAGGATCTTGAAATCCTTTGGGCTGTTCCACATAAGCTTCCTCATTCAAGCATCCATTCAAAAAAGCACTCTTAACATCCATTTGATAAAGCTTGATATGAAGAAAACACGCGATAGCAAGTAACAGACGGATAGATTCCAATCGAGCAACAGGGGCAAACGTTTCATCAAAATCAATGCCATCAATTTGAGTATACCCCTGAGCAACCAGCCTAGCCTTGTTCCTTATGACCTGACCCAATTCATCGGTCTTATTCTTATAGATCCACTTGGTGCCGATTACATTGGTGTTGCTTGGTCTAGGAACTAATTCCCACACACAGTTTCTCTCAAATTGTTCAAGTTCCTCATGCATCGCATTGATCCAACAATCATCAAGAATGGCTTCTTTTATATTTTTCGGTTCAATGAAAGAAATATAACAAAAGTTACTTACCTCATTGCGTACCAGTTTTTGGGTCTTAAGAGACTCAGTTGCATCTCCAAGCACTTGAGAAATAGGGTGGCTCTTCATTACCTTAGGTACAGGGCGCGAACTCTTAGATGCACTTTTTTCTTCGAAATGCTGAATGATGTCCATAAGATCAGAAGTTGATTTTGATTGATCAATTTGCTTATCTTTGGAATCATTATCTTTTGATGTTGTACTTGGATCTTTAAGCTTGTTATCATCCTGTATTAAAGTAGGAGAACGAGTTATTACTTCATCATCATTAGAAAAGTAATATGAAGTTCCTGTATCATCAACAACCACATTAATCGACTCCATAACTGTAGAGTTTTTAAGATTATAAACCCGATAGGCCTTACTCGACATTGAGTAACCAAGAAAAATTCCCTCGTCACTTTTGGAGTCAAATTTGCTTAGGTGCTCCCTATCCTAAGGATGTAGCACTTACTCCCAAAAGTTCAAAAATACTTGACAGTTGGTTTGCAGTTACTCCAAATCTCATATGGGTTCGATCTTGTTCCAGGCCGTAGGTAAACTCTATTGATAATATGAACTGCAGTGTTTACCGCTTCAGCCCAGAAACGTTGAGGAATTTTCTTACTGTGTAACATCACGCGTGCCATCTCTTGGACAACATGATTTTTTCTCTCAACGACACCATTTTGTTGTAGTGTTTTAGGTGCAGAAAATTCATGTTTTATACCATTCTTGGAACAAAAGACTCAAAATAAGAGTTTTGAAATTCAGTTCCATGGTCTGAACGAATACGAACTACACCACCAAAGTTTTTTCCTTTATCATTAATTAGCAAAGTCCATAAATCAAGAAAAACTTCAAAGGTTTCGGACTTTTCTTTTAGGAAACGAACCCATGTAAGCCGTGAAAAATCATCAACATTTAGAAATATATATTTTTTACCGCCAATGCTTTCAGATTTTGTAGGACCCATGAGATCCATATGAAGTAATTCAAGCGGCCTGGTGGTGGTTAAGGCATCAAACTATTTATGTGAGGACCTGATTTGTTTTCCAATCTGACAAGGACCACACACAATTGTGGGGGCTTTTAAACGTTTGGGCAGCCCTATAACAGTTTCATTTTTTGCCAAGTTATCTAGGTCCTTATGATTAACATGGCCTAAACGTTGATGCCACAAATCGATGTCATTGATTATAGCTGCATGACATGATATGGTATTCTCTGTGGAAACGACATAACAATTGTTAGAAGTACGCATGCCATGGAGAACATTATTTTCCTTTTTATCACCAATGAGACGGTCATTAAGAGAGAAATGAACTTCATGTTGTGAGTCACATAATTGGCTGATGCTTAACAGATTAGCTTTCAGACCTTTGACAAAGAAAACATTTGATAAAGAGGACATACCTGGAATCGAAACTGTACCTTTTCCGATTATGTTTGATTTGCTTCCATCCCCAAATTTTACACTACCTCCATTACAGCTTTCCAATGAGGTAAACAAGGATTTGTTTCCAGTCATGTGTCTAGAACATCCGCTATCCAAGTACCAAACTTGCGAATCTGTGGCTTTGAGAGCAGTAAGGACCACATTGCAGCAAAGATCAGACTTAATAACCCAGATAGATTTAGTCTTGATCTTTTGAGGGGTATAATTCCTCACCCCACGCTGATTATGTATATGATGTTTAAGTTGATAACAATGTGGTCTTATGTGCCCTTTTATTCCACAAAAATGACAGATTGGAACAAATCTGGGTTTTGACACTTTTTTAGATGCTCTTGAGTTCGCAAGGTGAGTATTTAGGTTAGCACTCATGCTGGATTGCAAAGCTGGTCCTTTAACAAAAAAAAATTTACCTGATTGCTTAGATGAAGAAGACTCAGACATAAATCCAAGTCCTGTCTTATGTTTATCACTTCTTTGTTGCATCAGAATCTCATCGAGAGTCATGGATCCTTTGTTCATTCGATCAAGCGAGGACTTGGATGAAGTTAATTCTGTTAGAGCCATCCGAAGTTTTCCACAGACATTATTTTTCTCAGCCTCCAGCAGGTTGTACTCAGTTTGCAAGGAATCCAGTTCTTTTTTAACAGTCTCATATTGTGTAGTTGAAAATTCCTTTTCTTTTCCTGCAGCAATAACTTTGTCAGATAAAATCACACGTTGAGTTTCTAACTGGGTTACCTTGATGCGAGTATCACTTAGTTCAGAAGCAATGATTGCATTATGAGATTCTGAATCTTTCAGCTTTTGAGAGAGCTTATCGTTTATACGAGATAAACGTAACGAATCTTTGAGAAGTTTCTTATACGCTACTTCAATATCCTGTTCTTCATCAGAAAGATCATCAATGTTTGTCTCGTCATCTGACTTGGAATCCTTGTCAGATGACCCCTGCTCAAGAGATGAGTTAGTACAAGATATAAAAGCAACAAATTTAGCAGACTCAGATTGTGACTCAGAGTCACTGTTCTCATTCTCAGATTCTTCTTCTTCCCAAGAAACATTCAAGGCTTTTCCTTTGTTTTTCTCCAACCTGTTGGCACATTTAGAAGCTGGGTGACCAAAACCTTGACATTCAAAGCATTGAATGGGTTTGGTAACAGTTTGGGATGAATTTTTATCATACTTGGTCACAACCTTTTGTTTTATTGAAGCCTTTGTTCTTTGGGAATTCCTTTTTGAGAGTTGGTTTGTTTTTATTCAGATATCTCTTAAAACGTTTAACAAACAAAGCCTCAAGTTCATCATCAAAATCATTATCAGATTCATCATCATTGTTAGCTTTAGAAGACATGAGAGCAATACCCTTGGATTTTTTACTAGGGCAGTGATTTGCTTCAAAAGTCTGTAAATTTCCAACAAGTTCCTCAACAGGAAGTTCATTGAGATTAGTGTGTTCCTCAATTGCAATCACTTTGGACTGAAATCTTTCAGGCAGAGATCGAAGAATTTTCTTTACCACTTTCGAATCTGGAAAAGGTTCTCTCAGATTGAAACTTGAATTTACAATATGACCAAGTCTGGCATTAAATTCATCAAAGGTTTCATCATCTTTCATACGTATAGTCTCAAAGGCAGATGTCAAATTCTGAATTTTGGTTTGCCTGACTATATCAGTGCCTTCATGCACTGTTCTTAAAAGATCCCATGCCTCTTTAGCAGTGGTGCAAGTTGAAATTCTTCGAAATTCTGAATGAGAAACACCATTGTACATAGCGTTCATAGCCCTATCATTCCAATGGGTCTGATTCTTTTCTCCTTGGGTCCAGTCAGCTACTGGTTTGGGAACAGTTCTCCCTTCAACAACCATTGTTGGTGATTTGTAACCATTCACCACTGTTTGCCAAACATCATGATCAAGAGAACGTAAAAACGCAGTCATCCTTACCTTCCAGTAATCATAATTGCTACTACCTTCAAGCAATGGATGCTTGGTGGAAGATGTGCCTTCCCTGGTGAATTCCATAGATCAAATCTGAGAGGATCGCACTTTAGAGTTGTGCAACTTGCTCTGATACCACGTGAAGGTTTTACTTAACCTTCTATTTAAGCCTTAACACAGGCTAAGGTCCTTTCTCAGATTATTATATGAATTCCGAACACAGATAATTAAACTAATTAATTAACCTAATTCCAGATAAGAATAAATCACCACAAAATAGCAAGAGACACAGGTTTTTACGTGGAAAACCCAACTCGGGAAAAAACCACGGGTGGTAGAGACCACCGAAAGCAAAGCACTATAATATGAAGATTACAAGTGAACTCACTAGACCTTTGTCCCAGTTGTAACTCAACCTAAAAGGACTGTGAAGAACTTGCCGATGACCCGCCGTTCACCTTCCACGTGCTAGCTTGAAACCCACCTTGAATGCCCCTTCAAGGTGCTTGATCACAGGGAAAAAGAATAATTCTTCAGCACAATCTCCCTTGCACAAATAAGCCCACAAAACTCTCCAGAGATAAATCTTGAAACTCAAAGTGAATAAAATATCTTCTGTGTCTTGTTTGTGGATGCAAAGGGGTTAATAAATAGCCCAAGATTCGTGCAAAAGCCTCTTAGAAATAAAACAGGACTCTCAGAAGAGGTTTGAAAACGCAGCAAACAAGAGTCCTGTTTGGGACAGAAAATCCCAGCTCGCTATAGCGAGACTGCATTCTGTCTTTGACAGAATTGCTCCTCGCTATAGCGAGACTGGGTTCTGTCAAAGGGATTGTACCCTGATGAGTATGTCCGGGAAACTCTCTCTTGAGGTCTTTTGATTACTTTGGAACACTCTTAAATGTATCAAGGTCTTCTGAAGAGGTCTTCACAAACCAAATGCTTCCTTCACAGTCCTATACTAAAATAAATAGAAAATACAACTCAATTAGGACTCTGAGTTTTGTTCAAGATAAAAGAATTAGCCAACTAAAATTCTAACAATTTCTAGATAACTTTTGTAAAACAGGGGATTTCAATCTTTTCCAAGGAACCAAGAAAAAAAACAGTAACAGACTCCTTTTTTTTTCATCGTTTTGGTGCACATAAGAACAATAACTTCCAGTATCAGTTTTGGTTTGGAAAGCCTCTACATAGAAAGCCAATTTGAATTCTAAGACAAAAATCCAACAACTGTGGGTATGATTTACATCAACATGAATATTAAACAATATTAGTCTCAAGTCCTCTAATTTTATCTAATTTCGTCAGCTGGAATTGGAAGGCCTGACTGCTGAAAAATGGGGAAGATGTTGATTGTGCTAATTTGTGTACACACAGGGTCCCTAGGGACCCTTAACGTCATAAAACCAAGGTCGCTAGAGGCGCTAGTTGAAAATGCTATACGAAACATGAGGAAACACGTCCAATTTGTTCTACTCTGTGTACACCGCAGGGTCCCTAGCGACCCTTAACGTTATAAAACTAGGGTCGCTAGGGACGCTAGTTGAAAGTGCTAAAAAAAATATCATTTCGTGAAAATTGACTGATCTAGCGCAATGGAAGTTAAAATTACCTTTTGAGCCCACTGGACATCTAGGCTGTTTTTTTTTTTTTTTTTGTAAATCCCCTACAATTTATTATAATTTTTAGCTAAATTTATCACAAAATTTAAATGATCTTAGTTTATTTTCCTAATCAATAAAAAGAAATCACAATTTAATATAGAGGATTTTACCCGAAAAATCCTTTAAGACTTGTAAATAGCCAAAAGCACCATGAACATCTTATAATGACCACAGTAGTCTCAAAGCCTTATTTGGTTTTTCTTTTCTTTTCTTCTCTGAGCAGGGATATCCCTGCTCCTCCCAAAAACCCTTTTGCCTTTTACCATGTTCGACTTCTTTTCTCCCTCCGTCTTTCTTCATTTCTCTCCCTTATTCCCTGTGGTTCGGCACTGGCAGTTTGGAGTTCTTCCTCTCCTCTTTTCCTTCCTCTAATCTGCTGCAACTATCTTTTGCTACGAAAGATCGAAATCTGGGTGTTTTCGAGCTCATTGGGAAATGGGGTTTTGATATGGCAGCTGGGTTTTCTAGAACAGGAGCTTTTTCCACATTCAGAATCTTATATTTTCGGAAGATGGGTTTTAAGGATTGAATCTAGAGTTTCCAGCTGGAATTTGGGGTTTTCTTGATTACAAAGTAGAAGGGTTTTCTTGGATATGCAAGGATTAAAAAGCTATTGTGCTTGGATTCATCATTTTGAAGGGAGATTTGGGTCTTTTTCATCTGGGTTCAGATAGAACCTCTTCAGTTGTAGAGATCATATTCCACAATGTCAGAGGAAGAAGAAGACAGTGCACGCCCAAATTAGTGATGTGAACAGGGATATCCCTGCTTTTGTTAGTGCTGTGAGCGGGGATATCCCCGCCCACCAGAGTACTGTGGGTGCTGTCTCTTAAGGACTGGTTTCAGTTAGGACGGGGATATCCCCGCCCACCAGAGTACTATGGGTGCTGTCTATCATCTTTTATAATTAAAAGAGTAATACAAAGTGGCATTAGCTTTGGCTGTAATAGAAGATGATAGAATTGGGTATTAGCTTTTGTTTACATAGAAATGGTTGGATATGATGATGGGAATGGTCATTGACTAACATAGAAATGGTTAAACTTTGAAAATAGTTTTGGGATACTATCAGTTACATACACATGTGCATTAGCTCAATAAGGAATGGACATTTGGTCATAATTCCTCAAATGAGAGATACAATTCTGAGAGACATATATCACCCACAATACTCTAGTGGGCGGGGATATCCCTGCTCACAGCACTAACACAAGCAGGGATATCCCCGTTCACAGTACTAATTTGGGCGGGGATATCCCCGGCTCCCTGTGTGTTGTCTCTCAAAGTGGTATCAGTTGAGACGGGGATATCCCCGTCCACACGAAGACCGGGGTTGCAAAACCCCTTTTTCCATTTTCGTTCTTCTCCCAACTTCTTCTCCCTTCCGTTACATTGAAGCTAGGATCCTTCAAAGAAAAAGAATACCAAAAGACCAAGTCAAAAGGAGAATGCGATCATTGCAGTTACAACTTATCCCTTCTCCCATCCATTACCCACTTCTCTCTCTCTCTAATATAATCACCATCATCTATTTCTATTGTACATATACATTGCAGAGAAGAAAGAAGGAAAATGGTGGGGGAGGTGTACAAATTGACCCCCTCTATGGAGTACAAATTACTGACTGGTGCACTTGGATGATGGATCTGGACCATCTTCTTAGTTGATAACTCTGTTTTAGTTCCTAAGTTTGCTTAGGAAGAAGTTCGCCGCCTTTTCCAAATGAAGCTAGCGAAATTCCCGTCTCTTCTTCTTCATTAGTGTTGGTAATGGCAGAAGAAGGATTAGGGTCTGGATCTAAGGGGTGGTTGAGCTTGATCATTGTGAAAGAGAGAAGAAGGTGAAGAAGAACGAAAAGGGGAAAAAGGGTTTTGGGACTTTTTAAAGTAAAAGGAACAGGGATATCCCTGCTCAGAGGGAAAATAAAAAAAAAATACCAAACAGAGCTCCTGTGATCACTATGGTCTTTATAAGACTTTGATGGCGTTTTTGGGCTTTGACAAGTCTAAGAGGATTTTTCTGGTTAAATCCTCTTTAATGTAAGAATTTAATTATATTTTTAGATCGGAAGTTATCCCGGATTCACGGGTCTTTCTTGCTAATATTATAGATCCTAGAATGTATAAAAGTAAATCTCTTACAAGAAAGCCCAAATGTCATAATTATTACCCCGTGGACTGTCCTATTTGGATTACGGAAAGAGAAGCCTCGGACATCACGCGGGATACAGTTGGAGTTGGGAAGACAAACGTTCTTGTTACGGCTTTGACTTGACTCTCGTGAAGGCTTCTCTGCTCCCATCAGTCTTCCGGCCAAATACAAGTCATCTCAATGGAACAGTATATTGAAATTCAAACCATTCAAACTTAACATCCCTCTCTCATTCACCACTTCATTTATTAGGTCATGCTAAAAAAAAAAAAAACTTTTCAAAAAAAAAGTAAAAAATTTTATATTTGGTAATTATAAATCTCTGTAATTTCAGATCAATTCTTTCTGATTTCTAAATTCCACTTCTTCTCATAAAGTTTAACAACCTTCCATCTTTATGTATCAATGCAAAATTTATTTAATCCAAAATAATTGATTAAGTGGTCAGGACCACGTTTTCTCTCTTTTTTGGAATTAGACCATCGATTTTTTTTTTTTAGAAATTGAAGGTTGAGTCAACTAGTGCTACCACCTAAGAGTCATATGGGTGTTTACCCGACTTTTCTTGAACCCGGAGAGATTGGTCCAGCGCAAATAGTTGGGACTCCGATTGAAAAAAAAAATTTCCATCATACTACGTGGTAGCCTTAGAAGCGAAATTCCACGTGGCGATCATCTAGCCACCCAGATAGCAAAGTCATGCCCAAGATCTGACTATGTATTAACCGACTCTTATACAGACACGAGACATGCATGTTCCAGGTGCAAACGCGGAAATGACGCGTTCGACGGCAAGGTCAAAGGATGAGCTAAGACTCTGCTTTTGGTGTCTTTCCTCGCTAGCTCAATTGGTGTCTTCTTTTATCTTATTTTTATCTTCGAAATGATTGTATCATAGGATTAGGGATATTGGTTGTATATTTGGAAATAGTGTCAGGATGATCAGGGCCATTGATCAAGTGGGTCATTTAAAAACATCATAGGTGAAATATCTATCAATGTATTAAGGGATGTTGGAGGGACCCCAATTTTTTTGGATACCCCATGCACCCAAGGGGCCGACCCATGAATATAGTACCTATATTTATAGGAAGAGAGTCCATACAAGTGGGAAGACAGCATGTGCAAGGGTAAAAAAAGCCATACAAGTGAGAAAGAATAGCATAACCATGGATCAAACCTTGGGTAAGTGGATGTTGCTAATCAACTTAAAGAACCCCTACCCTTGATTTTTGGATGGACCCCTTGATTGGGCCATTTAGTCCAAATCGTCTCATGGGAGTTCAACTGGATCTTATTGTGATATTATAATTTAAAAATATAAAAGATAAATAAAAAGTGTTATATTATAATCATGCATTATTAGTTCATGCTACTTTTCCTTTTTTTTTTTTTTTGTTGTTGTTAAAAGTTCATGCTACTAGTGGGTTTCTATCGAACTAGAGATCGAATCTTATGTATATCAACTAAACTTAGACGAAGACCAATCACATTAATTTTTGATGACCAACGTCTGTTTTTTTGTGCTCAACAAAACTAGTTAGGTACATGGTGTGGGTGAGTGAGTTCAAATCTTCTGCGAAGAGAAAAAAGGAAAACAAGTTATTATTGTGATATTTGAGTGTGTTTTTATACATTAAAAGCTTTCCCCCTTTTTTTTCTATATATTTCTTTTGTTTACTTTCATGGCCATTCTTTATCGAGTGAAATCTTGAGTAATTACAATGACACAGTTATAAATTAATGGTACTTTCATTTAACATGCTTAAAAAATGAGAAATGAACGATATAGGTGAACTTTATATATATATATATATATTGATGTAAAGGCATGAAAAATATATGAAAATATTTGAAGAAGTCCTTGAAAATTTCTTTTTTCCTTTTTGTTTAGTTTATTTGTTGTGCCATATATGAAATGAAATTATCGCAGACCTGAATATTAAAAAGACAAAAAATAATAATAATAATACTTGCAACCAAATTATATTAGACATCCAACATCATGATTTCAGTATTTTAACGAAATTATCGCGGACATGTGATTGTTCCAATTTACCAATTGCAAGAACTCTCCAGGCCTACAATGTTGGAGAAAACTGACCACGCGCGTAAGCGAAGGCCACAAAACATTTGGTGCACTCAAGAAGCAAACCAATATCAATTCTTCTGAAACTCCGAAAATGTCGCTTTTTTTTAATATAAAAGGCTATTGTCAAGTTAAAAGAGTGGTCCACTATTGACTTAAATGGATGGTTCCAAATTAATAAAACCCAAAACTATTTGGACTTTTTTTTGTTGTATAAAAGGATCCCAACAGAGAAAATTTAGACACCTATAACCATCCATGTTAGGAAAAAAAAAATGAAAAACATGAAGAAAAGAAATAGACTGTCTAAAAATTTAAAGTGCAAGTAATAAGGCCCACGGCCCCAACCCAATGCATAAAGATCATCTATTCACATTGTTTTGGATGTACTCACAAGGAAAAGAGACTCGGACACTATATAAATCAGGCCCAGCCCAGCTCTCTCCATTCCTACTCTCATTGTATCTGACACTTCTATTTTTCATCACATTCCTTCTTTCAACATATCTTTAAAGAAGAAGAGAAAGAGAGAAGAAGAAACTCATTTTTCTTCTTGGTAGAGAAGAGAGAGAGAGAGAGATGTCGATGGATATCAATGAAGTACCGTCTGTAGATCCAAAAGAGGAACCACATGCGGCTCCTCCCAGGGGAAACGTAAGAAAATATGACCCTTTGGACATGGAATCTGCTTCCTTCTCTACCCATCATGGCCATGCTTCCAAGGTTCTTCCTCTCTTCTCCTTTTCATTTTTGTGCTTCATGCAAAAATACTTCACATGATTCTCAGTCTGTTTGTGCAAAGGTGGTCGACTGTTTGATATCCAAACCGTTGATCTCCATGGCCCACTGGCATACATGCATTCATCATGAAGAACATGACTGAAGATGACCCCGGCCCATCACTTCCATGATTTCCATTGTGGAGATGGATAGGTTGATGGTGGGTCCCTTGGATCATCCAAGTAGATGGACCATGATTTAGGAACTATTTGAATGACTACCTATTCCTAGCTGATTATATTTATTTACATAGAGTCGAATTTCTTGATTATATATTTACTTTAAATGGAGAAGATTCAATGCCTGGGATCTAACAATTGGTGTAAATTTTTAATCATGGATAGATCCATTTCTGGTGGGTTGTGATCCTTAGTCAACTATGCCTTTTTTTTTTTGCTTTTGTGTTTTACTTGGAAAGTTTTCTTTTATAGGCTACATATTTTTAAGTGACATGTAATAGGATCATTTTGGCAAGTGCTTAAAGTGGTGGTTTCTTTCATATGCTCTAGCATGCATATGGGTAAGAGTGCATGGGTCAGGCCAGCCCGAATGACCCGAATATCTTGATTATTTGGGCACTCTTTAGGCCCATGGGCCTGACTCATGGCCGAGATATTAATTGGGCTCGTTCTGGGTCAATATATTCTTAAACTTCTGTCCTGGCTCGATATATTTAACACCGAGTGCATATATTTTACAAATGTGTTGGGCCTGGACCTGCGTTGTAGGCTGGTGGGATGAACAGGGCCTGGGTGTTAGGCCTGATAAATAAATAAGACGGGCTTCGACAACGTTGGGCTTAGCCTGGCCCATAAACACACCTAATCTTGGGAAGAGTGGGTATGGATCACATGAATTGTGAGACCTTTTTAACTGTTGTCATTTCAATTGACAAAGTTTTAATGGCGTTTATTTCTTGGGAAAAGTCTTAATAATGGTGCTTGTTTAATCAATCTTAATGACATTTTAGTATTTTCCTTTTCCTTAAAGAAAGATTAAAAGCATTGACTCCTGGAAGCTCCTGTTGCATGGTGGAAGTTAATATGTATGGTTAAATATTATAAACTTTCGGTCAAGGAATCTAATTAAATAGATCCCCACTTCCTCAAGTAATACCCATGCAGGTGTGATCTCACTCTTGGGGGATTTTCTTCTAGAGGAGCCCACCACGCATACGGTGGGGGGGATACTTTGTAGGCTCCTTCATTACAATTTACAACCGGCCAAGCGGGTTTACTTTTTCTTAGACCTTGGGACCCGCGTAGCGGTGTAGGTGAAGATTTTGCCCATTTTCTGAGCATGATTACGTAATCATTTGTGCATATATGGTAGAATTTTTACCCCAGTCCCACACGAGGATGGTGAAGAAATTTTCAATCACCCTCATCACAAAAGCATGACACCTTGAATTAAATTTCCGAGGCAAAAAATTCCACAAGGCGGGTGTGTGGGACACGGCAAGAGAGAGTCCCCTATATGATAGTTAGTAGTTACATTTTGGGCCTCCTCTTGTGGGCAAAATGTTCACCCACACACCTGCTCACTGTGGATCCGAACCGTTTTAGAGGCAGGACTCACCTCTGAATTTCATCGGTGCACGGTTTTCAGGTGCTCATCAGGCAAATATTTTTTCTCTTGTAAATACTATCATTAAATCGTACCAATATTAAACCCTCTTTAAATTCACATTGATGAACGTGGAGTGGAAAACAAACTTATGATTTAAAACCCCTTATGGACGAGGGAGGCCTAAAAAAAAACCTAGTGTCCCTTCAAATTATCCTAGTACTTGATTTAATAGCCTTAAAGTCAAATGACTTCGTAACCATAGATCTATTTGAGACTCAATCCAATGGTGGATGAAGGTTTAACGATTGTAAAATTATGCTCAATGCCAGATCATGGGACGACCACAGTATCAAAGGGACTTCTTTGATCAAAAGTGGGCCCAAATGGGCCCCATAAGTTTGGATTGCACATGCATTCTTCTCATAGGAGAATATTTTCCCACATTAAGATCTTTCATCTCTACTTGACCCTTGGGGTTGACGTACACTAAGATGAGCCTGGATCCCCTGCCCAGCCATTACATGTGAACACTAAAAAGAAAAGCAATGACCCGAAACTCACTGTCACTAGATTATGCACGCCTTCAACACTACACCTCCCTTAGTCTCCGAACAGGTTGGTGATATGAAAGACCTTTCTAAGTGGGCCTCTCAGGCTAAATTATTTCAAGCTTCTTGAAAATGACCATCTAGATCGTAATATAAACTAAACAACCCATTGCTGCACTTTAGATCAGGCAATTTCTATCACATTCTTGTTCCTTCGAATTGGCACTGACCTAATTTGATATTCATCCCATTAAATGGTCACCATTAAGTTGAGATACTAATTTTTAGCATAACTTTTAACTGTTGGTTTTGAGGGCTTAAAGTGGATAGAAAACAGAATATGGTCTGATTGATTTATATGCGTCAACCTTCTTAGATTCAATCTTCTTGATTAGTAGGGGCACGAGTTTTCACTGTTATCTACATAAGTGTCACTTAGGAGATCTTTCCCATGTGTGTGTATTTTGACATAGATATAAGAAAAATATCATCACTATTCACTATCAAAGTCTTGTCCCGATTATGTTGGGGTCGACTATAGGAATTCTATTTCCCCATCCTAATCTATCCTAAATGAAATCTTCAAATAGGTTGCACTTATGCATATATATTCTTATTATTTATACCCATATCTTCTTCAGCCTATTCCTCCCCCCGGGCCATCAACACTTGTATAGCAAAACCTCTATAGCAATGCCTTTCATTACCAGCGTCATCATCTGCTTGTGTTGTATATGTCTAAATCATTTCAAACGAGTTTATCTTATTTTATCATCTATTGGTGTTATGCCTAAATGCATTAAGTAGGTTGACAGCCAATTTTATTTAAAGTTCATCGGTTTTGACCACCGATTTCAAGCGAATAAAGGAGGATTATATTAGGTAGGTTGACTGTTAGTGTAAATCTTTATCACAATTCAAACAAACATGAGATATAATATAAGAAAATATATACACGTATATTTTATTTGTCTCTAAGCTCATCTTTCTATTTACCAGTCAATTTAACATTAATTTGATTTTACAGGCAACTGATTGGATGACGATCTTACAACTTGCCTTTCAAAGCATTGGGGTTGTATATGGAGACATTGGCACATCTCCTCTCTATGTGTATTCTAGCACCTTCACAGATGGCATAAAGCACAAGGATGACATCCTAGGAGTCCTTTCCTTAATCCTCTACACAATTACCCTTCTCCCCTTAATCAAGTATGTCTTCATCGTGTTACGTGCCAATGACAACGGAGATGGTAATAACATATCCTTTTTTTTTCCTAATACATGGACATAAATATAATTGGAAATGATCCTCTAACTCTGGGGCTCATATGAAAACCGATGTACTTCAGAAACCATTTTAATCTTCCATGAAAATGCTATGCATGAATCGCAAAGGGTGTGTGATAGAGAGAGAAAATGCTCTTACTTTACATGCAGCTCACTATTTTGTTATTTGGTGCAACCCATTTCCTTGTAAAAATAGAAATGGTTTAATTTCTTGGATAGAGAGAATTTTAGTTTTTCATTGATGGTGTGGTAGGAATGCAAGATTTATCTCTTCTATAGAAACTAGGGCCGCACATGGGCGGTTCGGTTTAACACTAAAATCAACTATCAAACCGAACATATCGATTCTTTAATTAACCAATCCGATCCGACCGATGGAGAGGACTTAGATTGGTTCAGTTCGGTTGGTTAAAACCGTTTATTTATTTATTTATTTTGAAAATCAGAAATTGAAAATTCCAAAATAATGACACCAGAAAATAGGCACGAGAGGCACATGAGTTGTCAAATGCCAGCCAAATGAAGCCCTAAAATCCAAATGGTTCAAATTACAAAATATACCGGTTGACTCGATTTAGGTGGTGAACCGGATTTCAAACCAATAACCGACCGATCTACGCGGTTTCTACGATTTTCAAACCGTAGACCGAACCGATCTACTATAAAACCGATCCGAACCGCCCGGTTTCGTCGGTTTGGTCTGATTTTGGGGTCTTACGGATTTTCTGTGCAGCCTTAATAAAAACAAATATTTATAGAGTGCAAAATCCTCTCATTAAACAAAAAAAAAATCCTAAATCAAATTGATTTTCCTTTTCTCTCTTTCTTTTTATTGAATTAATTGGGTGAAGACAAGTGCAATCTCAAGAAGATGAGAAGATACTGATTAGTGATATGTTTTGATTTTAATTGTCATTGCAGGGGGAACATTTGCCCTGTACTCGTTGATATGCCGTTATGCTAAGGTGGGGTTGCTTCCAAGTCAACAGGCAGAAGATGCAGAAGTATCTAATTATCAGTTAGACTTACCCAACAACAGATTTCGCCGGGCTTCAAGGGTGAAATCCACATTGGAGAACAGCAAATTTGCAAAGTACTTATTGTTGTTCATCACTCTGCTTGGTACTTCAATGGTCATTGGTGATGGAGTACTCACTCCTTGCATGTCAGGTACAAAGTTTTTTTTTTGGCCTAAGACTTAAAAAGAGTCCTTAGTCCTTACTATATATCTGTGATACTTACATCCATTTACATGTACTACGATCAGCAAGCATGTAAATGGGTTAGACTCACCGGAGTCAATTCAGACCAATAAGTGATCGAGTCCGGTGAGTCAATGGTTAGGGCGAGTCTGACCCTGTACACGTACGGTTGACTCAACTCCATGACCTTTCTAGGGATCAAGTTGACAATTAATGCCATGATGGCGGTGTTAAAAAAATTTAAAAAAGAAATTCTCTTTTCTTCCCACCTTGGACCTTGATGGTAGAGTAAGGGCCTAACTAGTGTAAGCCCTCTAAGGGCTTTGTCACAATCTGAGCGCAACTTGCATATGTAAGGATAGGGCAAAGGACATACTGCTACCTAACCATTTAGACGCAGCGGGACCATTTGACAGCCTTACATGTATTACAATATTCACATCACCAACGTAGTTGATCATTCGCATCATACATTTAGGGCTGTCAAACGGGTTGTGTTAATGAATTCGGGTTGCGGGTCAAATGAATTCGGGTTAGAATCACCTCAACTCAAACACGGCCCATTAAGAAAATGGGTTAAAAAATCAAACACGAACCCAATTCATTTATTTAACGGGTCACCCGAATACAACCCGTTAGCCCGTTAATTTTGAAAAAAATATTCATTAAACTTAAAAAGTATCTCTTTTCTAAATCATGGAGCCATACTTTATGTTTTGAGGCTAAGCCCATTTTCTAAGTAAATGTTGTATCTCTTCTGATTAAGTGCATTTTCCACCGAACAAAAGTTATGTCACCCATACTTTGATTTTTTACATGGTAATGTGATGCACACTTAGCAGCATGACTTTTTAGCGGGTTGTATCGGGTCGTAATGGGTTACCGGGTTTATTCATTAACGACCCATTAATTTAACGGGTTAACGGGTTCAACCCATTAACGACCCGAATCCAATAAGGGGTCATCCAAACCCGTTAATATCGTGTGGGTTCGTGTCATGTTAACGGGTCGTGTGACATTTTGACAGCCCTACATACATTGTGCATAGTCATGGCATATTTGTAACTATGCATAGATTGCATGAACTATATATATGATAATAGCAGTAAGTGGGTTCTATAAAATGAATAGTCGCTTCATATGTTCTACCCATAATTGTTCTTTTTCTGTTTTTATCAGTCCTATGTTCTTTTATCTCTGCATATGTTAAAGTGATATATATAAAGGGGAAATATTCAAGTGCATCTATCCTTCACCATAGGGTGAGGGACACTCCCCTTTTGGGAAAGTCTCAAGTACAAAAGTGACTTTTGAAGTATATAGGAAGACTCCCAATGTACTTGAGATTTCCCAAAAAGAGGAGTATCCCTCACCCGGTGAGGGATAGATGCACTTGAATACCCCCCTATATAAAGTACTATGTATGGACTTCCTGGTCCTCTTGTGATGGGTCCTCAATCTTAAATGAAAGATCTCCCTTTATGTGAAATGGAGGCCCATAATTTTGTGAGACTCATGTGGTGGGTCATTGCTAAATTTGAGACCAAGTGGTTGATAACCTTTGATTCTGCCTGACCCATATCTTGATCATATATAGATCCATTAGTTTTGAAAATACATTGCCCTGGTCCGATTTATAAACCTAAGCCAATTCCTTGTTGGTATTGGTCCCCAATTGATCCCTAGAAGGCTCTTGCTCATGATCTTCATCGGAGACATCACCTAAGAGATCAAAGGTGAATTCTACATATTTATTTTCTCTTAGGTGACATTTTTTACTCTTTAACGTTTTGTGCAGTTTTATCAGCGGTGGGAGGGATAAAACATGCAACAAGTACCATGACTGAAGGTATATATACTAAAGGAATGACTTTAATTATACAGTTTTTTTTTAATGTATGCATGAGTTTCTAAAGCAATTAATTCATCCTTGCAAGGGATTCTTCAGCTTCATGTTTGTCGATTCGTTCTTTACCTAATATTTAATCCTCATTTTTCAATATTTCTACCACATTGAAATGTACGATCTTCAAAGACATTTTATCATCATCGTCGTCGTCGTTTGTATCATCAATTTAGCCTGGTCCCATCAATCTAGAATGAGCTTAACTTCTGGTGTGTATAAGGGAGGTAATTCATAGACCTTTTTTTGTATCTATATTGAATTATTTTTAAGTACTTTCTTTCTTTATGAAATATTAGTAATAACACATATTCTTACTTCTTAAGTTATGCATCAATAAGATTAGGAAAGAAAAAACTATTTGCAAACCAACTTTCTCTCTATTGGATATTCTCGAATTTACTTTTTGGACATGCAGTTTACATCCTTATGGGTATGTTGCTTGGCATTAGAATACATGTGATTAAATACATAGGAATTCATTGTGAAATTAACTCCACTTGAAAGATTATTGAAGAAGTGAAGTGTGAAATATATAAGGTACGGTAGCAATGTAGATGAGACATTGACTTTCGATGGATAGGTATTCATTTCTCATATTCCTTTGATTCACTTTTATTACAGGGGTGGTTATTTGATAGTCATTTTTGTATATTCACTTTGGATCCTCATTCGAAAGGTTTAAGTCTAAATTTGAATTTCAAATATCCGGTTCTCCAATCAAATGGACTTAAGGTTTAATACTAATATTTTAATCAATCATGTCTTGCAAATTTAAGAACATTCAAATCTAGACTCTGTTGAACTGACTTTTTAATAGCCTAACATCCACACTCATTTGATAAGAACATCCACTCATTATTTAGCTTGTAAATGGAAAATTGAAATGAAACCAATGCCAACAATCCATCAATGGATGGAGTGTGAATATTGAATGGAGAAAAATAGTGCTCCTCATATCATCCATGGAGACACTATGAGACTACTGATAGATCAATGGCATGCACAAATGCATTCATGACAAAGCATGTAACATAGCTTAAAGGTATTTATTGTCTCAATTAACCATGCAGATTGCAGATTTGAGCCATATTCTTTAATAGAAAATTCTAAGAATCCATTTATTTGTTGTTATTATGGCTCATTGAAATATACACTATAAAAGAAAGCTACTTTTTGCGGTAGCAAAAAAAAAAAAAAAAACGTTAAAACTGTGTTTTAGCCTTGGGACGCTTCTCTAGGTTTTTCCGGCTGTTTCTTTTTCTGACGATAAAAACCAAACTTATTTGACTTTTAGCGACAAAAAAATCTGGCAGAATTTTTCTCCACTAAAAAGTCACTTTTTTGTAGTGTTAAAGCTTTCATTGGGCCTTGAATTGCACAATTTTTTATATTATTTTTTCATCTTTATTAGGAAATGATTGGAAGTGAAGCTTGCTTTGTACATGACCCCATATTAACATTCATGGGGAGAACTGTCTCAAGATCTTTGACTTTACTCTCTGTTGTGTATTCTTAGTTGATGATCTACTTATTTTGAGATATTGCACCATTTATATATTTTACAATTACAGAATAAACTTATGTGACACTTATCTTTCCTATTTTTTGCTAATTAAAGTGACAGTATTTTTCATTTTAATGTTTATAGGAAGGATTGTTTGGGTGTCGGTTGGGATTTTAATCTGCCTATTCGTGGTTCAACGATTTGGAACTGACAAAGTGGGCTATAGCTTTGCTCCAATCATAACCATTTGGTTCTTTTTTATTGGTGGCATCGGCATCTTCAATTTTGTTAAATATGACCCTTCTGTGGCTAAGGCATTCAACCCAAAATACATCATTGATTATTTTAGGAGGAACAAGAAAGATGCATGGATTTCGCTCGGCGGCATTGTTCTTGCCATAACAGGTTAAGACTTAAAAGACACTTCTCCTCATCAAGTGTATCCTTGTTACCATGTTTGCATTTTAGTTATGAAATTGGTGCAACAGGGACTGAAGCAATGTTCGCCGATCTTGGTCATTTCACGGTTCGATCGATACAAATAAGCATGTGCACGGTGACATTTCCATCCGTCATTTTAGCATATATGGGCCAAGCTTCATATCTTCGCACACACATGGCAGACGTTCCAGAAACCTTCTACAAGTCCATCCCAGGTATAACTCTTTTCTCTATAATAAATTCATAAATTGTATAGCAATATATATGTATAATAGAGAATATTACATTGGTTGGATATACTATGGTAGTGATGATCAGCTCAAATTTGATTATAATTAGCATTATTTCAGATTTTTGATGTAAGTAGGTTAGCTATTCATTATTTGAATATGGGAATGCATGTATTAGGTTAGAGTAATGGTTTTATTAGATTTCCTGCCTAGTTTAAGTGAATGTCTTTATCATAACTATATATAGCCAAATTTTCAACTGAGAAATAACATGGTGAACGAACAGCATAGAATTTGGTAAGATGTGTTGCCGAAATTTCCACATAGAGATTGCAATGGGAAAGACTAACCCCATAATAGGCCGTCTAACTTAACAAGACATGGCCTATATGCTCATAACTTTAGCAGGATTGTGAGAGAGACTCTTGATCTCGAAAAAAACTACTTGGCTTAGCTTAGTCCGAACATTAATCAAATTAGTCGGTGTTTATATGTTTCAACAAAACAACGATATGCTATTAGTAAAATGCTATTTTGCTGATTGATTGATTGATCACATTTTTCTTCATGAGTGGATTGAAACGATACTATTTTGGATATAAGGAAATCATTTTATATATTTAACTCAAGTTTTAGTACTAAAGTAGCCCATTGTCACCCTAATCAAAATTGAGCAATTCACAAGATATTAATTGATGGGTTTATAGGTGGTTTAAACATGACTGTAATTCTTAGGCTATATCTTTGCATTACAGCAAAAAGAGAAAAAAAAAAGGTTATATCTTTGTTGCAATTATTTGGTTTATAATTTTATATGCAATACCTAATTACAACATTAACTATGGTGTAGGTCCTTTGTATTGGCCTATGTTTGTGGTGGCTGTCATGGCTGCGATCATTGCTAGTCAAGCTATGATCTCTGGTACCTTTGCCATCATCCAACAGTCCCTCTCGCTTGGGTGCTTTCCACTTGTTAAGATTGTCCACACATCATCCAAGTATGAAGGACAGGTATACATACCTGAAATCAATTACTTGCTTATGCTGGCTTGTGTTGCTGTAACTGTCGGATTTAGGACTACTGAGAAGATCGGCAATGCATATGGTACGTCACCTCATTTCACTGCTTATGTACAAACTTTTCCAAACGTTGATTTAGGTAGGGCTGCACAGAACCGGACCGCAGACCGGACCGGACCACAAAACCGGACCGGACCGGACCGGATTTGCGGTCTTGGTGGTCCAAATCCGGTCCGGTCCGGACCGGACCGGTTATTCCGGTCCGGTCCGGTCTGGGCCTTTTGTGGTCCGGTCCGGACCGGACCGGACCGCATTTATTAAAATAATTTTTTTTTAATTTTTTTTTCATAATCTTTGAGCCCATGAGGCATGAGCCTAGCACCCATTTGTAAAACCCATCATTCATTCATTTGACATTTGCCTACTTTTTAGATGTGAGGTGAAAATGAAAAAAAAAAAACAAAAAAAAAAAATGAAAAAAAAAATGAAAAGAAAAAAAAAATGGAAACCGGTCCGGACCACTTTAAGTGGTCCAACCGGACCGGTTTGGACCGGACCGGACCGGACCGGACCGCTTATAAGTGGTCCGGTCCGGTCCTTCATTTTGGGCCGGACCGGAAATCCGGTCCGACCGGATTCCGGTCCGAAAACCGGACCGGAAATCCGGCCGATCACCCCTAGATTTAGGGGAGACCCATAACAACTTAGAACGAAGTAGTAAGAAGATCACATGTTTATAGCCTTCAATAACAATTAGTGAAAAAAGTAGACCTTGAAAAGTCTATCCAAGAAAGGGAATTTCCTCCTATGGGGATTTCTCATGTGGGTCTTGATGGGCACATTTAATTCAGGGGGTCTTAGTTTTATGATCAGCTCCTTCTCTAACATTGGACAATAGATAAACTCGGCTACAATTATTATTAAAGTTGATGAATCTCAATTCTCTCTTTGCAGGGATTGCAGTGGTATTCGTTATGACGCTAACATCAGCATTGCTAGTGCTAATAATGATACTGATATGGAAAACTCACGTCGCCCTTATAATAGGGTATGTCATCATTTTCTGCTCTGTTGAGCTTCTTTATCTAAGCTCAGTGCTCTACAAATTTGTTGATGGAGGCTACCTTCCATTATCCTTTGCGGCGATTCTCATGGTTGTAATGTATGTATGGAACTATGTATATCGGAAGAAATACACCTATGAGTTGGAAAACAAAGTCTCTCCTCATAAGCTAAAGGAGATCGCCGACGACCTCAACTTCCATCGAATACCTGGCATAGCCCTCTTCTACTCAGAATTGGTACAAGGGATCCCACCTATCTTCAAGCACTATGTCGCGAATGTACCGTCATTGCACTCGGTCCTTGTCTTCGTCTCCATCAAATCCCTTCCTATAAGCAAGGTCCCCCAGGAGGAGCGCTTCCTATTTTGTCGTGTTGAGCCCCGGGAGCTTCTAGTCTTCCGATGTGTTGTGAGGTATGGATACAAAGACTTCCACGAGCGCGACTCCTTCCAAGAGATCCTAGTGGACCGATTGAAGGAGTTCATAAGAGAAGAACAATGGATATCACCGCCCACAATATCAAACAATGGAGATGTTAATGGCAATGCGATGGACAATGGAGAAGTGACAAATGAGGAGGAAGAAATAAGGAGGAAAGAGATAGTAGGAAGGGAGATAGAGTTGGTAGAAACAGAGTATAATGCAGGTGTAGTTCATCTGTTAGGGGAGAATGAGGTAGTTGCATCACAAGGGTCTTATATTGGAAAGAGGATTTTGATAGACTATGCTTACAATTTCTTGAGGAGGAATCTAAGGCAGAGGGATGAAGTGTTTGATATCCCACACAAGCGTTTGTTGAAGGTTGGGATGACTTATGAGCTTTAGAAAAACCACAGATGTAGAAGAAAGAATGCATGAGATCGTTAAATGTGTAGAATATACCAGTGGTAGCAATCTACTTGTGTACGGAAGATCACGAAAAACCATTTAAACCATGGGAGGGCTTTATATGAAGCATCCGGAGCATTCATTTAGATGAAATATGGTTGGTAGGATCTTCCAATTGGCTCAATTATCTAAATTATCATAGTTTATGTAATTATGCAAGCTTGGTTGTGTCCAGAGAAGTTGTGTTTGTATTTGAAAGTCAATAAAAGATTGGTTGTTATTTCTCATTTATATGATGAAGGGTTTAAAATTAACTTGCACACCAGAGGATCATTTTTCACTTGGCACTTATATTGTACGGACCGCCTATGAATTGAGACTTGAGCAATTAAATGCTCGACATGTCAGTCATAGGGAAGGAAAGTGATATTATTCATTTGAGGGTCGAGAGAGCCCGCATACACATGGGAAAGCAACACACTCAAGTGGAATGGAAGCCCGCACACGCGGAAAAAAAAAAGCCCACATAAGTGGGAAAGGAGCCCGCCTTACTACTCGGGTAAAGAGCCGTTCTTCATGTTATCCATTTAATTGATGATGTGTATGATGTATGGTTTTTTCTCAAAGATTAACCGACAAGAACTGTCCAATTGGTGGGACTTTTTGGGGGCCAGCACGTCGAAGGTGTAGTCTAAGTAGAGGGAGGTTACAACAGTTTCTTAATTATGACAGTGAGGTTGTATAAAATGATCAAGCATAGCCATTGATCAAATTCGACATTTGGAGAGCCCTTTAAATATTTCTATTGCATACTCAAAACAAACATCGTGTGATGATTTTATATAAAACATGGGAAATTTAAAATTTATGGCGATGAGAAAGAAAACAGTACTTGAACAGAAATTTCTTTTCCTTTTCAGAATTTTAAAGAAAAAATAGAAGAAAAGTAACAAGACATTTGCGGCTGGCTGAAATGAGTGCATGCCCACACCTTTCTCTAATCAAACTTCTTTAGACATGTTATCAATAAGAGCCAACCTCTCCCAAGTTGGAGTGAGATTTGAATCACTGCGAATTTTTAGAGTGAGAGAGAGAAAGAGAGAGAGAGAGAGAGAGAGAGAGAGAGAGAGAGAGAGAGAGAGAGAGAGAGAGATATTGTTTGTAACTTTCATTAATCAATCGCGGGCCCTACAATATCAATTGCAGCTGGTAGTCGTATAAAGACCCACTTCAGAAATTTTATGTTTGGATGTTATATCATAATTTATATGGAGAAACAAAATCAATGACCAAAATCACAGACATCCATGGTAAATTTTGAATTAAGCACTTAATTCACATAAGAGGGGAAAAAATCCGCATAGGGTATGAGAAGATGTTCCACAGTTCTAGATGAAAACTAATCACGATCATCAAACATAACCTTTTTCAATTACTGCTTCTATATTAAATTACATACAATTTTTGACTTGGATTATTTATAAGACCAGCACATGCCAAGACAGCATATGGTGGAATAGATGAAAACTAATACCCAAAAATAAGTTATCAGGTTCATAGGCTCCTAGCTAAAAGGGAGTGCATGGGCCCCCATTTCCTCAATCAAAACTTCTCAAAACATCAATAAAATCAAAGCCATTATCTCTCCATTTGGACCAAAATTCAAGCCACTGCCAATTTAGTTAGAGAGAGAGAGAGAGAGGAGAGAGAGAGAGAGAGGGTCTGAATTGTTTGTGATCATTTTATTTCATCAATGGTGGGCTCTAATGCATCCATTTCAGGTGGCAGCCATGTAATAACCCACTTGAGAAATTCTTTTTTTGAATCTTTTAAATCTTAAATATACAAACACAGTCAATTCTGAAACTACCAAATCCTGGTAAAATTTGAACTATGAATCACTTTAACTTGCATCACTAAAATCACAAACTAAGTGAGAAAATTTAAAACTACAAATAATTTAATTCACATCTCAAAAACAACAAAGTGCTTGAGAGAATTTCGAGAAACCCAACAAACTCTGATGCTAAATCTAAATCACAAAACACTGGAGCTCATAAATTAAGGCTAGCTACTCAGGCCCACAATTAAACTACACCCATATGTCATGTTTGTGAATCATGCTCATATCCTGCATCAGAATATCACTAGCCATGTTATGTTCTATATATGGTGTGCATGGTGCATCTTGTGGTACTATCATCACAATCTTTGGATCAAAAGAGGTGAACACATGTTCTTGAACTGAATAGAAAAAAAAAAAGAAAAAGAAAAAAAGAGGCCACTTTCCATCTGCATCTCGCAACATTGAGATAACAGGTGAACCATGGAAAACTATATTAGATTATATGATCTCAATCCATTGGATGATGTAATAAATTGATTTATTTCTTTATTTATCAATATAATCATGCTTTCCCTTCATGAGATGAATGGTATTTTATTATTTACTTGCACATAACCAATACGAATGACACGATGATTCATGAGATGAACTAGAGTCCACAAGTACATTAGATGTAAAACATCATGTGTATGGATGAGATCCACATACGGGAGACATGTGTCCAAATCTTATTCTTAAATAGCTTTACAACCAGGGATAAGATTGAGCATCGTATCTGACAAGGTTCCAGCATTATGATCACTATGAGATAGTGTGGTTTGTCTCAATCATCAGAGTGTAAGACTCTGGATCATCATGCTGGTACATTAGATGTATTAAAGTGCCATGAGAAGTACAATAGGCTCATAATCTTGAGACATTAATGAATTCAAGTTTATGTTTATTCATTTCCTTTGAGTCACCAATGAGTGAGGCCAATTTTTTGGTCAACACCTTGGTGTATTGGGTACATGGTAGTAGGACTGTGGGAATATTCAATGGTCGAGATGGAATCTATCATCCTTATCATCTTGTGCTAATTAATAGATTTATCATTGGTAAGTGCACACTCATCTCAATTAAGAGTTAATTGGATGGTACTGATTATCACTATAATTGATTGGGTTTTAAGGATAATAAGATATGGATGGACAGGTCTAATTGATCCATGAATATATATATATATATGGAGGGGCATACTTGTAGTCATAGGGAAGTTTATGGTCTTTATGTAATTTATTCCTAAGACTGGAGTTCAATTGCATTTATATGGTGGAGTTATTTGTAATTAACTGTGGGCCCGGATCGCACATGAAATGCGGGGTCGGGGTGTCCCAGTTGGAGCCTGCTTTTTATGAAATCCCTAGTGGTCGCTAGCCCAAGTTATTAAATAGTTATTAATTCTAGTTAAACTCAAAACGGAAATGAAATAGAACGTTACTAATTGTTATGGAAGTGAGACTTCTAATAATAATTAGAAAGTAGAAAGTTACTAATTGTTATGGAAGTGAGACTTCTATATTAATTAGTAAGAGGAGGTTGCTTAAGAGCTATAAATAAGGGGAAGAGGGTCTTGGACGTCCCATGCAAGTTTTCCATATTGGAATTCACGCCCAAGACACCAAGTGCAAGTGTTGCACACGCTCCTCCCTCTTCTAGTTTCTCTTCCGGTTTCCCTTAGAGCTTATAGTTGTTTTCTTTTGGAGATCCCACCTTTTCTTCTTAGAAAAAGAGATCTGATACGGGTCATAGCGTGAAAGACAATCGAGTCTTGGAGATTCTAATTTGGTTTGTGAAAGAGTTCTTCATAAAAAAAAAGATATCAAATTCTCCATTAAAGCACAACCAAGCTCCAAATGTATAATCTACTTCCTTGTATGTTGTGGATTTATTGCGGTTGCTTGGTGATGCTATTTTCTATTTTAGAGATAGTGATTTACTGATCTTGATCATGAGATTGAGGACTTGGATCCTGAATTGGGTTTCAGAGCCTTACGGATAATTGATCAATCCCTGCATCAAGTGGGTCATCAAAATTTTTTGAAATCTATCAACGAGGCCCACCTACTTCCAACAAACTGGTTATGTGAAAATGAACCTAGAAGGGGTGCCACAGCAGTCTATCAGAAACACCATGCCATGCCAGAATTGCCGACAAAATGCGCAATGCCAGCTCCCATTCCCACAATGCAAGAGAAAGGAACCAGCCATCAGAGGGTCCAATCCAAAGATAGCTCAAAAATGGTCCCTCAAGACAATGACTTGTACTTTATTCCAAACAAAATCCTAATTCATGTAATTGACAAACCCTAGTTCTTTTCTTTGTTTGGTAAGTAATCCGACAACTAACTCTAGTCATCCTTGCTTGTGGGAACTGGGAAGGATTCCCACATGTCCTTTTCCAACTTACTGATGGTTTCTTTCACAGGAAACCATGAATACCAATTTCAAGCCACTAAAGCTGTGGTCCCCTCCTCACTAGGGTTTATGAAAAATCCAATCCTAGACCTTTGTGTAGTTACTGGTGTACTTTGACCTGATCCATCACTTGTATGTTCCATTTCTTCTGGACATAATTGGTGGATGGGAAACCCTAGGTGAAACTAGACCTAGGGTTTTGTTTTGTCTGCAAGTACAAGGGATTCTTTGGCTACCCCACTAACCGTTGATTTAATAGTGAAAGAGGATCAAGTGGACAAGATAACAAAGCAAGATCATGTTAAAGGGAGATGATTTACTATTAATGAGATTAGATTATAAATGGAGAAAGTACACAGATGCTTGAATTAATGAATTTGTGGGTCTGAACAAAATGGTAGGCAAAACCGAAGAACTATCAAAACCTAACACAAATGAAATTGTTTACGAAGCGAAAACTCTGAAGGAGGAGAGTAGATGCAAACTATGTTTTGTTTCAGATGCTTCCTAAATACCAAATCTTGTCTGAGAGGAGATTGTTTCCATGAGATGTGGATTTCAATTTTTTTGTCAAATTAATAAAGCTTGCCTAAATTGGGAACAAACCTTGGTGATTGTCGAAAATTGCCGATCCCTTTCTCGGCCTTAAGATGTTTAATCTAGATCTAGACCAAAAACAATTTTACATATTAAGCTAGAATGCATAGAAAGGATACTAAATAATCAAATAAAACTCACAAAACCATAAATGAACATTACCCTAAAACAAGATAAAACCAGAGATACCTATTAGATCATAATAATCCTTAAATTTAAGCAAAAAAAAAAAAAAAAACCCTAACTTTAGATGTTTATTCTCTCACCCTCCCATGATCACATCAATCATATCTTTGCCATCATCAAGGACTAGATATATAGTATACAGTTGTGCCTTTTTCTTCTCAAGAACCTAAAGATGGCCTGGAGGAGCTGTTATTTCTATCAATCACATTGAACTTCGTAAGACTAGGATTTGAAGGCTGCTTTCTCTCCTGCTCACTCCTAAAGATGGTTGTTGGTTCTTCTTTAATAACTGAATTACTGCCCCTATTAAGCCCCCCAGAGTTGGCTCTCTCTCCATCTAACTCTCTATATTTGTGCAAGTACCTTTTGAGGGGCTCCGCATAATCATCAAATCCTAGTGTCCGCAGCGCCCAACAAATGTCATCGCCATTGACAGTCTTCCGCTTCTCTCCACGACACTTATCTGAAGCTTCACCAGTAACAAAACTAATGAACTCAGATACACATTCCTGCATGGTCTCCTTGGCTTCTTTGGAGATCTTAGCATTGGGTGGCAAGATCTGCTTCATGATTCGCCCAACATTGGCGATGGGCAATAGATGATCTTGCTCATTCATGCATCCATCTCCTGAGGTACTACTGATGGCGCCACCACCAGCCTTGTACTTGTGGCTCTCAGAATCAGGGCTACTGCCTTCGTTACCGACCATCTCCGACAATGAAGGAAATCCAATTCTATCACACACAGGCACCTCGCCCCCTCAGCCGCTATATAGTTACATGTACACATGTGGGGCTCGCATCTCTTTCCACTTCCAGGGAAGGAGAAAAGTATGAGAAAGGAGGCACAAGGGGATGAAGGTAATGCTTTTAGGACCTGACTTGCTGCCTAACTCACCTGATAAAAGATGGACAAATTATCACAGTGATGCTGATAAGATTGTTAGGCCTCTACTGTATTCATCAATTGACCTTTTCCTAATATCAGTGGGTTAGATCACATGATTCTTACGGTAGTTATTTGTATCAAACGTACATGTGGCGTCCCCTGCTTGCACTAGCGCAATTGGTAAAAGATAATAAAGCCGTCCATTAGGAACAAGAGTCACAAGTTCGAGTCCCAGTGGATACATGCAATCATGTACTCTTTCACATCAACATGCCCTAGCCAAATAGAATGTACGAACTTAAAACCCTTCAAAAGCTTTTAACTGTGAAGGTGAAGAGGAAATGGTCCTCCCATGCTTGTTGCAATCAATAAACATATTTACACTTCAAGTATAATATATACCATCAGACCAATGGATTGCATTCATGTATGTGTACATGTGATGTTGCATACAGTGGCGGCTCCAGGAATTCGAATAAGTGAGATCAACAAAAGACTTATCCTCCACAATTAATCGAATAAATTTATTTTTTCCTTTATCAACACTTGTCATCTACTTTCGATAATTCGACAAGTATAGTATAAAATTCTCAAATAATTTATTTTCGATAATCCGACAAAGATAATATTGAATTCTAAAAAACAAAAGAGAAATTTTAATACATTATTACTAATAGTTCTTAATCTAAAAGTAAAATCCAAGTACATAAACTCCTACAGCTGCCCTCAACATGTTTTCAGTATAATATACTCGTTATCAACACTAGAAACCACATCTTTTTCAATACATGTAACCAAACAGTCATTCATCTATTGATCTCTTATTCGGTTACGCAACCTGTTATTTACGTACTTCATTGCTGAAAAAGCTCTTTCTACCATCGCAATTGTTGTTGGTAAAATCAACGCCAGTTTTAAAAGTAAATAAACCAATTGTTATACGCTATCATTCTTTGTCTCCACTATTTTTCTAACAGTATCACCAATTCATTTAAGTTCTAAAAACTCGTTGCTAGAGCGCATATCAACAATGTGAGCCCATTAATTTTATTTAATTTTTGGTAGACAGTTGGCCCATTAATTTAGACGTACGGTGGGTATTTTATGGTGTCTTTTGTTCACTACCACAGCAACAAAGAAAAAGTGTAAAGTTAACTAATGTGGGGGTGAAACTCTTAAATTGAGTGGGGTCAAAAGCTTCCCATAAGTTTAATTCATGACATAAAATTTTTTATTTTTAAATATTTTTTCAGATCTCAGTGGGGTCAATTGACCCCACTGAGATCAATGTGGAGCCGCCCATGGTTGCAGATCCAACCAAACCATACCTAAAAAAGGGTATGGAAACAATAGAAGGAAAAAAAAATTATACTAAAACCCAATGTTGGATTACCTAATCCGTCACTTTATTTTCTTATGTTTCCCAATCAGATCAATCACACCCAGAAAAAAAAAACCATTTAAAATTTGGAAGTTCCCAATTGTGTACCGACGCTATGGACTTTGAAATTATAAAAAAGCTTTGGAAGACAAGATACAACAATATCAAGTTTCTATTTGACCAATTCAATCCTAAGTTCCACTACATGGTTATCACAGAGTAAATTATAGGGCGTACGAAGACCTATACTTGTGGGCCTGCAACATATAAGATTAACCATTTTTGTGACCTAAATGGTGATAGATCATATATTATATTAGTGGATGCAAAAGTGGATTTCCATCATTCATTTTGAGTAGGCCTATACAGTTGCCTTTGACATTCTCATGTCAATATGTGTATTCTTATCTTGAAGAGATTGAAATGCTAATGGATATGTTTATTCTTTCCATGAATGGAGAACCTGATTTATCTAAGTAAACCGAAAGTTGCAAAAGGGAGTTTGTATTCATGCTGAGAGGCCCAATCGCTAACCTTTGAATTGTAGTAAACAAATGGAACTTGATCTAAATGTCAATGAGTAGCAGAGAATAATTAGGGAAAAAAATTCTAAAGTTGCTTCTCAATGTTTTATAATATTTTTCAAGCTTAATATGCTTTTAACAGTAGATTAAAAATGCATAAGCAGGTTCTTAGTATATGTGAAAGTTCATATGACCATGCACCCCCACTTTGCAGGCCCATAGAATTAGACCCAATTCAACTTAAAATGGGTACCTGTATCCAAGTATATGGCTCTATGAGGCATGATTTTCTTCACTTCTCTGAAAGTTTTGTCGAAGAAATTCCCTATGTCTTATCATGATCAAGCCCTTCGATCTATCAAAAAAGCCTTCCAAAACCCATGATCCCCAAACCTCAAAGACTAATAATCCAAGCCCTTAATTAGATTATAGAGCCTACTGAATTGCAGCTTTACTCAAATAGCATGAATTAACATTGAGTCCAACAGAAAACCACACACCATCAATCTCCTCACATTCTTAGCCCTTCATCCATGCTTGAACCCACCATGGTCCCACTCTCATATTCCCAAATCTGTTGCTTGGAAGTAAAAATCTGTGGTGTGTGTGAGAGAGAGAGAGAGATGCCTTTCTACTATCTCTTCGAGCTGCTCCACCTCCAAGAAAAATTCCACTCTTCAGAAGATCTGAATCATGATCTCATCCCAACCAACTCAAAAGCCTTATATTTTGCAAATCCAATGGGCTTCAAGCTTTTTGACCGGGGTTGGATCTCAAGCACATGGAATGATCCAAGTCATTCACTTCACACGTACTTTCTCCAATACAACAGACCCTTATAATATAAGATGCCTCGCACCCAATCACCCAATTTTAAGGGGATCCTCCTCTCAGACACATCCATTTGAAAATCAAGAAACATAAGTAAGAAAATTTGAGGAAATGCATGGGAATTGAAATGATATATGAGAGGACTCCCCACTTCTAATCCAGGCCCATCTCTTTAAATTTCTAGCGGTTAGAAGCCTAGTCCACACTGTTATATATGCTACCCGATTGAAGACCTGGAGCTCCGAACATGCTAATTATGCTGCCCAATTAACTCCAACGATGGCACTACACTGTTCAAGTTCAAATTTGGCCACATATTCTTTTATTTCCTCTGATTTTCTTACATTTACATCTCTAAAACTTTACTTCTTGTTTCATTTATTTTACTATTATCATAAATGACAAGTAAAGTGCTCGTTAAAAGCACCTTTTTATTGAGTGATTCGATGATCTGCGGCCGGAGGTTCGGATGAATGCCAACAACTCTCTCTCTCTCTGATTAGAAGGCAAAGTTACCAAGAAGTCCCTAAAATAATCTTTTGCCTCTCACTCTTTGATTTCTAGGAAAATACAATTATAGACAAATAATGAATGATACAAAAAATATTATTATATATATGGAAATTCTTCGGCTATTATTTGCTAGCTGTCTCAACTATTTGTGAATGGTTTCTTACCCAAGTGGCAAGTAGCGTCAGTTCTCACCTGCCTATTTAAGATTTGAACCTTGGATATGCCACCTTTCCAACATGTGTGGACTTCCTTTTCAACATGTACGGGCTCTCTCATAGGACCCAAGCCCCTTGGGTAGGGTAAAAAGAAAAAAACTATTTGAAGGTAATTAAGAAGATGTCAACAATTTGAAGGGAGGGAATCACCCATCACTTTCATAGCTAGTGTGGCCATCACAGATAATCTCATCTCCTGAAATCTTCAAACCCAAAACCCCAACCATATCAATAATGTCCTGCAAATGAAGCAGTAAAAGAGTATAAGGAATTCACTTTCAATGGAGTTAGTTTCCACGATCTTGCAGCAAGGATTCTAAAACCAAGGATATTTCACAATCATAAACCATCCATAATGGAGATTGCCAGATGAACAGCATAGAACAGCAGAAGATGGCTATATATGTTAAAAGGCTTGAGCAGTTAAGCCCCATCAGGCATTAATTGCATAATTGCAAGAGAATTAAGTAATTAAAGCAACCCCACATAAGTTATAAATAAGAACGAAAAGTTTGCTTTAATCTCTATATCTGAAAGATTTTTTCTGTTTAGTTTTGAGCTAATGGACCCTCCACAATATGGCCCGCCCGATGAACTGATCATTGGACATTTTTTGAATGTGCCACACATATGGTTTAGATCAAGACCAAGAAATAGTAATTAAGAATCAAAGAATCCTAGAAGGTTAGATTATTATAAGTGCAACAAGGAAAAAGAAGTAACCAATGGAGGCAAGCACAACAAAGAACTTGCCTAAAGATCATGTATAAAGCTATCCATCAAACCCATATTATATAAGCTAAGAAAGCTTAAAAGTATTGAACAGTGAAAGGTATTCCTTCCATATAGACTTGCTAATATTGGCTCAGGTACTCCTGATGGGAATCAAAATGTCTCTAGTGCCATTTAAAGTTTAAACAAATCTTTGGATCCTCGAAAGACTAGAATTTCTGGGGCTGCTTCTCAGCTTTCATGTCCCTTTCATGAAACTAGTGCCTACACCACTTGATAAATACATGCATTTTGACTCTGATTCTAAGGACAATGGAACCAGAATAAAGTTCAAAGAACAGATGGGTCAAGCGAAAGCTTGCTTATAAAATTATATACAATAGAAAATGGCAAAATGCATAGTTGAGAGTGAAATGACCATGGATTTATCTACGCCATTCCATTGTTTTACCCAAAGCGTGGACGTTCTGATCTTCCATCTGAACCGTCCAACTGTTCGATTAGGTATGGCCGAAAAGGGTCAAGGCATCTAGAAACCTATTCAAAGGTTTATAATATGATGCTAGGCCTAATCTAATTCAGGCGTTGCACTATGAGCCATTTATTGCCAGTCTAAGCTGTTTATCTGGTGGTTTTCATCTGCCTGATATTCCTACTGGACATCAACTATACTGGTCAGTTTTGTTTTATTATCATCCATTGCTAGGCATTTCCCCCCAGCCAAGGGGCTGGACCCATTAGAGACTCCTTCCTAGGGAGATAATATCTGCTCTTGAGGTAAGAAATTCCGTCCCCCGAGATATCAATTGCACCCGCGGGGTACCCCAGGGTTTGATCCCTGGATACTAATGTAAGAAACTGGCTTCCTAACCAACTGGGCAACCCCTTGTTCTCGTTGAGCTGTTAAAAACAGCATAAGTCACACCTGATGTGATATTTATATCATATGCAGCAGTCCTTCCATTTTAGGGGCCACAAGATGGATGATTAAAATGCCGGCTATGTAGATGTGCGGGAGTGGGCCCCACCGTAGGTTGAACATGTTAGGTTTTGAGTGTTGGCTAATTCATGAGTTGGACAAGACTCTTGGTCTATTGAGTTGTAGTTTTTATTTTTAGAAAATGACTGTGTTTTTGCTCTGAAGATAGAAGCCTGGAAGGATTAGGAGTTAGAAGACTGCACGAATTATTAGTTAGAAGACCGGAAAGATTAAAGGAAGGAAATCATATAAAATTAGAAGTATGCTAAATGGAGAAAAAGAAGTTTGATAGAATTGGAAGAGAAAAGTTTAAAAAGAAAATAGAAGTGTTGAAGTTTCGAATCTACAGAAAAGAGGTCCGCTCGAGCGGACTTCCTTTTGCCCGAGCGGATGTAGTCATTAAGCCGTCAGATGCTAAGACAGAACCTTGATCGCTCAAGTGCATTACCATTTGCTCGAGCGGACGTTGCAGCTGAGTCCTATAGGCTATTTAAAGAACTCATGGGCTACCCTAAAGTGATACTTCACCTCTCAAAGTCCTGAGTTAGAGACCTAATTGAGAGAATACTTCTCTAGAGCTTTTGATTGAAGTCTTGTGCTGAAGAGATCGTCTAAAGAGCAATTTCTTCTACTTTCCTAGTAGAAGAGCATCTTCTTTCGTAGAAGATTTGAGGAATCAAGCGCGGAATTGAGTCTGTTGCAATCAACGATGTGAACTCGTTGAAGTATAAAGCGACACAAAAAGTAACTGCAGTCCTTAGTTAGGGGATATCTAGGGAGGAATCTGTGAGTTTCTTGTAATTGTGAGATTCATAGTGCTTAATTGTTGATCCAGTTCAGATCCGTGGTTTTTCACCCGATTAGGATTTTTCACGTTATATCCGGTGTCATCGCGCAAAAATGCCTCCCGATCGCCATCATCGCCCTCCAAAACCCTTGGTGGCCGACCACCAGCTCTCTGTCCCAAAACCCTTGGGTCCTCTCTTTCTTCCCAAATCCTCCAGCTCTATTCTCCCCAGTCCTAAAACCCCCTCAGCAGATCAGCTAGTTCATCCCCTGTTTCTTGGCTCCAGCTCCCATCAAGTCGGAGCCTCGCCGACAGGATTCCCCGGGACCCCGGCGCCAGCACAGCTGCATCTTCCACCAGACCTTTTTCCCAGAGCTCCCATTTCTCAGGATTCCCCCAGGCCAGAGATTTCCATTCCCTGGAACTCTCCCCTGATACCTTCCCCAAATCTAATAACAGATCTATCCTGGCCTCCGCTCAAATCAGACTCCGCCAGGAGTGCCCAAGATCCTCAAAACACTGTTGCAGCAGCTGATCCTCGCTCCACCTCTCTCTCTCTCCGGCGGTTAACCCCAGCAACCCCAACCTTCTTGTCCCTCTTCCCCACCCTCCTAACCTCACCCCCCAGCTATCCAGCACTCAACCTCCCCCCCTTTGGAAGCCCGATCAACTCCTTCTCCTCCAAAACCACCTGAACCAGCTCCTCCAATCTCCATTAGGGCCCACATCAAATGGCTCTTCTTCCTTCCCTAAAACCTTTGCTAGCTGCCTATCTCAACCCGTTTTTTCACCTCCCCTATCTATTCCCCCTCCGATTATGCTTGATGGAAAAATCACAGTAAGGATCCCCCAGCAGATGGTTAACTCCAGCAAACAGTCTTTCTCTCACTCAGCCATTGGGAAATTCGCAGGCCGTCGTCCCACTCTGGAAGCAGTGGAAAAATGGGTGTCTTCTACTTGGTGTCTCTCCAGGCCGTGTCTGATTTCCCTAACTGGGAAAGGGAATTTCATCTTCAGGTTTCATTCTAAGGAGGATAGGGATGCTCTCGTCGGACATAGTCCACTTCTAATGGAAGGCAAAAAACTCCTTCTCCGTCCTTGGGCCCCTGGGCAAGATGAGTCCTCATGGCCATCGGAAGTCCCAGTTTGGTTAAGGCTTAAAGGGATACCCTATCACTGTTGGAGCAGTGATATTCTTCTATCCATCGCTGCCTCCATTGGGAAGCCCCTTCGCCTAGATGATATCACTGCTAGACAGAGGATGTTCTCCTTTGCTAGAGTCCAGGTGTTACTTAATTCGACTTTGTCTTCTCCGAGCTCCCTTACAGTGGATTTGGAAGGTGAAGGTATTGTAGAAGTGGAAGTTCAATACGAATCCATTCCATGCTCCGAATGCCTTTCAGCAAAGCACATCGCCTCTATCTGCCCTTTCAGAAGGAAACCAGGTCTATTGGAGACTCCTTCCGAACCTGCTGTGCTGGTATCCCCATCCAACTCAGAGGGCTCCCCTAGCATCTCAGACGACTTGTCCAAAGCAGCAGATCCTTACGTTCAGACTCACCTGGATACTGAAGTCCGTCCTCAGGGAATTCTAGCTACAGCGGCCACTGTCTCTACAGAGTCCAGGGGCTCAGGAAGCCCCTAGGTTCCAGCCGATCCCCCCCAGGAGCAAGGAAAGGTTATAAACCAGGTAACCCAAGACACTCTTTCTTCAACCCCCACCCTTTTTAGCCAAGATAAAGAAATTCTTACTCCCTCCACTAACCTACTCCCCTCAGAAGGCCCTCTATCAGCTCTCCCCTCTGATGTTGCCTTTGAGATTCTGGGCAAAATTCCGGCTCCTGCTCTTGACTGCTCCAATGCTTTCTCCATCTTGGATAATTGCACCTTTGCCGATCCTACCCTATCCACTGCCAATCGCAATAAATTGTCTGCTGCCCAACCATCTCAGAAGAGGATCACCCCAAAACCAATCCCAACCATTAATCCTACCCCCATCTCTTCCCCTCTCTCTCCCTCTCCCCTTCCTGATCCAAGCAGTGAAGTTGCCTTAGTGGTTGATCTCTCTCCTTTCAAGATGAAAGCTAGAAGGAAATCCAAAGGCAAAGGCCTCCCCCCCACCCCCCCAGGCTCCAAGCAAAAGAACACCAATGGCCCTCCTCCTGTACAAGTCTCATATTGGTCAAAGTTATTTATTGGAATTGTAGGGGCATCTGTAACACCCCCACCAAAAATATGGTCTCCCATCTCATTGCAGTGCATACTCCTGACCTCCTCTTCCTCTCTGAACCTAAGTCCAATTTGGATTCCTTTGGAATAGGCAATCCCTTTAACCACTTTCCCTTCTTCTCAAATTCTGAAAACTCTCTGTGGTGTCTTTGTAGTCAAAGCTCTAAATTCTCCTTCTCCCTTCTTGATTTTTCTTCTCAGCACATATCCATCTCAATCAAGGCTTCCCCTTCCTCACCTCCCAGTATAATCACTGGAGTTTATGGTTCTACTGACTACAGGCTTAGGAGGAACCTATGGAACTACCTAGTTGATAATGCTTCCTCCACTAAGCCTTGGTGTGCGATAGGAGACTTCAATGCTATACTTCTTGCCAATGAAAAGCTCAGTCTTTGCCCTCCTTCCTCTCTCTCGGTTAAGGAATTCAATGAGATGGCCCTTGCAGCAGGTCTGAAAGACTTGGGTTTCAGAGGAAACAAGTTCACCTGGGCAAATAATAGACAGGGTCAAGCTTATGTAGCGGCCAGGCTCGACAGAGCCTTTTCAAACTCCAGCTGGCTAATCACTCATGAGGACCCTGTGGTGAACCATCTCCCTAGGATCTCCTCTGACCACAGCCCCATTAGCCTTCATCACAGGAAAAGCCTTTCTTTCAAAAATAAGCCTTTCAGATTTGAGGAAAAATGGATCTCCCATGATTCATTTCTTAAAGTTGTAGAGGATAGCTGGACTTCTCCCTATAGTGGTACTGCCCAATTCAGATTGGTGTCTAAACTAAAGATCCTGAAGCTTAATCTTAAGACTTGGAGTAAAGAAACCTATGGCCACTTCAAGAACCGTATAGCAGAGGCAGAGACTCAAGTCCTGGCTAAGGAAGCTGCCTTTGAAGATAATCCCTCTGATTCTCTTCTCAAGGACCTCAATCTTGCTAAAGCCTCCCTCCATAACTGGCTTAATGCTGAGTCCTCTCACTGGAAACAAAGAGCGAAGGTAAAATGGCTTCTGGACGGGGATAGAAATACCAAATTCTTCCACCTTGCAGCCAAAGCCAGAGGCATCCGTAACCGCATTGATAAGATCAAAGTTGACGGGTCTTTCTATGAAGAAGGGGACCAGATCAAAGAGCAGGCGGCCTTATTCTTCTCCAATCTGTTCCAAGCAGATCCAGTGATCCCTGATGAAAGTCTATTCCTCTTAGATGGCCCCTCAGTCTCCGACGAGCAAAATCAGCTTCTTGCAGCTATCCCCTCTCCTGAGGAAATCAGAAAGGCAGTTTTCCATCTAAAGAAGAGCAGCTCTCCGGGTCCGGATGGGTTCTCAGGTCTTTTCTTCACCACTTGCTGGCACATTGTTTGTAAAGAGGTGATAGAGGCAGTCACCCAGTTCTTCACTTCTGGCCGCCTTCTGAGAGAGTCTAACGCCTTTTTCATCTCCCTCATTCCAAAGATACCCTCTCCTGAAACCTTCTCAGACTTTAGGCCTATCAGCCTCTTGAACTTTACCTATAAAATCTCCTCCAAGATTCTAGCATCGAGGCTCTCTAGCATCCTTCCCAATCTCATTTCTCCTACCCAAGCCGCCTTTGTCAAAGGGAGATCCATACACCATAAAGTGGCCTTAGCCCATGAGCTTATCCAAAAGCTTAATGCTAAGATTAGTGGAGGGTCTGTCTGCCTTAAGCTGGATATCTCCAAGGCTTTTGACAAGGTTCAATGGAACTTTCTTTTCAGAGCCTTAAAGTTTTTCAAATTCTCTAACGTCTGGATCAACTTGATCAGGGAGATGGTTTGCACTAGCAGAGGCTCGGTCCTGATCAATAACAGCCCCTCTGGGTTCTTTTCTTCTACTTATGGGCTGCGCCAAGGGGACCCGCTGTCGCCCTATCTGTTTATCTTGGCAGAGGAAGTTTTAAGCCTTCACATTGACCATCTAAGATCCTCAAGGAAAATAGTGCCTATCTCTCCTGTTCCGGCTACTCCCTGTCATCTGCTCTATGCAGATGATATTTTGCTCTTCCTCAAAGGGTACAAGTCAGGGCTGAGACACTTACAAGCGTTGCTTTCTAAGTATCAAGCTTCTTCGGGCCAGAGTTTCAATCTCCTCAAGAGTAGCCTCTTCATTGGGAAATGCTCTGCAAGAAGGGCTCACATGATAACTGATCAGATTCAAATAACTAGGGCCTACCTCCCCTCTGTCTATCTGGGCGTTCCATTTTTCTTTGGAGCTTCCAGGCACCTCCATTTCAATCATCTTCTGGACTCCATCAGAGGTAGGCTTGATGGCTGGAAGGCAAACTGCCTTTCTTTTGCTGGAAGGTTGACTATGGTGAAGCATGTGTTATCTTCCCTCCCTCTTCACATTTCCCTAGTCATGCCCATCCCAAGTAAAACAAGCCTACAGATTGAAAGACTCATGCGTAACTTCCTCTGGTCTTCTGGCACTGTCAAAAAGAAGAGCAATATGGTGTCCTGGGAAAAGGTTTGCTTGCCAAAAACTGAAGGTGGTCTGGGTCTTCGTCGTGTCAAGGAGGTCAACAATGCTTCGCTCCTTACCTTGGGCTGGTCTGCAGCTACCTCTAACTCTCTATGGGCCTCATGGTTTCGTGGAAGGTACTTTAGGCAATTTCCAATCTGGTTCTCTGCCAATACTAAGACAGGGTCCTGCATTTGGAAAAGGTTAAGATCCTTGTCCTATCTCCTTCAGCAGGGCAGTCACTGGTTCTGGGGAGTGGCAAATCCATCATGCTATGGTCTGATAAATGGACAAATAATGAAATTCTAGCTCAAAGATTTCCTCATATTACCTTTCCTCTACATGACAGAGTGGGAGATCTAATTTAGGGCAATTCTTGGTCCATTCCTCCTTCCCTCCCAGACGAGGTTAGGAGCTTCCTCCTCCATCAGACCAACCTTCTCCCTCTCTCAGGCACTCCAGGCCCTGACAAACTTTCTTGGACTGGTTCAGCCTCTGGTACTCTGAGTTTAAAAGCTGCCTGGAACTCCCTCAGATCTAGAGAAGCTGAAGTCGACTGGTATGAGTTAGTCTGGAATTCTATGATTCACCCCAGACTGTCTTGTTTCAGCTGGCGCCTGCTGCTGAGGAAGACCCCCACAGATTCTTGGGCCATGCTGGTAGGGACCTCCTTGGCTTCCAGATGCTACTCCTGCCTCAGTGATAGGGAATCAGACACACACTTATTCTTCTACTGCTCCTTGGCTAAGCAGTTTTGGTCCTGGGTGCTTAGCCATAATGGTAATCTCCCTTCCCTTCCTCTTTCGGCCTCAACCATTTGGACAGCTCTGGTTAAGGGTGCAGATGCCAATGGAAGATCATCAGCAGCTGCTATTTTCTTCCAAGTCATCTCCACTCTTTGGCACCTTAGGAATGAAGCTAAGCACCGCAGTAAAAGGCCTTCCCTGAGGAAAGCGCAGCTGTCCTTTGTAGATAAATGTAGCGGTTTTTTCTCCCCTTCTTCTGGAAAGACTACTCCTTCTCATTCTATCTTTAGGTCTTTGGGATGGGCAAATTAACTTGGCTGTTTCTAGCCCCTCCTTGCAGTCCCATCCTCTCCTAGCATAGTTCCGGTCATCTTGGAAGTCTGTCTGCCAAAGGCCTTCGCCCTTCCAGTGGCTGCTGTTCCAGGAGGGAGTGCCCTCTGCATGCTTGGGGTCTTCAGTGGATTCGAATGTCCTGCTGTCCTCTGTCTAATTTTGTTTATTGCAGCAGCATGCTAGAGCAGTGTTCTGTTTAGTAGGGGAGGCTCTGTCAGTCAGAGTGGTGGCCCCTGTAGCTGTTGTCAGGTTGAGCATCTAGTGTTGGCGGAGCTGGCAGGTGCTGAGGTTTGCATTTGTAGCCCGATGAGGTGGTGGGCTGTTGCTGTTCTTGGTGTGACTCTGATCAGATCAACTGGGATCCTCATAGCTTTGTGCAGCCAGCAATTTCTCCTCTGGTCTTCTTCCCTCCTCCTTGGCTGGGTTAGGCCCTATTGTTGGAGTTTTTGCTGGGGAGGCATCAGCTTTTTGCCGGGTACTTCAGCTTTCTTCCATTCTCTCCTGGTTGCTGGTTGGTTTGGCAGAGCTTAGCTTCTTTGGGGAGCTCTCTTACTTCAGCAGGTGGTAGCCTCTTTGTCTCAAGGAGAAGAGGCTCTGCAGTTCAAGCGCTGTTGGCGGGTTTGGTTCTATGCTCTTTCTCTCTAGTTTGGAGGAGCTGGATTAGCCTATTTTTCATCTGTTTTTTGTGTTGTGGAGCTATGCAGCTTTTGTTCCTCCTGGAAGGTTAGCTTTACCTTGGCTTCTCTTCTCTTGTCCATTGCCCCTCCTGTTTTGGGTGCATTCTGGTTATCTTCCATTTGGTTGTATTTTCTCTTCTAGGGGCTTTGCCCTTTTCTTCAATACATACTTACCAATTTGCAAAAAAAAAAAAAACGTTATATCCGGTGTCCTTGTGGTGTGTGTTTTTGCCCTTTGTTATTTGTTTATGCTGCATACACTATTGGGTGGACGAGTTGACCAATCTAGAGATCTATATCCGAAACCTTCAAAACACCAAGAAATTTTTTTGTGCTAAATATATAATCCTTGTGCTTACATTTTCTTCGTATATTACACTAAGCCTAGTTTCATCTTCTCCACATGGAAGAAAGTTACAATCCCTTCTTCCAATGACCATGAAAGAGAAGGAACACAAACGCAGCCTTGCCATTCATAATTGAGCCCCACATAAAGAAACCTTGCATGCTAAAAATTCAGCTCATGGAAAGGCACATTCCACCAAGCTAACACAAAGAAGTTCCCAAGCAAGTCCAAGTCACCACTTTATTAAAGTCCAACCAATCTACAATTGACCTCACTTGCTCATTTGTCACTCTCCCTTCTGCCTCCACCTTATCCACACAAAAAGGGAAAGGCTTCTCATCCAAATCCACTGCCTTTGCAGTGGCAGATGATGTAATCATAGCATTTCCTATAAACCCATCTGGCAAAGGTGGGGTAGACTTAGTCCTAATGTTTTGAGCAAATAGAACAATTGAAATCTTATTTGTCTCCACAATGACTGCCTTTGTTCTTTGCTTTAATTTCCATTCATGGGCTACAATTAGTTTAGAAGCTAGAACACTTTCATTGGTCTTCGTTTAGTGGGAGTTGAGCATTGCAGGTGTGAAAGAGCTTCCAGTTGTGATTGGGTGAGAAATTTAGAAGAGAAAGAAGTGGATGGATAATGTGAATCAAGACGGAATAAAGGAGATTCATATTGGTCTCTGCATTTTTTGTGGGAATTGTGAGACCCCAGTTCGCCTGGGTAATCCCTGGAGGCAAGATCAGGTTACGTGATCCTATGAGCCAATAAAGTCAGTAGGGGTAAGGGTGGAGTGCTTCAGTTTTAAAGCCGTGCGATCCCGAACCCAATAAAAACACTGGAGTTAAGCGTGCTCGGCCGAAAGTAGTAGAAGACTTGCCAAAGACTTCTATTACATAGAACTCCAATGATAGTTATTGTCCAAAAGGGTTCTTCTCATATCAGGGGATTATGAAAAAGTCCTGTAGAAATTTGAAAACTTGCTAAAGACTTCTTTTATATAGAACCTCAATGATAGTTATTGTCCAAAAGGGATCTTCTCATGAAGTAACTCTTCTCTATTTTTTATAGATCCCTATACTCACAATCTTTATCCACGCCATTTCCTTTGTAGAGATCTTAATTAGAGTCCTAGAACTCATTGGATTGCATGCAATTAATGTTGCTACCCACCTCCAGGATACAACAGTCCATAGGCCACTAGTAGATAGTGTGTGGTAAACGGTTCAGGCCTGGCCTGTTTGGCATTTAGGACACTATTTTGGCCTTCAATAAAAAAATGATAAAAAAGAAAAGTTCTTGTTTGGACATTTCTTAATTTTTGCAGTGCATTAATTAGCATATTTTTTAACATCTATGTGCTCTTTAAATATATATGCTAATGTAAGGGAAGTGTTTGACCATTTGTGACCATGTTCATGCTCTGGTTTTTGTGGTTATTCATGAATTTTCTAACTTTGGGCTAGACAATGGAACTGTACTTAAATTGTCCAATCGTTTGGTGCTCTAAAATCACAAGTTTTACACATGGATAAGCCATTTTAGGGTTTTTTTTTTTTTTTTGTGTGTGTCTGTGTGTGTTATAGGTCAGGCCTAATAATGATATACTATGCATTTGGTTAGAGGTTTTATAATTCTTTGGCCATGATGGGTTAACATTTGTGATTAAGAATGTAACTCAATATTTTATTGTGTAAGAGGACATGTTTATGTTAAGTAAAATACACTATTGGAAGACCAATCTTGTTTATTTATATAATTAGATCACGGGCTTGGCTCCCGCTTGGACATAACTTATTGTCTGCTTTTGTCATCAACATTCTTGATCAATATGGCCCATGATGATGATGATGATGATTAGATTTGGCCCATCAGTGATACTTATGGTAGATATGACTAATGTCTTGTGAACTTTTCCTTCTTTATGCCATATGAAGTTATGAACATTGGAGGAGTAGAAATCCGAACATCATTTACCTTAAAGTGTAGGAGTGTATGGCTTTAGTTAGACGAGTAATGCTACTTGGACATACTTTTTGGCATGAATCTTGGACAAACCCCTATGTTACCCCTTGAATATCACTGATATTCAAGGGGTAACATAGGGGTTTGTCCAAGATTCATGCCAAAAAGTATGTCCAAGTAGGCTTTTTGTTAGTTAGACTCCCTAATCCTAAAAGACCAAAATTGGGTCAAAGAGGCTTTTTCTTTTTAAGCTGAGATGCAAATGGAAATATATTAACAAATGGTACACAGACCCCTAAAAATATACAGAGAATAGGGGAGAAGAGGATATATATATGTACGTATGTATGTATATGTATACAGAGAATTCCTCATATAAAGGAGTGCTACACAGCGTCTGGGCATTTTTTAGGAGAAAATGCCCCTCCTAGTTGGGCCCATTGGGATGCATGATGATCATGGAAGTCCATTGGATTGAAAGATCCATATGAGGCCTGGCTATATGTAAAATCTTGAGTCTATAAGATCATCTTAATATTTTGATCCATGACCTCTAGAATTTAATGGTTTAGAGGCACCGTCATGATTTCAATCCAACGGTGAGAAAAAGTTGGATGAGTGTCAAATTCAGACTTGTGATTATTCATGAGGGGGTAGTGTGTGTGAAAAGATTATAGTGACTTAACATGGGCCCCATGACAAAAAGAAGAGGGCAGGGGCGGGGGGCAGAAAAGGGGCGTTTTTTAGAATTTTTCATATATATGTGTGTGCATATATATATAGTGGGACCGATTCTATGATACATCCAAACCATCTACATACATAAAACCTCCTTAAGTACACTAGATCCATCAAGTTTTCACCTATCCAAATTGGTTGGACCGTTAGATCAAATGTCAGATTTTTTTCTTTAATATAAAGTCGTTGAGTTTTGGGGCCATGAATATATGGGTTAGAGGCATGGGATTGACCCCAAACTCGATATATGATTCCATATAAGATGTCTCTTTCCATCCCCCTAAGTCCCATGATTAGTGGGGCCCTACGTGGGCTCCACTAAGTTTATCCCTCACCATATGGTCAGGAAAGGATGTACATGAATATCCCCCTATATATATTTATTTATTATACTGGTATATTACTCTAGCAAAAGCTTATAAAAAAAGAGAATTGAAGAAAAAGGATTAGCAGTCCAAATTGGATAATGAGAGAATATGATCTGGCATACTTATTTCTAAACAATAAAGCACACAAGGAAGAAGAGGAGAAGACTTAGCATCCAAGCTTTAGTATAGTGTATAGGTGCATCAGTTACTTGGGAGATAACGCAGAGGCCACCTTCGTCCTTGGGAAGAAAAATAATGCGCCAACTTAATAAGCTCCTCTTAAAAAGAAGGAAACTGCCAAACCAAATGAAAGAGAGAAAAAGCATTTCAGTCTTTTAGCTATTGTTATAAAAGAGAGAGACCAAGAAAAAGAAGATTAGAGGGAGAAGAGAGAGCCTTTCTGATATCTCATTAACTGTGTCTAAATACATAGGGAGAGAGCCTATTTATAAGCAAAGTAAACTAAAAAGGAGGAACCCTAATTCTAACCCTATCTTATCACAAGTGGGCATCCACCCAAGATCCATATCTTATAACACTCCCCCTTGGATGACCACCATTTAATGACAGTTGCCTCATTAAAAACCTTGCTAAGGAAACCCAGTGGGAAAAACCAAAGCGAAGGGAAAAAGAGTACAACATTCTTCAAGATCATTGAAATGGTGTTGGACGTGCATAATGCTGCCTCGTTAAAACCTTAACTAGGAAAACCCAGTGGGATAAAACCTAGGAAAGGAAAAAGAGTACAGCGCACAAATGTCCTGGGAAGCATACTTCAGGATGCTCCCTGATAAACTGCTCCCCCTGATGATTGCAACCATTTACATAGTTTGATGATGAACTCTTCGCATGCCAATCTCATATACAAACTTCTGGAATACTGATTTTGGCAAAGATTTGGTAAATAGATCAGCCAGGTTGTTACTCGAACAAACTTGTTTGACTTCAATTTCATTGTTCTTCTGAAGTTCATGAGTGAAGAAGAACTTTGGTGCTATATGCTTAGTCTTGTCTCCTTTAATAAAACCTTCTCGAATTTGTTTTATGCATGCTTCATTATCTTCATAGATAACATTTGGGATACCTGCAATAGAAGGTAATTGACAAGAACTACGAACATGCTGAATCAAGGATCTTAGCCATACACCTTCCCTACTGGCTTCATAAAGAGCCAAAATCTCAGCATGGTTAGAGGAGGTAGCTACCAGAGTCTGTTTAGTAGAACGCCAAGAAATGGCGGCATTACCATTTAGAAACACATAACCTGTCTGTGATCGACCCTTATGAGGATCAGAGAGATAACCTGAATCTGCATATCCTGTAAAACTGGAATCTATAGGATTATAAGAATAAAATATTCCTAAATCAGTTGTTCCACGCAAATATCGTAGGATATGTTTAATACCAACCCAGTGCCTTTGAGTTGGTGCGGAGCTATATCTGGCAAGTAGATTCACAGAAAATGCAATATCCGGTCTAGTGCATTGTGCTAAGTACATCAGGGCTCCAATAGCACTTAAGTATGGTACTTCTTGACCCAAAACTTTTTCATTTTTTTCAATAGGACGGTATAGATCTTTCTGTGTATCAAGAGACCGGACGACCATGGGTGTGCTTAATGGGTGTGCTTTGTCCATACCAAATCGTTTTAAAACCTTCTCGGTATAATTAGATTGATGGACCAACATCCCATTAGAATTTCTCTCGATTTGCAACCCGAGACAGAATCTTGTTTTTCCAAGGTCTTTCATTTCAAATTCTTTCTTTAAACAATCAGCAGTTTCTTCGAGCTCTTCTGGAGTCCCTACCAAATTGATATCATCCACATAAACTGCTAATATTGCAAAATCCCTTCATGAATTTCTTTATAAATAGACACGGGCAAATAGGATCGTTTGCATACCCCTTTTTAGACAAGTATTCACTAAGACGATTGTACCACATTCTTCCGGATTGCTTCAGGCCGTACAATGATCGCCTCAATTGGATTGAGTATGTACTCCTTGGCTTTGCTTCAGGCAAAGGAAATCCTTCCGGGATTTTCATGTGAATTCTAGTGTCTAAGTCCCCATATAAGTAAGCAGTTACAACATCCATGAGTCGCATTTCTAGATTTTGAGAAACTGCTAAACTTATCAGATATCTGAAAGTTGTTGTATCTATGACAGGGGAGTATGTTTCCTCATAATCAATCCCAGGTTTCTGCAGGAAACCTTGTGCCACTAATCGTGCCTTATATCTGGTAATTTCATTCATTTCATTCCGTTTTCTTACAAACACCCACTTGTAACCTACAAGGTTAACATCTTTTGGGGTTTGTACTATAGGTCCGAACACACCACGTTTATTGAGAGACTCTAACTCTGCTTTGATGGCACTTTCCCATTTTTGCCAATCATTTCTTTGTCGACATTCATTTATAGAACGTGGTTCTGTGTCCCAATCATCATCATCATTTACCTTTGATATTTGTGTAGCTATCGCATATGCAAATGCGTCATCGATGACAATATCATTTCTATTCCATCTCTCTTTTGAATAATTGTAAAATATAGAGATCTCTTCATTATCCGGTACCGGTGCCTCTTCAGGGGCTTCCAAAGTCTCACCAGGGACTTCCATTATTCTAGAGAGAACGGATTTTGTCATAACCTCTTCAGGAGCGTTACGTGCCTCTTCGGGAGGAACCTCTTCAAGAGTGTTACGTGCCTCTTCGGGAGGACATGATGATGATTGCTCATTTCTCCTTTTCCGCGGAGCTGAGTCCTTTGAACCTATAGGTCTGCCACGCTTCTGGCGTATTGCAGATTCTTTTGCGGTTGTATTTGACTTTGTCCTACAGGGACATTAATCCTGGCAGGTGTATTCATAGCGGGCACATGTGATTTTGTCACCTTTGCTGCATCGTTAAATGCATCAGGTAATCTGTTTGCAATTTCTTGTAAGTGCACAATTCTCCGGACTTCATTTTCACATTGTGAAGTTCGTGGATCCAAATGAGACAGAGTGGAAGTATTCCATGTTAATTCTCGCCGTTCTTCAGGAACAGGTCGTTCTACAGGAACTATGTTATCTCCCCCTAACGGCGGGAATATTGTCTCATCGAATTGACAATCTGGAAAACGAGCAGTGAAGACATCTCCTGTCATTGGTTCTAGATATCGAATAATTGAGGGAGAGTCATAACCTACATAGATTCCCAATCTACGTTGTGGTCCCATCTTAGTACGCTTAGGAGGTGGGATTGGGACTTGAACTGCACAACCAAACTTGCGCAAGTGAGAGATATTGGGTTGATGTCCGGATGTAAGTTGTGCAGGAGAAAATTGATGATAGGCTGTGGGTCGAAGTCGAATTAACATTGAAGCATGCAACACAGCATGTCCCCATGCACTAACTGACAATTTGGATTGCATCAGCAGAGTCCTAGAAATGAGTTGGATGCGCTTAATCATGGATTCAGCTAAGCCATTCTGGGTGTGGACATGGGGGACAGGATGTTCGACAACAATTCCTATAGATGAACAAAAATTATCAAAAACCTGTGATGTAAATTCTCCTGCATTGTCAAGTCTTATAGACTTAATGGGAGAATCAGGGAAATGAGCCCTAAGTTTGATTATTTGAGTTAATAGACGGGCAAATGCTATGTTCCTAGTTGAAAGTAGGCAAACATCAGACCAACGGGTGGAGGCATCAATCAAAACCATAAAATATCTAAAAGGTCCACTAGGGGGATTTATGGGTCCACAAATGTCACCTTGTATCCTTTGCAGAAAGGATGGGGATTCGTATGCAACTTTAGCAAAAGAAGGTCGGGTGATCAATTTTCCTTGTGAACACGGTGTACATAAGTACCCACTAGGTAGGGTCAATTGATGGTTCTCTAAAGAATGCCCAAAGGAGTTATCTACAATTTTTCTCAACATAGTAGCCCCAGGGTGACCTAACCTATCATGCCAGAGCTGTAAAGTCTTCGGATCACTAAGCTTCGGGCTTAGTTTAAACTTCGGGCTTAACTTTGTTGTTTTGCTCATAACCGAATGTGATTCAACATTTAAGATTGTCATGTAATATAACCCTGAGGAGAGTGCACTTAATTTTTCTAGTATTTGCTTCTGGCTTCCAATACTAGTAACAATGCATAAGAATTCCTTGTTACCTTCACTTACAGTCTCAATGTGGTACCCATTCATTCTGATGTCTTTGAAACTAATCAAGTTTCTTCGGGAACTATTTGAGAACAAAGCATCTTTAATGAATAAGTGGGTACCATTAGGTAACATTATGTGGGCTCTTCCGGAGCCTTCAATTATTTGCACAGGCCCAGCTATGGTTGATACCTTTCGTGGAATAAACATCAATTCTGAGAAAAATTTCTGATTTTTCAGAATGGTGTGTGTTGTGGCACTATCTACCAAACAAAGATTGTCCTCAGTTCTAAGAGAATGAAGAAAACCAGGTCTTCTTGCCCAAAGAGAAGAAATCATTCCCTGCGTGGATTTTTATCGCAAACTCCTTCCCTGCGCGGATTTTCATCGCGGATTCCCTGTGCAGATTCCTTCCTAGCGCGGATTCCCATCCCAGATTCCTTCCCAGTGCGGATTTCCATCGCAGATTCCCTGGGCGGATTCCTTCCCAGCGCGGATTTCCATCGCAAAATCCTTCCCAGCGTGGATTTCAGAAAAGAGTAATATTTTTCTTTAAATACATGTTTGGTTACTATTCATTATCTTGCACGATTTTTTATTTAAATTTATTAATGCTATAAATTGATTATAAAAAAAAAGAAAAAGAAAAAGAAAGAGAACCAGAAGTTCTAAAAGTGAACCTGAAGTTCACATATTCATGGACCAGTAGAAGTTGGAATAATGATATGAACCTGAAGATTCGTATCAATAAATCAAAACCTGAAGTTTTTGATTCAACAATCCATATAAATTATAAAGCTATGAAATTAAACCTGAAGTTTTTGATAGAACTAGAAGTTCTGATCACTTGTTAGAACCAGACGTTCTACCCCAAACCTGAAGATTTGACAGAACCTGAAGTTCTAATTTCATGTATTATGAACCTGAAGTTCTAAATCAAGCCTGAAGTCTTGACAGAACCAGCAGTTCTGATTCTCAAATATGAGAACATGTTAAATTTTTATTTTTCCATGTTTAAATTCCTTTCTTAATTACTTTTGATGTTAATATTTTTTTTTATCATTATATGCACACTGATAACTTCATATATATTTCATATTACAGTTCTTGCAAGATGTCAAATTTGGCTAAAATTGACTTTAAAGCACTTAACATAAATGGGGACAATTATTTATCTTGGCAATTGGATGCTAAATCCACTTGCAATCCAAGAAACTAGGAGAGACTATAAAGGAAGGTAACAAGATGTCCCCAGAGGAAAAGGCATTAGCCCTCATCTTCCTGCGTCATCACATACATGAAGATCTCAAACATGAATACCTTACTGAAGAAGACCCAGCAGGCCTATGGAAATCCCTGAAGGATAGATATGATCACCAGAAGATGGTCATACTACCAGCTGCCCAGAATGACTGGTTAAATCTGAGGTTGCAGGATTATAAAACCGTATCTGAATACAACTCTGCTCTTTTCAATATTGTTTCCCGATTAAGACTTTGTGGTGAAAAGGTTTCAGAAGAGCAGATGTTGGAGAAAACGTTATCAACTTTTCATGCCTCGAACGTGCTCCTGCAGCAGCAGTATCGAAGTGAGAAAAATTATAGAATGTCTAGCGAATTTTAGAAGTGAGACGACTTAGGAAAACTGAGAAAGAAGGGAACTCTCTAGTATGTACTTGTAATGGGAGAGGCACCCGGGATCTCTACGATCCTAATTACTTTTCTCTAATGATTTAAGTTTATCGTTCCCATTAACAGGGCCGGTTCTGAATTTTTCAGGGTCCAGGACAAGAGTAAAACTTAGGCCTCTATATATATATATATATAAACTTAGTGATGGCCTCATTCATTTTTCAACCAATATCCAACTTGTCAAAATTAACTAAAATTTTAACATTCAAAGCATATAAATTCAAACTTCAATATATAAACATTCAAAATAAAAGGCGATAATGTATAAACAAGACAAATACTTGTAAGTTGTAACAATTCAATAGTTCTTTTTCATATAGCAATAAGCAACCAACAAAATAAGAATTTCTTTGCATCCTCAATAGACAAAGCAAACAACAGCATCCTACTTAAAATCCCATTGCATCTTCAGCAACTAGCAAAACAAAAATGTCTTTGCATCCTCAATAGCCAAAGCAAAAAGCATCAACCTACTTGAAATCTCTTTGCATCATGAATGATCAAAGCAAAACAACAGCATCACCATCTACAAGATAAGATGAAAAACAAAATGACAACTAAAAAAGTATTATTGAAATGATTTTCTTCTTGCATTTTGAGAAGCAAAATCCTCAATTATGCTTTCAAATTCAAGATTTTCTAACATCTCATTTTAAATGGATAAGATTGCTAGCCCATTTAGCCTTTCTTGTGACATGGTAGACCTCAAGTAAGATTTCAATAATTTTAATTTAGAAAAGTTTCTTTCTGCAGATGTTACAGTCACAGGTACAGTCAATAGTATTCTGTAGGCAATCAAAACATTTGGAAAACATTTCATATCTTTTACAAACTCTACAATTTCAAATGTTGTGTTTACTTCTGCTAGTAAAAGAAATTGCAGCACCTGTAACTCTGAAAATAAATCACTTGCATCAACATCAGAAGACTCACCATTTCCTAAAGTAGTTTCAAGCTTCACACAATAATTTTTCATTTCATCATCACCCAATTAAATTAACTTCTTTGAATTAAACAAGAACCCAAAAATACCTTCATATGTTTGCATTTGTTCAAATCTACTTCTTAATGAAGAAAGAGCCATATCCACTACACATATGAAATAATTGACTCTAAATGATTCTTCAACTGATTGTACTGTCTCTTCTTTAACATTCTTATCAAATTGTTTCTTTCTATGACTTTCACATTTTTTAGGAAATTCGGGTTCAATCCCCATATCACAAGCAATAGTTTTAGCTTCAATCATAGCAGACGCAAATCCATTTTTCCTATAATTCTCAAAAAAAGAAATGAGCCCCTCCAGATAACTCAACTGAAGATTTAGTCAACTGATAGTAAGAAAATAATTTTTTTCTTAATAAAATAAATAGTTCACTTAATAACTCAACTGAAGATTTAGTCAATGCATCTGAACCACAAAATCATGTTGAAGAATTTGTAGGAATTGATAATGATTTAGTCAATGAATCTGAACAACAAAATCATGTTGAATAATTAGTAAGAACTGAGAATGATTTCAATGAACATGTAGGTGACTTAGGTGAAAAAGATGAACATGTTGAAAATGAAGATATTGATCATCTTTATAATAATGAAGACATTGAACCTGAGGGTGTTGAACCAAGTTTTCCTTCAAACTTTTGTGATCCTAGAATTTGGGATAATCTTGATGAAAAAAATGAGAGCTTTACTTGTGGAAAAAGGTCCTGCAAGAGATAATAATATCAAATTTCCTAGGGATGAAAACTTTAGGCATTTTTCCTCAACGTATTACATGAGAAAGTTATCAAATGGAAAGACTCATGATAGAAAATGGCTAGTTTACTCAAAGAAATTGGATAAGGTATTTTGTTTCTGCTGTAAGTTGTTTAAGATAATGTGTAGTAAAAGCCAATTAGCAAATGAATGACTTAGAGATTGGAAACATCTTAGTGAGAGGCTTAAACAACATGAAAATAACACTGAACACATAACTAACATGAGTTCTTAGATTGAATTACATAACAGATTGAAAAAAAAATGAAACAATTGATAAAGGCATACATGAACAAATTAGGAGAGAGAAGGAACACTGGAAACATGTTTTGGAGAGAATAATTTCTGTTGTCAAATGTCTTGGTAAAAATAATATTGCATTCTGTGGAACAAAAAAGAGAATTTATATATGAAGAAAATAATGAGAAATTTTTTTGGGTATATTAGAAATGGTTATAGAATTTGATCCAATAATGAATGAACATTTTCAACGAATTCAAAATGACGAGATTCATTATCACTATCTTGGCCATAAGATTCAAAATGAGCTGATATCTTTGCCGGCATCAAAAGTCAGAAGTGCAATCATTTAGAAAATTAAACAAGCAAAATATTTTTCAGTGGTACTTGATTGCACTCCTGATTCAAGTCACAAGGAACAAATGACTTTGATAATACGGTGTGTGGATGTGTCAAGGAGTCCAGTTAAAATAGAAGAGTACTTTTTAGAGTTTTTAATTGTGAAAAACACATCAGGATTAGGACTTTTCACTGAATTGCAATCTGTCCTAGAGTCCCTTGGTCTTAAAATTGATGATGTGAGAGGACAATGTTATGATAATGGCTCTAATATGAAAGGGAAAAATCAAAGTGTATAAAAAAGATTACTTGAAATAAATCCTAGAGCTTTGTTAATGCCATGTGGTTGTAATTCTCTTAATTTAACACTATGTGATATGGCAAACTATTGTGTGAAAGCGATATCCTTTTTTGGGGTGGTTCAACGCATTTATTGTGTTTTTGCTAATTCTACAAAGCGTTGGAAGATTTTACAGGATCATATAAATGGTTCAGCTCTTAAAACATTATCAACTATACGTTGGGAAAGACGTGTAGAGAGTGTTAAAGCAATAAGATACCAATCTACCCAAATAAAAGAAGCTTTATTTAAAGTAGCAGAAACTAGTGAAGATGCTAAAGCAAAAAGTTTAGCAACACATGAACTGGAAAATTTTGAGTTTTTATTAGGCATGGTTATTTGGCATGATATTTTGTTGAAAATTAACTTATTCAGCAAAAAATTACAATCTAAAGATATGTGCATTGTTGTTGCTTTAAAAAAAATCTAGAGGGGCTCTTTTTTTTTTAGAATTATAGGAAAATAGATTTGCATCTGCTATGATTGAAGCTAAAACTATTGCTTGTGATATGGGAATTGAGCCCGAATTTCCTAAAAAACATCAAAGTCATAGAAAGAAATAATTTAATAAGAATGCTAAAGAAGAGACAATAATACAATCAGTTGAAGAATCATTTGGAGTCAATTATTTCATATGTGTAGTGGATATGGCTCTTTCTTCATTAAGAAGTAGATTTGAACAAATGCAAACATATGAACGTATTTTTGGGTTCTTGTTTAATTCAAAGAAGTTAACTTCATTGGGTGATGATGAATTGAAAAATTATTGTGTGAAGCCTGAAACTACTTTAAGAAATGCTGAGTCTTCAAATGTTGATGCAAGTGATTTATTTTCAGAGTTACAGGTGTTGCAATTTCTTTTACTAGCAGAAGTAAACACAAGATTTATTTTCAGAGTTACAGGTGTTGCAATTTCTTTTACTAGCAGAAGTAAACACAACACTTGAAATTGTAGAGTTTGTAAAAGATATGGACTGTTTTTCAAATATTTTGATTGCCTACAGAATACTATTGACTGTACATGTGACTGTAACATCTGCAAAAAGAAGCTTTTCTAAATTAAAATTATTGAGATCTTACTTAAGGTCTACCATGTCACAAGAAAGGCTAAATGGGCTAACAATCTTATCCATTGAAAAGGAGATGTTAGAAAATCTTGAATTTGAAAGCATAATTGAGGATTTTGCTTCTCAAAATGCAAGAAGAAAATCATTTCAATAATACTTTTTTAGTTGTGATTTTTTTTTCACCTTATCTTGTAGATGGTGATGCTGCTGTTTTGCTTTGACCATTCATGATGCAAAGAGATTTTAAGTAGGTTGATGTTCTTTGCTTTGGTCATTGAGGATGCAAAGACATTTTTATTTTGCTGGTTGCTGAAGATGCAATGGGATTTCAAGTAGGATGCTGTTGTTTGCTTTGTCTATTGAGGATGTAAAGAGATTTTTGTTTTGTTGGTTGCTTATTGCTATATGAAAAAAGAACTATTGAATACAACTTACAAGTATTTGTCTTGTTTATACATTATCGCCTTTTATTTTGAATGTTTATATATTGAAGTTTGAATTTATATACTTTGAATGTTAAATTTTTAGTTAATTTTGACAGGTTAGATATTTGTTGAAAAATGAATGAGGCCATCACTAAGTTTATATATATAGAGGCCTAATTTTTACTCTTGCCCTGGGCCCTGAAAAATTCAAACTGGCCCTGTGCCTAAGGCCACCCCAGATGAAAAGCAACCGCTTAGTTCCTTATTTTTGTGCACGAGAGGGCGTAAGTGTCAATACCTATGATCAACAATCAAGCCAAACATGAGAGAGATATATCTATATATATATATATATATATTGCGTAGTTTGGCGATATGCCTACTTCGTCTACGACCAAAGAGAAACCACTCTTTACTTCGCACTTTAATGTTTAAGGGGGTGTTTGGAAACCATATATTTCTAAAGATTTTGCTAGATTATATCCTAGTTTAGAATATAATTTACTCACCTAAAAACTAGGTGTTTGGATAACTTAAAATGCATTCTACAATATCTCACTTTCTTACAAAAACCTTCATGTTATAATATTCAACTATATGCTGTATAAAACAATATTTCATTAAGACAACTAACCAAAACAAGGGTTTAACCCACTGCATTTTTTTAAATATTGATGGTTTCTATAGGAATCCTACAATTAGTCAATATTAGATGAGCAATTTAGCGTTTATAAATTTTATGGGTCCCATAGCCCTGTCATTATCATATAATTTCTTTATTGATTACTAATTTTAGGTGGGTTCTACAAATATCACATTCGGTAATTTCTATCACGATTACCAACATTATGTAGGTCCCGTACTACCAACTTTAGATGGGTCTCATACTAATTACCAATATTGGATTGTATGACTAATTACTAGTTTGCCATCATTAAATGAGTCTTTGTTTAATGGGCCCCCTCTTGATTACTATAATTAGCTTGGTTAATGTAATTATTAACATCAAATGGGTCTTACATTTATTTCTCATAGATGAATTCCTCAATGATGTTCAACACTCGTAGGGTTTTCCGTTATAATCACCATTGGATGTATTGCATTAATTATGGTTATTAACATTTGGTGGACTCACATTGATTATTGCTAGTGGTTTTTAACATTTAGTCTAATGGTTTTCTAATTAAATGGGCCCTACTATAGTTACTAATATTAAATCATTCTAGCGTGACTACTAGTTATGGGTTCCCACTAGGTCAATTATCCCTGTTTTTCTATTCATTTATTGTTTCGATGCGTCATCTCGTGAAAATGTTATAAATAGCCAAACACTGGAAAGATATATTGAAATTTATAAAATTGCCAAACACCTTAAATGACATAATATTATAACATGATACTATTTTATTATTTGATAATGAAATCTTACAATATTCAAATTTGATCATATTATATTCTACCTTTATTCAAACACACAAGATTATATGTTATATGTTATATATATAACACTCTCGTTCTTAACCCGACGAAAGTACTGGTATTATTACCAAATACTCCTAACCCAAAGGATAGTCCCTAGTTATAACCCAATATTGAACCAATCTGATTAAACTCGAATAAAGGACATAGACCTTGTAGGTCCACCTATATGAATGTGTTAGTGCGACTGTTTTGTGTGGTGATCGGGTTTTCATTAATAGAGTGTTCATGCAGCTAGAATATAGACAAATGGCCTGAAAACTGAAATAGTGTTGACTTAATCTAAACTTTATAAGTTGAGAAATATGTGTGATAGGACTTTTTGTCTCGTCCCATGGAGTCTCTAATTTTTAGGTCTATCTATTAGACACTTCGATTAGACTTTGAGATATTATCATTAATGGATGGTTTGTCTTTTATGTATGTGATATGTAAATACAATTTACACTTATAAATGATGAATATTTAAATTTTACGTATGTAATGTTTACACATGCGTTTCTTTTTATAACGTTTGTTTAATAACACTATTTTCGCATTATTTACACTTGTGATTCATTTTTCTATGTTTGTTTCAATGATATGTGTATATGTATTAAACAATTTTCTAAATGATATTTATTAATCAATAAATTATATTCTACTATAATGATATGAAAATAAGACAAAAAAATGTCTAATTTATATCAAAAAATTTATTTGCATTTTAGATCCTTAAAAAAGAACATGTCTTTCAATATGAAATATATTTTTTTTAAAATATACATTTCTATCAATGATCACCTTAAAAAAAATGCATTCCAACATGTTTGGTTGAGGAAATATGAGTTTATAGTCCGATGGTTAAGAAAATAGAATTATTATTAATTAATATTTAGTTCAACATTATCTTAATCCATTATTCAATTTATATAAAACTTAACCCGTGCATCTCATCAGCTTTATGCTAATATTTAATTAATTATAGAAATAGATTTTATAAAGCTTTTTTTTGTATAGCAAGGTAAGAGAGAGAAATAGAGAGGTTACCTTCATAAAGGGGGATGAGATGCAAGGAGGGTTTTCATTCATAAGTTTTATCGGTCTTGACGCATCTTTTATTATTATTTTGTAAATGCGTTGGAGGGGGTTTCGAACCCAGAACCTCTTTAATGGAAATACCTCTTTTATTATTATTTTGTAAATGCGTTGAAAGGGGTTTCAAATTTAAAAACTCTTTGACGGAAATTGCCCCAAAACCAAGGGTATTCTTTAAAATCACATGTGGCTTGGTATTATCTTTTCCCACCTGAACAGGTGTTCAAATTTTGGTATGAAAATAGGCTCATTTTCACACCATTTACACATCTGATTTACACACATGATGCGTAAATACTTGTAGATAAACATGACTGATGCATAAATATTACGCATATTCACCATTTACATACGTAAATAGGTGTAAACAAACAACCCCTAAGTAAAAGTTCAAGTCCACAGGATACCTTACTTTATGCATTAAGTTTCAGAATAACAGAAGCTGAATAGTTCTCAGAATGTGAGGACCATTTTGTTATTTTTCATAGTTGTGAGTGTCTTTTGCAATTTTTTAAAATTGCGAGGGTCTAGGTGCATTTCTTTAGAAGTTATGGGGCTCTTGATGAGGGTTTATTGGCAATATTCAAGATTATGGGGGTCAGATTGAGATTTTTGAAAATACGAGGGATTGTTGAAAATATTAAAAAAGAAAAATTGAATTCCAATATCTGGATGGGTAAAACTTCATTATTGGAATACTATTTTTCTGCCTTTTATGTGGTAGCAATGTGATTTTCAGTATCAGAACTGCCTCCTTAGATTTCTTACATACGCCCAAAGTAGGGAGAAGTCCAGATCCATCGAGATCTTTAAATTGTCAATCAGAGAGGATTTAATTCTAGCCAGCATTTGATACACAACAAAAGACATCACCGGTTTCCTTTTTTTTTCTCTGTTTTTTTTTTTTATTTGATGAAGAAGAGGGTGTACCAATCCTTGACCCTTGACCTCTTTTGAGCACTTCTGGTCATGCAATGCAACCATAGAGACACAAAGAAGATTTGTAAAAGCCTTCACCTTAAAAAAAGGTGAGTTCGAGGATGAGACACTGAAATGCCCAATTTGGAAGTGGCCTATGCAAGATCCTTTAATCTGAGTCTTCATCTTCCACCCACAAACAGAGCTACAGCATCTTTGCTAACCAGCTCCAATCAGTTGCTCTGGAGATTGAACACTAGCAATGAAATAATGATTCAACTTAAAACACCGATTTCTTCATCCTGTCTCTAAGATGTCAAATTTTGATGTTTTCTCACTCTTTAGTAGTAAAAACCACTGTTTGGTCAGTCGTGTGTTTATGTGGGTGGTGGAATTGGAGAAATCAGAGTATCTGATTATTCCTTTTCAACATCTTTGTTCTCTGAGCAGGACTGGAACTTTCTATTTAAAACATGTAAAAAAAATGGCATGGATGCCCGAATTTTTCTGTGCTAGTTGGTATGCTGGACGCAATGAATCCACCGGACTAGACGTTGCTGGGGACAAAAGCGATGGAAAAAACGCAATGCATGCCAGGTGAAACTTCGTGATCTCGGGTTCTTCCTATAATGACCTATTCATTAAAATCACATACTTTTTGGCCAGAATTTGTGACAACCCCTATGATATCCTTTGAATATCATCTTGATATTCAAGGAATATCATAGGGGTTGTCACAAGATGATATTCAAGGAATATCATAGGGGTTGTCACAAATTCATCGTAGATCCCCAGCCCGTACTCGAACTCGGGCCAGGTTTGTTAATGCCAAGGGGTAAGCCCAGGCATGAGTCCAATTAACAAACATTGTACCATACCTTGGGTCATTTATCTGATACATTGTGTGCGCCCTATTTTATCCCAGCTCAACACAGAGCACAGAGAATGTTCATTACTGGCACCGTATACTTTGTGTATCGAGGGTCCACAGTGAATTAATCACCTCTTGGACAGGTCATAAGCTAGGAATTCAAGGGCTCATTTGGCTCTATATGGAATCTGAGTGTGACATCAACTTGCATATAAGCTGAAGTACAGGCGGTTGGTTGCAGCAAAAGACCACATGCCCTCACATAAGATCTCTCCAGCTAAACAGATTAAAAGGACGTCCAAACAACAATACTTCTTACAATCGGGGCCCATTTTGGATCCATGGATCTTCATTATCCCCTGCGGTTCGAATACTCTGTAATAATACCTGCAACCATTGCTGCAAATATAACAAAAGAACTGCAGTAACACAGATCTGGACTAAGTGTGTGGCTCCCCTTACTACACTTGACGCTGATCCAAACAGGCCCCTGCGTTTTGTTTTAAAGAATCATTTCAAATAATCAAGCATATCCCTAATAGATCCTAGAAAACTAATATTAACTTATAATATGAGAAGAAATAAGAAGAAATGAATACGACATTCAGATAATAAATCATATGATGGATCCATGTGAAAATGTTCAATTATCCAAGAGGTAAGAGTAACCTTTACATAGATGGACTGTACTGTCTAAATGACTGTGCAACCCAGTTCAATCTACCAGTATATATAATTAATACTAAACTGCATATCAAATTAGATAGTTACATGAGCAAGCATTTCAAGTTGTGTTGCTTGATGCTCTCTTTCCTATCAATTTTAACTGCGTTGAAAATTGTTAAGAGAGAGATTTGAAAGGATAGCAGAGGTAAAAGGTGAGAGACAAAACGTACAAAAAAAATGATCAGTTACACTTTATAAATCAATTGGACGACGTAAACCGCTATACACTGCTTTCCGAAATAGTGGATGCAAGTCTTCTACGAAGACCTCAGCATCAAGCTTCTCAATATGAGGCCAAATCTGCAACATGCCGCAGGAAATATAATAACACGATTAGGGGGGGGAAAGGAGCAGAAAGATGAATGATAAGATATTGAAAGAAAATCAAATCAAATGAACCCTTTCTTTTCTTTTTCTTTTCTTTTTGGAATGCAACTGGTTTTATTAAATGGGAACAATTCCAACAAAAGTCAGCACAACAAAATAGTTCATCAAGTTGACTCCTCCAACACAATTTTCAAACAATTTAGCCACCCATTTTTATGAAGAGTTGATGCGAAGGTAACACCAACTGAAAAATAAGATCATGATCCATACTCATTACCAGTGTGAACCCTCTGATGATCATTAAGCTTCATTTATAAGGAGTAACAGGGAGATCTCTGGATCCAACAACTCCCCTAAGTAAACTAATACACCAGCAAGACTAACATGTTCTCATGAACACAGTACAAAAAGAAGCTCCAATAGTGACGTGGCATTGGATTAGCAAGATAAATCATACCAGCAAAAAAATGACCAAGATATATCATACCAATAGAAATCAAGAGTTGGTGGTTGCTCAATCATATGCATTTGGATATTACAAACTCAGATGTCTTTATGCTTACTCACTTTTTTGCTTATAACATTCATTAGAAAGTACAAGACTACAATGATATAGAGGAAAAAATGTGCTCAGCAGAGCCAAGCGGAGCTTAGCATACCCATCTTGAGCTTGGCATGAACTTTAAACAAGCCAACATGAGCAAAAGCTCACTCTTTATTAGAAAACAATATCATTAAGCATGCATTGATAATGCATAACATGAAACCAAGGTTGGGCTGGACCAAAGCTAACAAATTCCATTTACAAGATCCTTCAAACACCCACCCATCTCGAGAAAGAGATGGTGCATATCAGATGGGAGGAGGTTCTGACAACGATGAGGATAAGTATATGAATGAATACAACAGATTTCAGTTTCTTGGTGTTCTCTTACTTTTCAGTAAGTTTAGAGGGGGAAAAAGAGGATGGCTGATGGGAACCATATCTACCTCAGAAGCATATTGCCTAGAAAAGGCCTTGACATAGCCCAATGTTGTACAACACCACTGCTCTTGTTCTCCTGTGTTATAACCACTTCTTCCACTTTCTCCATTTGACTGACTGCTCAACACAATTGAAAGAAATCAACATCATTATCATCATCATCAAAGCCGTGTCCCAACTATGTTGGACACAATTGAAAGAAATGAAAATAGAAATAATGAACAGAAAAAAAGGTTAATAAGAAAACAACTTTTAACTTTTGACAGAACCTCATGCCCGAAAACCCACCTTTTCTCATGCCCATTTTCTTTTTCTGCATCCATTGCTGATGGTTCATCAGCATCCACAGCCATTGCATCTGTGGAACCAGATCCCAAACCAAGCACTTCACCATTAGGAGAGACATGAGATAGGCGCTCCATGAGCACATCAGCTAATCTCTTGTACAAGGAGATGAATAATGCCTGAATAGTACTATTAGTTACAATCAATCAAAAGCACTTTCAGAAAATTTAAGACCACAAGTTTGAAAGAAAGTTGGTTAATGAAGAGAAACACCAACGAAAATGGCTTAGCTAGACAAAAACAACATAACGCACACATGCATTCCATGGGACCATGCACATTCAGCAACCAATAGGTCCATTACTATTTATGAAAAGAACCAGATAAGCTTCTCATTTGGGGAAAAAGAAACTCAGAATCTACTCTACCTCAACTTAAGAAAAGCTGAAGTACTCTGAAAGAAACGTCATTGCAGAAGCTTGATTGCAAGCACATGTGCCTAGTATCAACTGTCACAAGTTGTACTACACACAAGCATCTTGATTATATAAAGAACAATAATTTTAAATCCAGGTCATAATTCCATAAATACCTCATTCTCATTATGTGCTCGAGCAAGTAATGCTTCCTTGGCCTCCAAAGACTCTTGTATAGATATCTCTTCCTCTTTTGCCCTATCAGCAAAGCCTTTCAAGCGCTTCAACCTCACAGGGTTCTCAGCTTGCACAGGTTCACCATCCACAATTTCAAGTTTTGATTCAGCAGCATCCAACTCTGCTTTAGCCTTAATGGAAGAATTCTGGGCGGATACTACACTCTTCTCAAGAGAAGAAATCTCTTTTCTTAGATCACTGATACGATTATACGTCTTGTTAACCGCATTTTGAAGAATCTGCAGCATCAGCCCCCAAAAGAAAATAAGACAAAAGAAGTAATGGTTTGCATTTACAAAGAGATTTAGGGGACACACAAAGATTTGTCTCCACAAAGATACATATCTGAATAGCAGCAAGCAACCATGTGCCATTGAGTTGCTACATTTGCCAACATAAGACTATGCCAATAAACAACCTGGGCCCCAAAAATTTCCTCCATCCTCATGAAAGTTAATTACAATGTCAATCAGCCAGATCAAAATGCCACTTATGTAAGGTGCTTCCAATGGTGAGCTCACTCATGGAGCCATGTGGTGGACCAAACGGTGAGTTTCACCCACGAGAAATGTGAGTCCCCCCACCCACGCAGACCTGTAGTGTATGTTGAGACCCACCTATGGATATATGTATGTGTGGTCCAGCCCATGGAGGCATATGTAGGGGTGTTCATGTGCTGGGTTGGTCCAGGGCCTCCAGGCCGAGGAATATCCAAGCCTGGCCCGATGTCTAAACTCTTGGCCCAAACCCAGCTCAAGCCAACACTGGCTAACCTGAGCCCGGCCTGCCTAAAAAAAGATTAAGCCCAAGTTGACATTATAAGGAGAGAATAAAAAGGCCTTCTTGCAGTCTTCTAAGATGTAGCTCGACTGGTTTGGTTACTTGTGTGTCTGTGAGATGTAATGTGTTCAAGTCCTATCGTCTTCTCTTCCTACAATTACTTTTAGGGCCAATCTGGGAAGGGCTTGGGCTCTCTACCACTGAATCCAAGCCTGACCCATCTATTAAATGGGGCCAAATAAATAACCCAAGCCCGGCCCGAGTACTAAAACCGAAGGCCCAAGCCCGGTCCAAAGCAGTCTGGGCTGAGTTCGGGCTCAGGCTGGCCAGTCCATGAACACCCTACATGTATGGTGGGACCCACCAATGCGGCAGATGCATGGTAGTAGCTTCCCCTGGACGTGTATGGTGGGACCCACCCAAGGAGACCCATCTTGTTGCCCATGGAAGCATCTTAAATTTGTAAATGATGAGTACAATGGATAGGTATTGATTGGTTACTTCAATTTGAGAGGTTGTGCGCCCCACAGTTCGATGGTGCATGGCTGGGCCCGGTGAAAGAACCTTTGTGTTATGGTCAATGGTGTGGCCCACCATTGTTAGTCTTTATGCTATGTGCAATTTTGATAAAAGATCCCATTCAATGGCCCAAAAGCTGGGCCCAACTGAGATATTCAATGCTACAACAAAAATGTTGAAAACCATGGTTCCTTTTTTTTTTTTCTTTTGCTACAATAGAGACTCGAACACACACACCACACTCACACCCATGTCCCAACCAGCTGCTCTACAAAGCTTGGGATTGTTGAAAACTATGTTAAGCTGGTCAACAGAAGTCATAGAAAGGTTTCTATATAATCATTACAATTCCTTCTGACGCCTATATAAGCTTTACAAATGCAACATCTTCTTACATATATGAGCCTTCCCCAAGGACCCATCTGTTTGCATGGAATTGACTAAATGGGAATTCATGGTCAAATGGGCTGCAACAAAGGACTGTTAAAGAGGTCAGGGATGACGAATATAAAGTAAAGATGTAGATGGGATTTTGACTACCTAGTAATTTACTAGGGTGATGGCTGGGTACTCATTTCTCATCTCTTGATTCATTTTTTATTATAAGGGTGATTATTTGAGTCATTTTTGGATATCAACCACTCCTTCCTCGTCTTTACCCAACTTTAGAAGTACAAGTCTTAGAACTCATACGAATGTAATTACATGATACAAATGGGCCCTAAGAGTACATTTGAAACAATGTATATGATGGTTGGTTTCCACTACAAGTCTATATGATGGTAGAACATGGTTTAGAAAAAAAAAGGCCGTTACCATTTCATAATGGCCGTTCCGTTGTGAAACGGTGACGACCTATGCCATTACGTTATTTTCAATATAACGGTCACAGTATAAAAAAGTTGAAAAAATGGGTCTATAACAGTCCATTACGGTCATTATTTTGAATATAACGGTCATAACGGCTGGTATTTTGAAAATAATGGCCAATTATCGGCCGAAGATGATTTTTTTTTTTAACTTTCTTTCCCTAACCATATGTGAAGCTTCCTAAGATAGTGCTAGAGCTTCCCAGACCTCTTTTTCACCAAAACTCAAGTGATTTACAAGAGTATGGTGGACTCACATATGAAGGCTCCTTCCCTTCTCAACCACAACACAATACCCCTATGTCCATTCTCTAATGCTTTCACTAATTAATTCATCTCGATGTAGTAGTGTGTGTTACTTAAAAGTTAAAATTCACTTCCAACTTACTTGTTAATAGAGCACTACACTACTACTACTAGTTTCTTGACTTTCAAGTGTCAACACTAATGGTTGCAATACATACCAAAAAATTTGTGATATTTCAACTTATTTTAATATATACATCTAAATCTATTTAATTAAGAACAGACTTCACAAATTTCAGAAAAGACAGTGATACAGGATGTTATGACTAAGGGGGGACCAATCTTTTACTTAAAGGGTTTACTAATGGGGAAAAAACAATGTTTTCTATCATTTTATAGTATGCTGGATTCTTTAGATGTTTTTTTGGATTCTTTTGGGGCAAAATAAAAATTTGCACTGCAATGAACCGCAAAGCAATGCCGTGTCACAACTGTTTTTAGGGTCGACCGCAATTTTGAACCATGCGGCAGAGATAATGTAACTCATGTGATTTTATGTCTATGATGGCAGAGATGATATAACTTAAAATTTTATAGTCATAGTAGCAATAAACTATATAACAAGGACCCTGCATTTATTAGAAAATAGCATTTTGATACATGAAGCAGACATGTTGGACATATTGACACAACTATTAAGATAGTAGGAAAAATCTAAAAATAAATAAAAATTTGTCTGTTCTGTTTTTTTTTTCTTGGTAGAAAAATTTGTTTGTTCTTATATTCTTCAACACTGACCATTCTCTCTATATAAGCAATATTTTAGCTGCATTTGTATACATACTATTTACGTGTTTCAAATGGATTTCTACACATGTATATGCATTGTTTATATTTTAAGCAAGTATGCCGAAAAATTTTATATTTTTTTCAGAAATTATCTTCCATTTGCAACCAGTAAGGACTCAATGGTTTGTTCAGCTATACACAAGCTCCATGACTAAACCTCTGTCAGGGTCCAATAGCAAGTTGCATGTCATGGACCATACCACAGTCCAGAAGTAAGGTTGCATCATGTCATTGTTAAAGCAGGCCCCACAGGCCCAAGGCCTGTTAAAGCAGGTCCAACAGACCCAAGGCCCAGCTTCTAGAATAGTGGTTGGATTTAGTCAAATATACCATTCAGCTGTAATTACTCTATTAAGATTTTTTGGTTTCCTAACTTAGAATAGAAATTGATTGTAATTAGATAGATTGATTGTAATTAGTTACCTTTCTTTTTGAAGCCTTAATTAAGGCATTGTAATACCTATATATTGTAATACAATCTACAAAGGAAAACAAGCAATTACAATTCACTTCATTGTTCTGTCGTCAGTTTGCCAAAGTTGTCATGGTATCAGAGCACGTTCAAGAAAATCGTAGATCTTAGTTCTTTTTGTTCTTACATCTCATCAAGGCAACAAGGATATAAAGAGAAACCAATCTCTCTTGTGAAGATCAACGGATCAAGGATCTGTTCAAAGAGTTTCAACGCTGCTGCTACAGTCTCATCTTCATGGTGGCCCACTTCTGATCATCAAACCTTTAGCAAAGATCTTCCCAGACCTGGTCGCCTGAATATTCTAGGAATATTGGAGGTTTTTTTAAAATTTTTCAGCACTCCCAGGTCGGTGATATACTCACTCTCGACATTGTCTAGTTTTTTTTAAACTGTTTTCATCTGGACCGTCCAGATTCTTGGATTTGTAGTGAAATTGGATGATTCTTGGTTCAGTAGAAAGTAATTTACTGCAAGTCTTCAGATCAATAATCTGATCATTGATCAGATCTCTCAGTGGGACCCACACAGACAATCAGTGAGGAAAATCCAGTTCGTCTGGAGCATTTTTTTCTTTGTTCAGATCTGTGTTGTTTTTTCTCTTCCTGGTTGATCAGATCTTCACATCTCTACACCGCATCTGTGTTATCAGCATTTAGATTTCATCTATTTATTATTGTTGGCATTTCTTTGCAATCAAATTCGAAGATGGAAAAATCTGAAGTTACTTTAATCAGATTCACGGGAAAAAATTATCCCGCCTGGTCTTTTCAATTCCAGACTTACCTTGAGGCAAAGGAATTGTGGGGTTATATCTCTGGATCTGAACCTAAACCCAAGGAAGATGAGAAAAAGATATCTGCTTGGCTTACAAAAGATGCAAAAATTAAAACATGGATACTAGGTTCTGTCGAACCACATTTGATAATGAACCTCAAGCCCTATTCCACTGCTAAAGACATGTGGGGATATCTGAAGCAAGTATATCATCAAGATAACTCAGCCCGTCAATTTCATCTGGAATGTGCAATTGCTGAATATGCACAAGGGACATTGTCAATCCAAGACTACTATTCTGGATTCCGAACCCTATGGTCAGAATACGATAGTATCAAGTATGCAGATGTTGCTCCTGATGTTCTGATTGTCATTCGCGACCTCCAGGCCTCTAGCCAACGGGATCAATTTTTGATGAAACTACGGAATGAATATGATAATGTCCGCTCTGCCCTGATGAATCGAATGCCAGTCCCTACTTTGGATGTCTGTTTCAATGAACTTTTACGCGAAGAACAGCGCATGGCAACCTCAGCTCATATAGCACAACAAACATCTGAGACATACTCAGTTGCGTTCTCAGCTAATAAAACTGCTCCGCCTCCGCCGCGAGACTTGAGCAAAACGCAATGTTATAGTTGTCAAAAATTTGGGCATATTGCCACTCAATGCAAACAGAAGGTCTGCAGCTACTGTAAACGGTCAGGACATATCATCACTGAATGTCGACGTCGACCCCAACGTTCATCAGCACTTCCTCAGGCTCCTCAGTCTCAGCCTCAGCATGCGTTTGTTGCTTCATCGGCTATGTCTGCTAGTTCATCTGCGTCCTCACAGCCTGGTCCCTCATCCTCTCTCACTCCTGAAATGGTTCAACAGATGATTGTCAATGCCCTATCTGCTTTTAGTCTCTCAGGTACATCCTCTCCATCTTCCACTTGGTTTCTTGATTCTGGGGCATCAAATCATATGACATCTTACGTGCTCCACTCTCCAATGTGCAAAATTACAAAGGCCCTCTTCAAATCCAAACTGCTAACGGGGGCCATGTTCCCATTACTGCTGTCGGTGACATCTCTGGTCCCTTTCCATTGCAAAATGTTTATCTCTGTCCAAATTTAACTTCCAACCTTTTGTCAGTCGGACAGCTTGTTGAAAATAATTGTAATATCTCTTTTTCTTCTTCTGGTTGTGTTGTGCAGGACCAGATGACCGGGAAGGAGATCGCGAGGGGACCTAAGTGTGGGCGCTTGTTTCCGCTGGACTTTTCAAAAATCTTTAGGAATAAATTGAACAATGATGTGTTTTGTTTTTCCCTAAGAGATAACTGCCAATTGTGGCATAAAAGACTTGGACACCCTAATTCAAAAACTTTGTCTCTTATGTTCAATTCTGGTTTAATCAATAAAACTGCTAGTTTATCTTCTTGCGTGGATTTTGATTGTGCTACTTGCAAACTGGGGAAAAGCAAAACTCTTCCTTTTCCTGTTTCAACTTCACATAGCGCTAAGAGTTTTGATTTGGTTCACAGCGATGTATGGGGCATTGCACCAGCTCTCTCTCATGCTCACTATAAATACTTTGTGACTTTTATTGATGATTTCAGTCGGTTCACATGGGTTTACTTCTTGCATTCCAAATCTGATGTTTTTCATGTTTTTAAGATCTTTTTAGCTTATGTTGAAACACAATTTTCTACCTGCATTAAAATCTTGCGATCTGACTCAGGTGGGGAATATATGTCCTCTGGTTTTCAAAAATATTTGCAAACCAAAGGTATTATTTCTCAAAGAACATGTCCTTATACTCCACAGCAGAATGGAATCGCTGAAAGGAAAATCGACATCTCCTTGATGTCACTCGTTCCCTTCTTCTCGAATCATCTGTTCCTTCCCGTTTTTGGACTGAGGCGTTGGCTACTGCAGTTCATCTCATTAACCGCATGCCATCATCCTCGATTGACAATCAAAGCCCATATTATCGTCTCTACACGATTTCTCCATCTTATGATGATCTTCATGTCTTTGGTTCTGTTTGCTTTGTGCATTTGCCTCCATCTGAACGGACTAAACTTACTGCACAATCTGTTCGGTGTAGTTTTTTAGGATATGCACCATTCCAGAAAGGGTTCCTTTGCTACGATCCACACACTCGTCGCATTCGTACCTCTCGAAATGTCGTGTTTTTCGAAAATGAGTATTTTTTTCAAAAACACCTTGATGCTCCTGACCACTCCTCCTTGGTTTCCTTACCTGGTTTTTCTGATGACTCATCTATTGTTCGGTTTAATCCTAATTTTGTGTATCGCAGACGGACCACAGGCGTTCCTCCAGGAGATTCCCCTCCAGATCTTCCTCCCACATCCGGTCCACCTGAAGTTCTTGGTCCCTCTGGCCATCTTCCATTGCGTCGCTCCACTCGTATTTCAGTACCACCTGACCGTTATGGGTTTTCCCATGCGTCCTTAATGGCAACTTTGTCCTCCTCTACCATTCCTCGATCCTATTCTCAGGCTGTGCAGGACAAATGCTGGACCCAGGCTATGCAAGATGAACTTGATGCGTTGGAAAAAAATCATACATGGGATGTTGTGCCATCTCCTATAGGTGTCAAACCTATTGGTTGTAAGTGGGTTTTTTCTCTCAAACTTAAATCAGATGGTACCTTGGATCGATATAAGGCGCGTCTTGTAGCTCTTGGAAATCGGCAAGAATATGGCGTTGATTATGATGAAACCTTTGCTCCCGTGGCCAAAATGACCACTGTCCGCACAATTCTTGCTGTTGCTGCCTCTCAGACTTGGCCTCTATATCAAATGGATGTAAAAAATGCGTTTTCTCCATGGTGATCTCAAAGAAGATGTTTATATGCGTCTGCCTCAGGGATACTCATCCAGTCCGGGTATGGTTGCCAAACTTCGTCGCTCCCTCTATGGACTGAAACAAGCACCTCGTGCCTGGTTTGAGAAATTTCAAGCTGCTCTTCTGCGTTTGGATTTTCGTCCGAGCCCGTATGATCCTTCTATGTTTCTTCATCATGCTCCATCTGGGCTCACTATACTGCTTGTCTATGTTGATGACATCGTTATTACTGGTCCTAATGCTCAAATGATTCAAGAGCTCCAATCTTCTCTTAGTGCAACATTTCACATGAAGGACCTCGGACCCTTGCACTATTTCCTTGGTCTGGAAGTGCATCAATCACCTACAGGTATCATCCTCAATCAGCACAAATACACGGTTGATCTCATTGAGTTGGCTGGCCTTACTGCTTCCGCTCCAGTAGATACGCCGGTCGAATTGAACGTCAAACTCGGTCGCGAAGAGGGTGATCTTCTTTCCGATCCCACTGCTTATCGCCAGTTGGTTGGGAGCTTGATTTATCTCACGATCACCCGTCCAGATATCTCCTATGCGGTCAACCTCATGAGCCAGTTCATGACTGCTCCTCGTCATCTTCATCTGGCTGCTGTTCGCCGCATCATTCGATACCTTATTCGTACACCAACTCGTGGGTTGTTTTTTCCATCCAACAACCGTCTCTGTCTCAAAGCTTATTCAGATGCAGATTGGGCTGGTTGTCCCGATACTCGTCGATCGACGACTGGTTGGTGCATGTTTCTGGGTGATAGTCTTATTTCTTGGAAATGCAAGAAACAAGGAACCGTTTCTAAATCTTCTACCGAGGCTGAATACCGAGCCATGTCTGCTGCCTGCTCCGAAATTCTTTGGCTCCGCGGTTTACTTTCTGACATTGGTTTTCCAGCCACTAGTGCCACCCCTCTCTATGCAGATAATACAAGTGCAATTCGGATTACTGAGAATCCGATTTTTCATGAACGCACTAAACACATCGAGGTTGATTGTCACTTCATACGTGATGAGCTTAAACGTGGTGTCATCAGTCTTCCGTATGTCTCCACAGAACTACAACTGGCTGACATTTTCACTAAAGGTCTTCCACGACCTCGCCATCAATTCTTGGTTGGCAAATTGATGCTCGTTGATTCTCCCGCATCAATTTGAGGGGGGGTGTTAAAGCAGGCCCCACAGGCCCAAGGCCTGTTAAAGCAGGTCCAACAGACCCAAGGCCCAGCTTCTAGAATAGTGGTTGGATTTAGTCAAATATACCATTCAGCTGTAATTACTCTATTAAGATTTTTCGGTTTCCTAACTTAGAATAGAAATTGATTGTAATTAGATAGATTGATTGTAATTAGTTACCTTTCTTTTTGAAGCCTTAATTAAGGCATTGTAATACCTATATATTGTAATACAATCTACAAAGGAAAACAAGCAATTACAATTCACTTCATTGTTCTGTCGTCAGTTTGCCAAAGTTGTCAGTCATTACGCATAGAGTAGCCAGAACACCCCACCCCGCACCTCCCAAATAAAATAAAAATAAAAATAAAAAACCAACCCAACACACTTATCAGCAATAAATATCAGATAATAATTTTGTGCACATGTGAGAGAGAGAACTTCAACTAGAAGGCTTATAAGATCACACAAAAGTAAAGAACACACCTCCCATAGACGATCCGTTGTATGGAATTGATCAATGTTAGCTGGAGAGAACACCCAGTTAACAATTGCCAAATTCGAGATCAGACGATAGCCCATCATCCGATCAATGGCAACAGCGGTCATCTGAGCACTATTCTTCCAAAATTTACTAACTTCATCTATAAGTGCCACCTGCTTGTCCAGGTCGGGACATAGCCTCGCAATAACTTGGCCATATCTCTCCAACACAGTCATTAAATGGGTGAAACTTTTTGAACCAATGTGGAGAAGTGTCTGGACTATCACTTCAAGTGCAATTTTTGACCCATGAAGTGGAATAACACTCTCTTCTATCCAAGAAATAATTTCACGGGCTGTTTTCTTTCCCTTAACCATTCCATTAAGCTCTGTAAAAAGTGTGTGCTCTATAGTTTCTCTGCCATCTTCAGCACTGTATTTAAAGCTAGGCCCAACCTTAGGCGGCAACAGCTCCTCCAATGAAGGGGCATTCTCTATACTCTGCCAAAAGGAGAATAAAGCATAAACATAACAAATTGGCCTTCGTAGTAACAGTTGCACATATACTAGTTATGCAGAAAAAGTATAAACATAATGTTTATATGACCAGTTGTCCTAACACAAGCATTATATATCATATATGTGTGTTCGCCAAAACTACAATATAATAATAAATAAAGAAAAAAAGAAACCATTTTTAAAAAGGGAACCCTATTTTCATTCTATAAAGTGGGGCCTACTATGATAATCCAAACTCACACCAACCCTCCTACATGAATCAGCATACACCCCATTTTGACACTAATCCAACCATTATTCACCAAAATAGTAAATCAACATCTTCATCATCATGCCGCCATCTTCACAAGTCAGCCAATCATTTTGGCAAACAGACACAGATGCAAATCCTAGGGGCACCCTCCATGTGGGATAAGGTTGTTGAGTAGCTTTAAAAGAAACCATGCTTGTGGAAAAGGCCATACTATCACTTGACGGCCAGATCACCTGCATCAAATCTTCCCATGCAAGTTTTCTCATATACCACTTACCCTTGTTAAGATTTCAGTCAAAGAAGCTAATTTTCATGAGAATATTCAAAAGAAAAATGAAAATTTCTTATGGGATAGGGAGGGGGACGAGAAGAAAATTAACTTCGCAAATTGGGCGACCGTATCTCTACCACTAGAAAGTGGGGTGGGGGAGGACTAAAAATAGGTAGCATAAGGGGCAAAACGGTTCATTATCCAAGTCGTGGTGGAGATAAGGGAAGATTGGGGAAAATTTTTAGAATTTGGAATTAGGGCTCCGGTGATAGGGGTTTCAGAATATGGATTAGGGTCTTTTGATTAGGGATTTAGTTTTGGAATGGGGTTTGGAATTTTGGGATTTTACGGAATGTGATCTGGCGAATGGAGAAATTTGATTTGGGGTTGGGGTGGGTTCGGTAATGAAGGGATTGGGCTTTTGTGGATCTGGGTTTCGGTCATTGGGGAATGCAGATGGTAGGGAACATCCCAAAGCTTGAGTATCATTAACATCCACCATTATCTGTCCAAGCCAAGAGGCTTTGCATTATATAGGAAAAAAAATCTAAATCAAATCTAGACCATCCAAACACATTAATGGCCAGGATTACAACATCTATCTTAAAAGACAAATCATAAAGAAAAAAAAATAACTCTAAATAAGACTTGAATTGACTGGGCTGGGCCCAAATGGTTCGGTCGCCCACGGGGCAATGGGTTTGTCCTGCATCACCCCCTACCTTCATGGTTGGCACTCCTCCAGGTAGGACTTCTAAAGACATCCCATCCACCTCAACATGGGGCGAGAGGGGGGGTGCTAGAATTGAGTTTTTACACCTGAACCGTTGGATTGAAATCGTACAAAATCAATGCCTTGTAGACCATTAAACTTGAGGGCCATATATCAAGGGGTTAGGATGATCTAATGGACATAAAATTTTGCATACATGTGGGTCACATTCAGATGTTTTGATTCTCCACCTCATCCATGACTGGTGGGGCCCAGGAAGGCCATCCACATGGACATCCCTGGGAAACATCCATAAGAGAGGACGACCCACATACACAGACGCAAGCACACATATATTTGTGTGTGAATGATCTAGTGCACACTTTGTGCACGATGCACACCTCCTAGTGGGGGCGCAACTGATCACCGATCAGAATAGAACACACCTCTCTCTCACATACACCAATCCGAATGGAATGGACCTTTGGACTGAGGTCAATTATATATATATATATATATAACCATTAACTTGTGGACCTCACATCAAGGGGTTAGGAAGATCTGATGGGCTTGAGATATTACACAGAGGTAAGGCCCATTTAGGTCTTTCGATCCCACACCTTCCCACCCCAGGTGTGGGCGACCAAGGTGTGCGCGGATGAATGTGTTTAAAGTATAAGAAAAATTAAGGATGTTATATGAGATCCTCGTTATACTAGGTGCACTGATGACATCCCAACTTCACCACCATCTATAAGCCCCAACTGAGAAACACATCAGTCAGGCAAAGTGAGATATTTATAATGAAAAATAAATTTCTAATTACTGATATCGTACCTGCTTAATTTTGTCCCAGTACGACAAACGGACTTCCCTCTCTAACACTTCCTGAACAAACACCCGTTGTGGAGCCCATTTTGGGAGTTCTAAGACATAAGCCCACTCTTCCCATGGCCAAATGAATTGAAAATTTGCCCTGCAGAATTAGGAAGTTGTTAAATACAGATATACCAGATCGAAGCAACCACATTAAAACTCATCCAGATAAATCAGCCCGATAACTACCATGACAACTCTGATAGAGCTTTCCTATGTCAAAGTTTTGATGGTCAAAGCAGGAGCTGCTTAACTTTTACCACTTTATACATAGCCAGCAAAGAATGTGGCATAGGAACAACTAATAATACCTTATTGTTTCCAATAATCAATCATGGAAAGGAGCTCTAGAAATTGCTTTTGAGGAATTGCATGTACAGATGTGAAATCAGGGTAATTTAAATAAATATAAGCAGGCCTTTACATAGCAAAGAGGTTAGGGCTTCTTCAAATGTAACTAATTCTTACTCCTTGTACATACAAGTGATGTGAAAACCAGAGGATAAGCCGTGTTCGGCACTCCATATCTAAATCAGCAATTTTCTCAAATAGTGAGCGAACAGCACCAGCTACAACTGCAGGAAAAGCCCCCGGTAGAGCCTAGAAATAAACTTAAAAAAAGTTAGCTTTCAAAAGGAAAAAAAACCTAGAATAAACTGTCGTAAAGAACCAACACCTTGAAAGGCTTTAAGCAATTCCCACAAAACTTGTCAGGGAAACAGAAATATCGAAGGGATAACTTTTTGAGTATATGAAAAATATACAGCATTAATTATGTCAAGCCTATTGGCACACAATGAAAATGGCGCCAATACGGTTTGCTCCCGGAGGTTGAGGGTTTGAAACTGCTCTACCACAGTGGGCCCACGGGATTTACCCAGCTCCCCCTGAGCCCGTAGGGATTAGTCCGGCCCAAAGGGCTGGGACAGCCACCATTATAAAAAAAAAAACTATGGTGAAAAAAGTTGCTAACTCAACCACCAAACAGAAAAAGTATAAGACAGCATAGAATAGTGCATAAGGTGAGATAATGTATTGAAAACAAATGATCAATCCTGAATTGCAAGAAATGCCTGATTCTCTAGATCCATGTTCGGAATAGAGAGACTTTATTCTCCAATAGATCCCAAGGAATGTCTAGTTCTTAAAGAAGAATTTAGAAGGAATATTCCAAGTTCCTAGCTTAAGGAAATCGATACTGTGGCCAGTGACCGAAACATGAGGTTGCATATTTTGTAAAATATGTGTAGTAGGCAATTAAAAAGATGTAAGTAATTCATAGACATATTTCAACTGTTTTACTTGTGACAATTTTGACACTTCCAATATCCTCAACGTTTAACAAAATATAAAATTTCAAAGCACAACTCAGAAACATGAATCATTGTCATATATTTGTGTGCAGTGTGAATGAAATGCTCATCTTGCTATTAGGAAACAGAAGGAATTTTACTGAATCAACAAAGTACAATGCATAAGTACTTGTAGCTGTATACTACAGGAAAAATATAAGAGAACTAAACTAAAGCAGAAAGAGGTTCTTCTGATTCAGAATTTTCAAATTACCTTGCAAAGGTCAATGATAACCAATGTGTAGTATATAGGCTTGAATGGTGGCTGAGGTAGTAAAAGTAGCTGCAAGAAAATAGATCGATGTTATTTCAGATAATATATATGAAAACATGTCACAAGCAACATGACCCTTGGAATAACTAATATATGCAAAAACATGATCATTTTGAAGAAAAATAAGACTTTTCGTCATACAATGTAATCACATTTAAATGAAAATTGTGAACCTGTACCACAAGAATCATACACAGGTAAATGAATAAAAGATGTTGATTCCTCATTGCAAGCTATGTCATTTCTGTTTTGCTTTTTCAGAATAATGCCTTCTCTCTTACCAATAGAAATCTTTTATCTGTTTTATTATCAGTAATTTTTCCATATCAATTTGATCTTCTTCTCTGTATTGTGTGTACCCTTTGAAGGCACTGATGGCATTGCCTATGGCCTGTTCAATGAGAAGCCCTATGGCCCCTATCTAATCATGTAAATAGGTTGTGCACCAACATAGAAACAATTAGTTGCCTTTCTCTGATAGCTTGCTCATCTTCTCTTATTGACATAAGCTAACCAGGACTTTTCATGGTGCTAGAGCACCAGGTTGTCATAATCATAGACTCTTTCTTCTGTCTTGAGAAATTCCACCATCATTATCATCAGAGCCGTATCCACCTACATGAGGCCAGTTTGTGTCTAGTTCTTCTCCATTAATGCCTAGTTAGGCTGAATTCTCCGTCACTCAACCTAAACATCACTTATCACTAGGTCATTCCAAGTCATTATCAGTCTGGACCTTCTCCTAACTATTTGTAATTGTAGCACTTCAATTCTATATATATTGTTTCCACTCTTCTTTATACATGCTCAAGGTATCTCAAACAGAATTTTTTTTTCTCTCTTTTAGGCCCCATTTGACTACTTTAAATTGAATTCCTAGAAACTCAATAGTAATGTGCACCCTGATCAAGGAATAAGAAAGAGGAGTGAGGAATATAAGGTGGATATGTAGAAGGCAAGCTCGGTTCCCTAGGATCTGATTTACTATGTTTACGATTGGGTAATCATTTCATACCAGGGGGAAACAATTTCATGGCCCTTCATGGATCTTAACCTTTTTAACTTGATTTACAAGAAAAAAAACACCTTTTTTAACTCAATTTTAGCCCCCATTTGAAAGGAAGGCTTTGCTTAGAATTCCTATGAATTCTACATGGACCAAATAACAGGCCACTATACACCTCAAAACTTTGTATGTACTCATCATTTTGTTTCAGCATTCCCTCCTTTTCTGATCCATAATTCTTCATCTCCTTTCTCTTATTTCTCTTCAAGATTCACTCTTCCTTTCAGAAAAAGCAGAACCTGTTTAATAAAATCCAGTCACTCTTTCTTCCTCCCTTTCTCCCATCTATTTGTCTTTTCCTATCATTATCCATTCTTATCCAACTAACTCTTCCTATTTCTAGTAAAATGCTTATGACTGTTTACAGCCCATGTTGAGGCCAGGTAGATTCAGGCATGGATATTAAAAACTTGGGCCAGGGCTTGGACAAGCCTCGAGCATTTCTCCTCTTTCTCGTAAGGCCTGTTCATCTTCTTCCTTTATTTTAACCTAATTATTCTGAAATTCTCAAAAAGCTGACTACATGCAAGCAAGGATGAAAATAACGGTAGCAGCACGCCCGCCGCCAAACCGCTACGAAGCGGGCGATACGTAGCGTAGCGGGGATACGTAGCGGCATAGCTGTGCGATTTGAAAAAATTGCCCAAAAAATCTGAAAAAATTCCAGAAAATCCAGAAAATTGTAAAATGAAAGAATATGTGGTTCTTTTGCAAAAGTAAGAAAAGGGGGCACAGCGGTGCCCTTAATATATGAAGTCCTGTATCGCTGTATAAATAAAAAATAATAGTAATGATTAGTTTTTTCACATGTATTCATGTTTCTTAGTCTACTAACTTAGGAAGTAATGGAAAGCTCATTAAAAAAAAAAAAAATTTAAATATCAATACTTCAACATTCAAGGTTTAAATTCAATTAAGTGAGTGAACTATGAAGTTATGAAGTGATCAACAATCAACATTCAACACCAATTTAGAAATGACAGAGTAGAGAGTTAGTGAAGGAAATATGAATACCTTAGTCACCAGCACAATGAGGGTTCTTTATAAAATAATATAATTAAGACCAGTTTGAAATCTAGTAGTAATAGGTAACTATATCTTTACTACTATACAATTTCAAACATAATTAAATAGGTTTAATATCTTATCTAGCAAGTTATGATAATAGTAGGCATCCAAGCACAAAAACGGAAAGACAACCAGCAAAAGAGTCCTAGCTATCATGGTCAAGTAGGATCCTTTCGTCTTCTTGATTGACACTTTTCTAAAACATGCACTTCGCGGAGGGGGTCCGGGGGTATCCCCCGGCGGTACGTATCGGCGAAACCCGCCGCGTTTTGTGGCAGTCGTAGCGGCCGCTACATGTAGCGGTGCGATACCCGCTATTTACAAAATATCGTGGCGGTACCGGCTGCCACGGCCGATATTTTTATCCATGCATGCAAGATACATGCCACACTAGTCTCATAACTATATTATCGTGATCGTTAATCTGAATTTTGCATGTACTATTATACTGATGACTCCATGTACTAATGCAGTAGCTCTAAAATTCAAACCCTGTTAATGAAAGCCCTCGCAATGAGCAAAAGTTACAATTGATGATACCAACGCAACAATAACAAGTATCGTCAGACTTCACCCATATCCATGCCATATCACATCTATGCAACTCAGAACTTCAAGGTAGCATTTTTGTAATCTTTTTGCAGTAGTCTCGGCACAAAGGTAAAATCACATGTGAACTTATTTCAATAGATCTTAATGCTGTCAATGCCACAGGAAGAACAGCAGCAAAGTAGAAGCATAAAATTCAAAATTAGATGCTGACTTACCTGAGAAAATATTGTCTCTGCCATCAGATACTCGTATCGAAAAGGCACAGGCAGACCAACCATGTATGAAGCACATTCTTTACGGCTAGCTTTGCATGAACCAAGAAGAATAAATAAGAAATCAATCATCATAAATGCTCCAACCATTTCTACAAAAACAACAGAGTTCAAGCAATGTCTTGTAGTAATCAGAAGCAAAGGAGAGGATGCATCTCAACAGAAGAGAGATCATATCTCAACTTCCAAATATGAAATACATTATTATTCAAGATATGCCTAGAAGAACAAATTATAAGTAGAAAAGCAACTTTAATATCATATAATACTTGGGCATTGTACCCTTACTATATTACTTGGATTGAGGTAAAACACCATGTGTTAGTAACGACACTGAGTGTAAGTTCTCATCAAAGAGACAATGGCCAAGATTTTGTCATGGTAAATAGCGCTAATGGTCATCAAGGTTAGGATGATATGATGGAAGATTCAGTAACAAATGAAGGAAAAAAATGGTCCGCAACTTGACGTGTCCTAAGTTATCAAAAAAAAAAAAAAAACAAACTTGACATGTCTTAAGGCTTGGAAACTCAAGATAATAACTGCTATTTGGGAACTCTGGGTCCTCCCAAGATGAGGCCCACTAGTGATTCCGAGACCAAAAAACAAATAGAGACTCAAACAGACCACAGTGATTGGCCATAAGAGAGCGTATGGGAATTTCTCTTCATCTACCAAGCATGTACATGGAATGAAGTACTAAGAAATGGACCAGTGCGGGCCAAAGGTAGCTCCAATAAGGCAATAGCCCATTTCATTCCACTTCGTTGCCACACAGAAGAGCACTGGCAGATCAAATGGATAGTTCTTTCCATCATATGCACAAGGCAATTAATAATGTTGCCAGATTTATAAAAATCAGCCAACTCTAAGTCGACTTGGAATCGGTTGTGAACAGGTATTGTCTGCTTAAACTAGGTCAAGTCCTATGAAATGGTTTGTCTTTTTTTTATTTTGAATTCAGAATATGCAATAGAATTGAGTTATCTTGTCTAACACGTAAGGAGCACTTGTGGATATGGTAAAGGATGTCCCATGGGAGCATTCCAGAAGTGCTCTTTTATCGAGGCTGCCCCTAAGAGAAGACAGGTCTCAGGAATCCCTGCTCCCTGCTGAACAAGTTCAGATCCTCTAAGGATTTGACTTTGGAGAAATCTGAGTTAAAGGAGTAGAACTCCACAGTGGGGCCCACATATTTAAATCAAAACCGTTCAAAAATAAATTCCCTTGAGATATATGAGGCAACCCCAAACTTTACAACAATCGGATTTGGCCCCACCATTTGATTGAACATTTGATTAATAAAAGTTGATAATGAAAACACAAAACATTGTGTTCATCGCATTTTTTTTAATCAATGGTTAATCAACGGTTAATCCAATGGTGAGATCAACTACAATCAAGAGGGAGCTTATTTTGAGCGGGTCAGATTTCAATATATGGGCTCCACTGTGGATTTACACTACTTCAACTCTGGAGTTTTTAAGTCAAAACCTCAGAAGAACACTTGGCTGCAATAGAATTGAGTTATCTTGTCTAACACGTAAGGAGCTCTTGTGGATATGGTAAAGGATGTCCCATGGGAGCATTCCAGAAGTGCTCTTTTATCGAGGCTGCCCCTAAGAGAAGACAGGTCTCAGGAATCCCTGCTCCCTGCTGAACAAGTTCAAAACCTCAGAAGAACACTTGGCAAACATTCCTAGTCTGGTGTGTCCTTGCTCAAAGTTTCTCTTTCGTTCTTCCTCCATTCAAGAGAGAGAGAGAGAGAGAGAGAGAGAGAGAAGGAAACTCCATGTCCGAAAACATTCAGTCCGAACCGTCGAGCACCGTGGAAGTATGCTCTGTTACCAATACCATTTCTTCACCTCTGCAAAGACTTCTACTAAACTGAAAAGGAGGAAGAAGAGGGTTCGGTAGGGCATCGATCCAACTCAGCGAGTCGAGTTGGCTTGACTCAACTCGACCCCTGCCGAGTCGAGGATCAAGGGTTTTTTTTTTTTTTTTTTTTGCACTGGATGTTGCTGACGGATTTGCAAGGCCGAGATCATAAAAAATCATAACTTTGTCAGTGATGCTACTCCACGTTGACTTCTGTATGGTCTTAAAATTGATATCAATAAAAAATAGCAATCAACCTCATTGTTCTGAAAATTGAAATCGTATCCCAAATCGTTCAGGGGGATGAATCGAATCCTACGATGAATCATACCGCAAATCGTAGGATTTTTTATTCTTGATATAAAAATAAAAATTAATAAAAAATTAAAAGAAATCGAGATAACAGTATTTGTTCATGATCCATTCATTTCCCATCCATAGCAACAGGAGGAATAAGACATGATAAATCATATGCAGCCATAAAGACAAACGCTTTAGTCAGATGCGTGCTCCTTATTTATCTTTTAAAAGTCTTTAAATCGCAATACGTTTGGCAATTTACTTTTCAAATCAAGTGGAGTGAAGTGAAATAACAAGAATGAATAAAATATGTAGTGGGTTATGATGGTATTTTGTTTTTAGTTGTTTGGGATGGAATATTTTTGACTTTTTGTATGGGGAAATGGAGTTTTTTTGTCTTTTAGTTAATAAAGGTAGTTGCTTTTTTTACTTTTTTTTGGAAAAGATGGAGGGATTTATGGTAAAAAGTGCTTTTGATTTGATGTTTAAGTTGACTTGACTTTACTTTACTAGTAAAATTACCAAACGTGCCAAACTTTGGCAACTCTACTAATAGAGTCAAGTGAAGTAAAGTTGATTTTGAAGAAAGAATAAAATATAAGTGGGTTATGATGGTATTTTGTTTTTAGTTGTTTGTTCTGGAATTTTTTTGACTATTTGTATGGGAAAGTGGAGTTTTTTTGTATTTTAGTGGATGAAGGTAGTTGCTTTTTTACTTTTTTTGAAAAGGATGGAGGGAGATTTGAATTAAAGTGCTTTTGATGTGACATTTTATCTGAAAAATGAAGGCTTTACTTGACTTTTACTATATTAGTAAAGTGCCAAACTAGCTTGGCAACTCTACTAATAGAGTCAAGTAACATAAATCCCCCATTTCTCAAAAGTCAAAACAAAAAAAAAAGTCACATTAAAAGCACTTTAATTCAAATTTCCCACCATATTTTTCAAAAAATAAAGTTAAAAAGCAACCCCCTTTCTCTACTAAAAGACAAAAAAACTCCACTTCCCAATACAAAAGGTCAAAAAGATTCCATCACAAACAACTAAAAATAAAATACGATCATAACCCACTTATATTTTATTCTTTATTCAAAATAATCTTTACTTCACTCAATTTCATTAGTAAAGCCCCCAATTAGTCACAAGATCGCCTTATAAAATAGAAATACTAAAAAAAGAAACAAAAAAGTAAAAATTACTAATATTAACCTCTTGGCTGTGTCTAGTCCCACTAAGTTGAATCGCCTGAATGATTCAGTGCATGTATACGAACTTTTTCCTTCTGTTTTGATATGAATAATAGAACTCTTATAACAATGATCAACCTCGCAATATAATTTTGCAAGGAAATATTTAGGTTGTCCAGATTATCTTTTATATTCTTCCCTTCTCTCTATATTATTTCTTGTCTCCTCTTCTTTTCCTCTGCCTTCCAACTTTCATTTCAACCAAACTGTTTTTACAAATACAAAAGATTAAAATATAAATATTTCCTTCTAATAAATTTGTATTGCCTATAAAATAAAGGAATTTAAAAATGATAAGTAGCATTATTTTTGTTCTTTTAGTTCACTTTTTTAAGAGGATTTTTTTTTTTTACTCATTTAACCATTTTCTTTTCCCTATAATTTTAACTTTTCCTACCAATAAAATAAAATTGAGGATTTTACCGGAAAAAACACTTAATCCGGACGTGTTACGCAATCAAACTCTTTTGCAAGTGGGGCACCAATTAGAACAATTAGGCCCGATTTTCATTTTTTTTTACCAAAAGAGCACATCGTCGGCGCCGACCCTATTTACACTTGAATAAGGTCGGCGCTGACCCTGTCCGCGACCCTGTCTGAAAACCCAAAAACCCCTTTGGTAATTGAAACATAAAATGTTCCCCTCCATTCATATTCCCTCTATTCTCGTTTCGCTCCACATCGCCTCCGAATCATTTGTCTGCCATTGCCGGAGCTGGTGGTTCCAGGAAGCATGTTTGGGACTCCTACTGCTCCTGCTTCTTCACTTGCTTCTGGAACGATCCTGGGTTCTGAAAGAGAAAAATATAATTAAAAGAAATAAATGTTTCTTCAATGGTCTTATGGATCCCAAAGTTTAAATTAATACAATCTGAACCGTATATTTCTTCTCAATCAGAACACTGGGCCACACATGTTGTATATGAAGGTGAACCTGAACAAGACAATAATCTCAATAGAGATTTGTTGAGAGCGACGAGATGAATTTTCTTGCAAGTAGATCAGCAGCAGCTGAACGTGCGTATTTCCTACAGGAATCGAAGCAAGCTGTCGAACACCTCTCCCAGTAGTATCCCTCCTCTTCTTCGTCTTCTCCTTCGATTCCCATAAAAACCCACGCATCAAAAGCCCAAATAGCCGATGTTCTTCCCGAGGTTCTTCGCCATTCCATTCCCATCAAACCCTCCCACCACCATCCCCAGTCCTCTCTTCCTTCTCTCTCCACCTCTTCCAAATGGAGGCCTTCTTCTTCTTCTTCTTCTTCTTCTTCTTGCTCTTCTTCACATCCTTCTCTGTCTTCTGATGCAGTCAACCCTCTTCGGGCCTACGTTTCCATGCCCTAGGTGACCTTCGGCCCCAAAAGGTCTGTAATTTCTCTTTTTGCTGAATGCCCACCATGTGCTTGTGTTTTTGTTTTTGTTTGAATGGGCTAATTTCTCAATTTTTTCAGTGTAGGTGGTAGTTGCCCAATGAAGAGCACGTTGTCTTGGCCTCGACTGCGGCTACTAGGATCCGGCAACGAGGCATAATGCAGTGGTGGTTGAGCTTGGGAGTGAGAGGCAGCGCTGATGGGGTGTGCTTTTGAGGCTGTATTGAGTGGCGAATGAATTCTACAAATGGCCATCCTTGGATTATTTTTTTTTATTATTTTTAGATTTAAGGCACTTGCTTGGTATTTCAAGTCTCTTTTCAGCATGTGGGTTGGACTGCTAATGGATGTGCACATTGTTTGGCAAAACAAGGGTTGAACAATCAAGTCTCTTTTCAAGCATGTGGGTTGGACTGCCAATGGGTCGGCAGACCCCTCTGTGTGAATCAGATTCCCTGTAATTCAAATTGGAGTCTCTGTAATTTGAATTGGGTTGTCTTGAATTCAGGTCCCTATTTGAGTCGAGTTCTCTGTAATTTGAATTGGAAGGTCTTGAATTGGAGTCTCTGTAATACTTGTTGACGTTGACCTTATAGGATGTAATTGTATATGGGATGTTGATTGAATGTCAATTGAATGTGTTTGTTTGTGCTTGAATGTTGTCCACCGTAATTGGAAGCACATAGTTGTATTTTGATGAAAATGTCAGTCCCAGAAATTTTTTTTTTTCCCTCTTAAAATAAGGTCATCACCGACGCTGTAGCAGTAAATACACTTAAGAAAGCATGAAAAAATTACAACTATTGTGTACAAATAAGGGATTTCTGCGTCGGTGATGACCTTATTCTACGAAGCCAAGGTCATCACCGACGCTGTAGCTTGAAAAGCATGAAAAAATTACAACTTATTTGTAAAAATAAGGGATTTCTGCGTCGGTGATGACCTTATTTTACAAAGCTAAGGTCATCATCGACCGCACTTAGAAATTTTTGCCAAAAACAGAATAAGGTCGGCGCCGACCTTATTCAAGTATAAATAAGGTTGGCACCGACCTTATTCAAGTGTAAATAAGGTCGGCGCCGACGATGTGCTCTTTTGGTAAAAAAAATGAAAATCGCATCCAATTGCTCTAATTGGTGCTACACTTGCTAAAATGTTTGATTGCGTAACATAACCGGATTAAGTGTTTTATCCAGTAAAATCCTCTTTAAAATTAGAAGCTTCTTTAGAGTTGTTCTTTTCTTCTTTCTAATCAAGGGATTTTCACTCCAACTTCATAAAAACCACACAAAACAAGAAACATTTGCATGTAGTCAACATGACTCCCACATTTACTGATTTCATAAGGACAAAATAAAAATTAAATAAACTGGAAAATTGTAAAAGCAATGAGTGAATGAAGTTTACGAACCATCCATTCAAGTAAAGAAGCACATCCAGCAAATACTCTTCCACTACAAAACGATCTATAGGCTGCATATTCTGCCATCTCGAAAAAAAGTGATGGTAAAAGAAACAATAAACATAAAATCACTTCATCTTAATAAAGCAGCAACATAAGTAACAAAAGGTAATCTAATATTAAATGGACAATTGAAAAGCCAGTGGTTCATATTATCACAGAAGCTGTCCATAAAGGTACATGAAACAACAAAAATAACATCACTTAAATCTTAAAAAAGCAGCAAGGGAAGTAATAGAAGCTAATTTCTAATACCAAATGTCCAATTGCAAGGCTAATGGTTAATATCATTCTAAAAACTGTCAATAGAAAGAAGGATTTAGGAGTTCAAAAGTCAAAAGATGACCATAGACGACATGTATTGAGATTTAAATATCTGGAATCAGGTGTTACAGACCACAAAAGAAAAAAGATACCCCATGAAAAACCTTGTTACTGAATAATGGATTTTTGACTGTCTCACGTTCAAGAAAACCTGATGCCAGCCCACCTTTGCAATGGAACTGCTGTAACAGCTGTCTCTCGGACTTCTTACTTCAAAAACGGCGTGCAAATATGAAAGAGAAACATAAAATACAGCAGACTTAATCATCCACAGAGAAGAATCCAATCCAGATGCAAAAAAAAAATCAGATAACCCTTAAACACAGCCCTAATTCCTAAAGGGACTGTTTCAGCAAGAAACCGTAGCTTTCCCTCGACGGCCAGCTGCGTTCCCTTCTCTTTTATTCCATGTTCTCAATGGTTTTTACCCAAAAAAAATCTAAACCATTCATCAAGCATAACTTCTTTACAAGATAATTCAATCTTAGCTATTCAATGGGTCTTAACTAAACAAAAAGCAATATGAAATGAAAGAAAAGACTGTTGCAAACCAATTGAAGTGAGTGTTTAGGCTGGTCGTCTAGCCCAATATTGTTGAGCAACTGATCCCACAATCTCTAGATGTAAAGACGAATATTTCTTTGTAATTGGAAAGAATTGAGAATTGTGTAATGAAATGTCTTTGACAGCTTCATTTCTATTTTTTAATTTTCCTTTTTCTCTGTTCCATTCATTTTCTGCATTTTCGGCATGCAAGATTAGACACATCATGAATGTTCTTGCAAGCTATGAAATGAGCCACCTTCGAAAATCGGTCCACCGCCACAAAGACGAAATTATAGTGAAGAAATTTGTTTCGAATCCCATTTCAGTTTGGCCTGATTATGGAGGCCTACTAATCAAAGTAAGGGTGGTTGAAAAATAAAATAAAATAAAAATTGCATTCCATAAGACATTTGCCCCATTTAAGAGAGAGAGAAAAGGGCATTTGCCCCACTTTGTTGAGGTGGAGAGTAAAAAAGGAAAAGAAATTCTCACGAAGAAAAAAAATAAAACTGAGCAAAAGAAGGTGACGACTGATGCGGGACAGACCCATGGTCCCCCATGGGTTGACCGGTCCTTTGGGCCCAGTGTAGAAGATAACAGGCCTTAAGAAGGCCCAGCCAATCAAGGCCCATGTATAAATCCCACACATGGGATATGGTCTAGATTTGTATCTAAATCTGTACAGCTTATTTCTCTCTTCTTATTCCTTGTATAGTCTAGGATATATTCTTTCTATTCTTTTATTATTCTAATTTGTACTCTTAACATATTTAGAGCCTTGATTAAGGTCTAATATGATTATAAATAGGATTGTCGATCATCTATGGATGCACGACCTTCTCTCCATCATTCTTCTTCTTCTTCCATAGATTATAACATCGTATCAGAGTTCTGTGGGATCTCTTCATCTCAACTGTCTCTCAGTTGCAATCCCTTCTCAAGGTTCTAGATAGAGAACCCTTTCTCACAGCAGAATCACTGTGTCGACAGTCTGCAGAGAGGAAATCAAAGGTGGGCCATCATCCGATCATCCAGATATCACAAACAACCACCACCACATGGGTCACCCATATTCTCTAGGAATTCTGGTTATTTTTTCAGAATTTTGGCACATCTGAGCTAGGCCATCTACTACTTCTTGTGATTTCCTAGTTTTTCAGGATAGTTTTCATCAGATCCGTCCCATCTTGCGGATTTTCATCATATTGGTATGCAACCTGATTTGAAAGATAGTCAGAAGTATCACACAGAGGATTGTGTTCACTGATCAGAGTTTTGATCTCATTGTGGGCCCCACGTGCCCACCCCAGCACCCAACAGGAGGTCTTCAGCCATGTTTTAAGCCCTTTTCGGGTCTGTTTTTGTTTGGAATTTCTCCTTCTGCTCCAGCAACGAATCTGAACCAGATTTCGGACTCTTTTGGTCGCTTATTTATGTCTGATTGTTGTTTCGTCCTCCCTATCTCTCTCTCAGCGTGCTTAGTGAAGAACAGCACTACTGACTCTCAGTGACACATTCTTCAGCATTTGAGAACATGGAAAAATATGATGTTATCCCCATTAAGCTTAATGGGCATAAATACATGTCTTGGTCCTTCCATTTGGATAGTGCTCTTTTTACTTCTTTGGATAGTGCTCCTATACCAACCTCATATTCACAGGCTTCGAAGATCGCTTACTGGCAGGATGCTATGAATGAGGAATTGCTTTCTCTTGAAGCAAACCAAACATAGGAATTGGTACCAGCCCCTGAAGGAGCATCTGTGATTGGCAGTAAATGGATATATTCCGTCAAAGTTCACTCTGATGGGAGTCTTGATTGCTACAAAGTCAGATTGGTTGCGCAGGGTTATAAGCAGGAATATGGAATTGACTATAAGGAAACATTTGCCCCAGTGGCTAAAATGACCACCGTTCGTACTCTTCTCTGTGTCGCGGCAGCCCACAAATGGCCTCTATGGCAAATGAATGTCAAAAATGCTTTTCTTCATGGGGACTTACGGGAGACTGTTTACTTAAAACCTCCTCCAGGATATGCTTGTCCTCCAAAGCATGTTTGTAAATTGCAGAAAGCTCTTTATGGACTTAAACAAGCTCCAAGGGCTTAGTTCGATAAATTACGGGCAGCAATCCTTCAAGTCAGATTTCGTCAAAGTCACTCTGATAGTTCCCTATTTCTGCGATGGACACCGAAGGGCTACACAATCCTCTTAGTCTATGTTGATGATATGATTATCAGTGGCAATGATAATGAAACACCACCTAACTCGCCACTTCAGAATGAAGGATCTTGGTCCTCTCACCTACTTTAGGGCAAGTATGGCATTAAACTTTTAAAATAAAGTGGAGTGAAGTGAAATAAAAAGTATGAATAAAATATGTAGTGGGTTATGATGGTATTTTATTTTTAGTTGTTTGGGATGGAATATTGTTGACTTTTGGTATGGGAAATGGAGTTTTTTTTGTCTTTTAGTTAATAAATGTAGTTGTTTTTTGACTTTTTGTTGGAAAAGTTGGAGGGAATTTTGGTAAAAAGTGTTTTTGATTTGATGTGTAAGATGACTTGACTTGACTCGTAAAATTACCAAATGTGCCCTTATGGGGCTTAAGTTTGTGCGAAACAAATCAGGCATTAGGGTCCATCAACGCAAATATGCTACAGATTTGATTACTTCGGCCAGGCTTGATGATGCTCACACTTTTGATACGCCTATGGAATTGAACAACAAAATCAGTATAGATGGTGGCCCTCCCCTGGATGATCCTTCTGTTTTCTGGCGAATAGTTGGTAGTTTGCTCTACTTAACTATGACTCAACCAGATATTTCTCATGCAGTTCATACGGTTAGCCAATTTGTTAGCAATCCCCACAAACCTCACCTTATTGCTGCCTTGCGCAAACTCCGCTATGTTAAAGGAGCTCTTCATCATGGTCTCTTCTACACCTCTGGTACTTCTCTGCACTTATCAAATTATGCGGATGCTGACTAGGCTAGCTGTCCAGACTCTCGGAGGTCTATCACCGACTGGTGTATGTTTCTTGGGGAATCACTAATTTGTGGAAGTGCAAGAAGCAAACCACTGTATCAAAGTCTTCTGCTGAGGCAGAATATCGGGCGATGTCATCCGCCAGTGCTGAAATCATCTGGCTACGCAGTCTTCTTTGTGAATTAGGTGTTCTTGTTGGTAATTCTATACCTCTTCATGGGGACAATACCAATGCTACCAGAATTGCCAACAATCCAGTCTTTCATGAAAGAACAAAGCACATTGAGATTGACTGTCACTTCATCCGTTAACATGTTATTATTGAGAAGATAACTCTGCCTCATGTCTCTTCTTTTAACCATTTGGCGGATATATTCACCAAAGCACTTCCCAAAACGTGTCAAAACGCGTCACAATGATCTAACTATCAAATTGATGTTTTCTACCTTGCCACATCAATTTGAGGGGGAGAGTAGAAAATAACAGGCCTTAAGAAAGCTCAGCCAATCAAGGCCCATATATAAATCCCACACGTGGGATATGGTCTAGATTTGTATCTAAATTTGTACAGCTTATTTCTCTCTTCTTATTTCCTTGTATAGTCTAGGATATATTCTTTCATTATTCTGATTTGTACTCCTAACATATTTAGAGCCTTGATTAAGGTCTAATATGATTATAACTAGGGCTGTCAATCATCTATGGATGCACAACCTTCTCACCATCATTCTTCTTCTTCCATAGATTATATCATCCAGCCTACCTACCAGCCCATTTAGTTTAGATTTTAATTTATTTCAAGACTTATTTTAGTTTCTTTTAATGGATTATGTTTTAATTTTAGATGTTTTAATTCTTGCCATTAGTCCGTTTGGATGGTCCAGATTAGTTCTAGGGTTATTTCTTTTCCTATACAAGTGATGTAAAGCCTCTTCGGCTTCCAATGGCTCATAATTAATGAAATCGAGTTTTCTGAGTTCTCCTTCTAGTTCCACTTCAAGTGCTTTTTGAGATCTTCCTTTGCCTCTCTTGGATTGGAGTTAAGCGCGAGGCCAATGTTCAAGTAATCCCTAATTTCCCCTATCTCCACCATCTTTCCATTACCCACCTGCATCTCCCCTCCGTTCCGCATCAATTTGTATTAAAGCCGAAGATCGATCCACCCAGATTCGATACTCAACAAAACAAATCGTCATCCCTCTCAAATCCGTCAACCATTACCCCTACTCCAGCTGAACCTCACCATCCTCACCCAAATCCAAACCGCCAAGACCCAATCAGATCCTAAAACCCAAAGCCAATCCTGTCACTCCATATTCACCTTAGACGAATCCTGTTAGACCAGATCCAGACTCCTGAACCTCATCAAATCAACAAAATGTTGTCACCAATCATTATCCTAACCCTAAGTCCCCACCGTCACATCATTAGAAAAATATCAAAATCCAATCCATGTCAATCCTCATTCTCGGACGCCACCAAAAACCCCTAAACCCAACATACCCTAAATCCTCAAATTCCCAGAACCCCATTCACATCAACCCAATTTTTCAAAATCCCCCAAATTCCCAGTCGAACCCAACTGATCCATTCAAACCCCACCTTAGCAGAAACCATCACCTGCCGAATACCCTCGCTGAAGCCCACTCCTATTTGGAACCCGAAACAGACCCAAAATCCCCAAACCAAGACTCTAATCCCCAACAAAAAACCCACACTTCATCAACTTCCCCCCACCACCGAATAACCCCTCACCCTAATCAAACACCCAGAAGCCAGCACCCATCAATCTGAGTCTTATTCATCAAAACCGCCGAGGTCCCAAAACCCTAATAACCATTCAAATCCCCTTTCAACTCCCCAACCCGGAAAAAAAACGAAAGAAAACGAAAGAAAGAGACAAGGAGCAAGTGAAAGAGAAGGCATACCTTGAACCTGCAAGCTCCACCCTCGACTTCAGCATCATCGAGTACGCCAGAACTCCATCTTCACTGCCATCGCTAGATGCTCCATCACACCATTGTCACCTTATCCGCTTCGACGCATCAGTACGACAACCACCATTGATGACCGACAGCAAAATGGCAGTCCCTCATCGCCAACATCAAGCATTTCCCCCAACAGCATCATCATCACCATCAAGCCTCACCGAAACCACATCGTATCATCATCACCATCAGGCCTCGCCGAAACCACATCATCATCGTCTCTCTTCTTTGACCAAAATGACAGCAGCAAACAAAGGGAGGACAAGAGCTCTTCCTTTTACTTTCTTCTAGCACAAGGATCGAAAGAGAAGACACGTTTGACGTGCCACACTACCTCCTACAATAGTATCGGGCCAGACCACAACCACCTGTCACAACCCAGGTGAGAACTAGGTCAGTTTGACCTACCCCATATTTGAAGACCAGCAGCAAGCCCAAGAGTGCCAACATCAGCATCGTGACGTCAACAGTGACATCTAACATCAACGAGGGACCATGCCTGATCGGACTGACAGCATAAATTTATTTTCACGATTGCAAAGCCATCGAAAGTCGGATTTCAAATCCATTTTCTCCTATGTGTTCGTTATGACAGAGATATATACATCAGGTCAGGTTGATTTTTTATTTTTATTTTTATTTTTTAATTTCAGTCCTTCCCTCCAAAAGTCAAATGGAATGGCAAGACAATATGATCATCTTGAAAATCCAAAATGATATTCAAAGAATGACCTGTGCATGTAAATATTGAGATTGGTATTATGAAAATAAGTACAACTTTCAGCAACATCTTAATTTGAGACAAGAAAAATTGGCCCTGGATGAATATGCCGATGAATTTGATAGGTTGCACTGTCAATGATATTCAAAGAATGACCTATGCATGTAAATATTGAGATTAGTATTATGAAAATAAGTACAACTTTCAGCAATATCTTAATTTGAGACAAGAAAAAATTGGTTCTGGATGAATATGCCGATGAATTTGATAGGCTGCACTGTTTATATAAACTAGGCGAGACATGATTTCAATCACTTTCTCCAACATTTACGATCGAGCATATTGAAAAATATAAAGGACAACAAGACCATGCATGACGCATATTGAGAAGCACGCTGTATCGAGTACTTAAACGGTATTGCATGCGACAAGCCAAGGATCAACAAGGAATGTCTCTCGAAACAACAAAAGCCAATGATGTGGAACCAACTGTCGAGAATGTAATGGTTAAAAAAGGTTAAAATTGAGGAACAAAAGAAAAACCCAGCAAATTCCACAATCAATTCAGTTTAAGTGACAAACAAAGTGGCTAACTGACATCGAGCAACAAGTAAAAGCAGCAGAACTTGAAAACACGGGGTTCGAATTGCCTTCTTTGCACAGTGTCAACCAAAAGATGCAAGCAGCAAAAGAAGCAACAAAGAAAATTGAGGACTTGGATGTGATTCGTAAGCAAACTGAAAATCCGAAGGAGATGAATGTAGAACCACCTCCAGAAAAGCCAATTCCATCATCAGAAGAGACAGATATTGTTCAAAAAGTTGGGAATGAAGATCAACTCATTGAAGTTCCCCACATTGATTTCATATTTGGGAATGGACTACTGATAATATAAGATTGTTATCCACTATTAGAAATTAATGAATTGAAACATTGAATGGTCATATCACGCATCCATGCTTTAGCCAAACATCAGAAGAAACAATGCCCCCATTCTACTTCTACGTGGAAGACTAGATTGAAGTTGAAAATATTGAGTCAAGCCTCCAAGCCATGCAAAGAGTATGAAGATCAAGCAGACAACAAGAAGTTGTACAATTGACTTTTGATCCTAGAAGAAATCTACAGAACTCGAGGTCAAGTTCTCTCCAAGAAGGGGAGAAGTTGATGCAGGACAGACCCATAGTCCCCATGGATCGACCGGTCCTTTGGCATGTCCCACCTACCGGCCCATTTAGCTTATTTCAAGACTTATTTTAGTTTATTTTAATGGATTATGTTTTAATTTCAGATGTTTTGATCCAGGTCATCAATGCATTTAGATGGTCCAGATTAGTTATAGGGTTATTTCTTTTCCTACATAAATGAAGTAAAGCCTCTTTGGCTTCCAATGGCTGATAAATTAATGAAATTGAGTTTTATGAGTCCTTTGCCTCCTGGATTGGAGTTTAGCACAAGGCCAATGTTCATGTAATCCCAAATTTTCGCATCTCCACCATCTTTCCATTACCCACCCCGCATCTCCCCACTGTCCTGCATCAATGACGGACCTAGTTGTGGCTACCAATGACGATGGTGACACGTATGCTATCTTCTTCTCCTTCTCAATTTCCTCTTTTGCTTTTCTTCTTCTCCTGAGACGATTTTTTTTTTTTTTTCATTTTTTTGTAAAAGTGATGATAGCAATTTCTGAGAAAAAAATGGGGAAAATCCCAGATTTAGGCCATTTCGGCAGAAATCCAAAATATCAGACTGAAACTTTAGATTTCTCCTTGAGCAGACCAAAATCTGGGATGAAATTTTAAGGGGGATAGTTAGGTTCAGATCATCGATCGAACTGAATACATTTACCATAAACGAATCAAAATTCATAATTATGGATAGAATCATACTTGTGTGGATACGTGGCAGTCCAAACACAAAATCCGTTGTCATGTCCTACCATGGTGAGTGAGGAATAGACAAAGGCATACAATCCAATATTATCCACTCTCCTTTTCTCCATCTGACATACTATGCATCGGACCACATAACAAAATACATCCCGCTGCAACCTTGCCAAGCAATGCAACATTGCAATTGTTTTATCCTTATGATCGGGCCTTACACAAGATCCCGCATGCACTTCTGCAAAAAGCTTTCCTCGAAGAATGAATTCTGGAATACATGAACGAAACCCATGGAATGGGAATTTATGATGTAATGAATACGATACCAAATGCCCAGTTTCAAATCCTGCCGAAATACGTATCACTAACATAGATATTTGTAAAGGTATCAAAGCCAGTAACCAGCGCCCTAAGGTAGACAGCAAAACCACTTAACGACTCAAGGCATCAGCAACCTTGTCATGAGTACCCGTTTTATGCAAGAGTGAAAGAATTAGTAAACTCTTGAAGGTAAGCAACCCACGTTGCATTTGTACTGCTCAACTGTTGTTACCCATTTAGGTATTTTAAAGTCACATGGTCCGAGCAGTGAGCAAATTCCTTTTTGATGCAGATGGACCTCAGGCCACATGTGTAGGGCCCAAGTAGATTTAGGATTTTTAATTCACTAATTATATGTTAGTTTTAAACTTTATTTTAATTAGGATTAGGTTTCCAATAGTATTCAGTTTCCTTGTTTAATAGGTATTCTTAGCCACCAAGTTCTTTTTATTTATTTATATGCATTGTAAGAGCAGAAACTCTTAGAGTTGATTAATTGAAAATTGGGTTTTCCCAATGAGGTGTGTCCGTGTTTATCGTCTCTGCAGAGACTTATTGTGTCTTCGGACACGTGCTTCAGCACTCATTGTGCTTCGAGCACTTCCCACACAAGCCCTAACCCCTAGGGCCTGCATCAATTGGTATCAGAGCGAAGATCTATATCGCTCTGATCGCCGATCTCCGTTCCATCGCCGAACGGAGTCAATCCGTCATCCATCGTCACCTCTCAATCCATCATCTCCCTCTGTTCCATTTTCCACTCCAAACCGAGAACCATTCCCAGAGTCCCATACCCAGCCCCCATCTTCTCCCCCATCACCCACAGACCCAACTCCCATTAGTCGAAGCCCCATCCATCAAAGCCCAATACCCTATTTGACCCATACCCCATATCCGAAACCTCTCCCAAACCCATTCAACAAAAAATAAATAAATAATCCCGAAAACCCTGCAAACTGAGACCCCCAGCCACATCGTCCCCTCCCTGCCGAATCCTACCCGCCGCCCAGAACCTTTGCAAACCGAATCCAACCCTTCCCCACTAACACACCATCACTGCAAACCCTTCCCCACCTTTACTGAATCCCATCCAGCAGCCCAATCCCATCACCTCCCGTCAGCCCAATCCCATCGCCCCAAACTTCTAAAAAAAAAAAAAAAAACCCTACCTCAACTGAAACCCCCAAACCAGCAGAGGAAAAAAAAGGAAAGAAGCAAAGAAGAAGGGAAGAGTAGGAAAAGGAAGAAGGGTACCGTGCACCAGCGAGGGGCTGTCAACCGCACGCCATCACCCTTCTCTCCCATCACCAGCACCATCACCCATCTCCCTCTCCCTTCATTTAGCAGAAGCAGGAAAGGGGTTTCAAACCTTTTTTTCCTTTTGTTCGACATGAAGGCCGAGAGCAGCCACACATGCCACGTGTAGATCTTATAGTGGGCCTGACTTTCAGTTCGGGTTTGGTTCGGGCACAACCTGCTGTGGAGAAGTCCAGCCCGAATCACTGGCAGCATCTGTCATACAGTGACATCAGCAGCAGCAACCACCCAGCCCCTTGGCCAGATCAAGGGAGGAAACTTGTTTGACCAATTGTGGTGCCCTCTGAATTCTAATTTGAGAGTTTTAGCAAGCATGATTGTGGAGAGCAGATCTACCTATTAGGTCAGTCTAAATTTCTAGATTTTTGCATTAAAAAAAATATGCCTCCCAAGAAGCATATTGAAGTGGAGTCTTCATCTTAATCCATGGAGAAATTTAATGAAATCATTTCTCAATTATCCACATCTGTCAATCAAATAAAAATTGCAGTCAGTCAAATCCAGCAACTATTGCAAGGATGGAAATTAGACTTGACAATTTAGAAAATGATCGCCGTGCTGGACAAGAGGTTGAAAAAGGTTCTCGCTTACTAAAATATCAAATTCAAGAAAATTTGGCTCAAGATGATCTCAATGAAAGGCTCCCGCGTCCTCTCACGCGGTGTCAAACGATAAAAACTAACATCAAGGCAGATGTATCGGAATTTCAAGAGAAGTTTGAACTACATTCCAATGTCGATCAAATTGCACAAGAAGATATAGAAGATCTATCTGCTGCAAACTTGACTACAAATCTCAATTTGGAAGAAAAGTCAAATGGAGGTCCAACAATTAATTTGGAAAACAAATCACTTGTTCCGGTGCTGTCCCAAGACTCTCTATCCATGGAAGTTTCTCCTATTGACTTCATCTTTAGAGATAAATGGCGGAAAGTCAGAGATTGTGATCTGACGGTGCGAATTCCATACATGATATATCCAACTATTCAATCGGACATCCACACATAGTTCGGCTCTCAAATCAAAAGATGTGTCATGCTCAGAGTTTTCAAGATAATTGCACAAGCTAAAGCTAAGCCAATGGATTGAAAGTTCGTCCGATTGATCTTCGCCCAAGGCCGACATTTTCCGAACTCGAGGTCGAGTTATTTCCAAGCCGGGAAGAATGATGCAAATGGACCTCAGGCCACATGTGTAGGGCACAAGTAGATTTAGGATTTTTAATTCAATAATTATATGTTAGTTTTTAACTTTATTAAAATTAGGATTAGGTTTCCAATATTATTCAGTATCCTAGTTTAATAGGTTTTCTTAGCCACCAAGTTTTCTTTCTTATTTAGCATTGTAAGAGGAGAAACTCTTAAGAGTTGATTAATTGCAAATTGGGCTTTCCCATTGAGGTTTGTCCTTGTTTATCATCTCTGTGGAGACTTATTGTGTCTTCGAACACGTGCTTCGGCACCCATTGTGCTTCAAGCACTTCCCACGCAAGCCCTAACCCCTAGGGCCTACATCACTTTTGCATCAAATAATACCACCAATATCACTCACAATGCCTGTTTGATCACATAAAACTCAACATCATAATTGGAATAATAGAGTTTTGGACCAATGAGCTTCTTGCAGTAAGAAGCAATGGGCCTTCCTCACGACTAAGAACCGCACCAATCCCCACATGAGATGCATCACAATCAACCTGAAAAGCCTCATCAAAGTCTAAAAGAGCTAAATGAGGTGCTTTGACCAGCCTTTGGTTGCTGCTTCAATCTAAATGAACTGCCCCTTCTTTAAACAGTCAGTAACCAAGAAAAATCACATTTAATGCACTTTTTGCAAGGTAGGACCGATAGGCCACTCCTATATAGCACTCACCTTTTCCTCATCTACCATTATTCCATCCCCACTAACCACATAGCCAAGAAACACCACATATCAATCCCCAATGTATATTTCTTCAGATTGGTAAACAATAGTTCGCGCCGAAGGGTGTCAAAAACAGCTAAGCTACAAGTTAGTCCACAAGTGTTTTGTTATCGAGCTTTTACATAGGATATCATTGATATATACAACCACAAACTTGCCAATAAACAGTCCAAGCACTTGATTCATGACCCGCACAAACGTACTTTGTGCATTAGACAAGCCGAAGGGCATCAACAACCGCATACATAGCCCATCACAAGTCTTAAACTCCCTTTTTCATTCATCTCTCCCACACGGACCATAATCTAATAGTATATGCTCCATAGGTTAATCTTAGAGAAGACCTTAGCCGCAAGCATATCCAACAAGTTGTCAAGCCATGGCATAGGAAAAAGGTATTTAACCCACTATCAATACACATACGCCAAGAGTCATCCTTCTTGGGAGCTAGCAAGGCTGGTATAACACTTGGACTCATGCTTACCCTAACAAACGCCTTATCAATCAACTCCATCACTTGTCTACAGATTTCTTCACACTCTTTTAGGTTCATTCTATAGACTGACTAGTTTTGTAGACTTGCGTCGGGAACTAAATCATTGCAATCGTTAAATATCCCACATTGGCGGCCATCCCGAGGGCAACTCCTCAACATGTCCAAATATTCTTCAATCAATGATTTGAGAAATTCTGGACTGGGATCTCCCCCATTGATTTATTTCCCAATCAGCACATGAAATAGGTCCTCCTCTTTCACTTCCTCCACAAATTTTGCTCTTGACAGGTTTACATCCCCTTTGTCAGTTATCGATCTGGATGGAATCTTTTCATGCATAGGCCTGAGCACAATCTTTCTAATATCTTTCTAAAAGGTATGTGTGTTGTGATACCCATCGCGAATGATTCTTTTGTCATTTTGCCATCTAAAAGGTGTGTGCGTTGTGATACCCATCGTGAATGATTCTTTTGTCATTTTGCCAGAGTCAGCCTAACAATATGTGATATTCACATGCATACATTTCCAAAACCACATCACACATGACATTATAAAAATACATGCCACAAATGGAAAATGGAAAAAGGGAACTAGACAATGGTGGTGAACAGTTACCTCGCTACTTATCTTGAACCAAGAAAGAAAATACGGCAAACGATGCTTTTCTGTGGGGAGTTGGAGCTTGTAACAGCCTCTTCAAATATAACATTCTCGCAACTATCGCCATTAACTATTACCACGCACACCTTTCCTTTAATGTGAAGCAGAGAATATGTTAAATTGCAACCACTGTATTCTTTTGGCCTTTTTTGGCAACTTTCCGCTTTATCTCCAAGGACCTTTCATTGTAATCATACAAAACATCATCGTCCCCAACGGAATTATCTTCAATCTCGTGTTCGGAAGCGGCCTCTTTTACTTTTAGTTTTCTCTTTTACTTTTGAAGTTTCCACCAACGAATTTTGTCACTTCGGACATTAAGAAGAAATATAGCAGACCCCCATTGCATTTTGTAGCAACAGATGTTTAGTTGCCCTGACCTTTCAGTGGAAGCCCTTGGACCAGGAACGTGGGTCGCACTAGATGACCGCATAGGCATACCTCAGAGAGATTGTTGTTGTCCCTCAAATGATATAGGATTTGAGAATGAATGACCACGCAGAAGTGATGGCTCTTATACTACCTAACACAGTTATCGGTTCAAGAAAACCTGATTGCCAGCCAACCCATGTTTGCAATGGAACTGCTGTAACAACTGTCTCTCAGCCATGTTTCTTAGAAAATGATGAAAAAAATTACCAAAAAAAAAAGTAAAAAAAAATTCCCAGCAAGCTTAATCACTTGGAGAAAACTCCAAGCCAGGATACATTAAAAAACTCAGATTAATCCTTAAATATATTCCTAAAAGGACTGTTTCAGCGAGAAACAAAAGGTTTCCCTTGAAAAATTCGTCCAAAGCCCAAAATCCCAGGCCGACTGCTTCTCCTTCTCTTATATTCAATGTTCTCAGAAGCTTTCACCCTAAAAACAAAAGACCATTAATCAAGCATAACTCATTTATAAGATGATTTAATCTCACCCATTTTCTTTGCTGAACTAAAAAGCAATATAAAACAAAAGGAAAGACTACTGCAAAACACTTGCAATGACTGTTTGGGCATGTCATCTAGCCCACTAGGGTTGGGTAACCAATCCAAAAGGCCCACTTGGTTTTGGCACAAGCCCAAGGCCTGGCGATCCCCTTTAAGGCCTAGAAAAGAATCTAACATTGGGTCCAACGAATTGGGCAGTCCATAATAAGGAACTTCTTTGTGGATTAATTGATTTAGCCCCGTTCAAAGAACTGATTTTGGGCTCCCAAACAAATCTGAACCATTACAAATGGATCCGGATAGCACATAAGCTCGATCAAAGGCCTCCACATACGCTACTATGAGAACCTCCCATACTCCATCGCAAGCCGCATCAGAAAGAAAACCAGAATACCATCATTGACAGTCAGAAGTCACCAGTTCTTTAAGATACACCAACAAATTCAGCCAAAAAGGCAGATAAATTTCAATTACCCCTCTGGCACCTGTGACAAACTTCGTTGCTGGAAGCATGGAACAATGGAAGTCAAGAAAACCTGAATGCAAACATCCAGAAAACGGGGCCATAACAAGGTTTAAAGTTCTCGATCACATTAAAATGCCTAAAACATTAGCATCACCAGGATACACTAACATATACAGCCAAAAAAAAAGGAAGTTGAACACCATATGCAGTATCCTATTCAACATAAAAATCTGTGGCATAAACCTCATGGCCTGAAGTTCAGGACCAGGATATCAAATCTTCAGAATGAACCAAACAAATTCAGGATTTCCTTTGAGGTCCAATTTACAAGGGTTACATAAATGAGATGTTCTAGCTATAGATGAATGAGAAGTTACCTCAGCTTTACTGGCAGGAAATATATTGAGCCTTCTAAGCCTTCGAGGATACTTCAGCTCCGCATCATGCTTCTGTTTCCCAATAGTAATGCCAGAAAGTGATGATGGAGGTTCAGGCTGATCAGGGCAGGTGATAGGACCAAATTCATGAGATTTTCCATCAACCAACTGTGCTTCAAATAAGAGATGTGGCTTAAGAACTACAGAAGAAAGCAGAACATCAATTAGAAATTTAGCAAAGCAGAAACACAAGTGCAAAGAAAGTCACAAGGTAAACAGGGCACATTATGATATATTGGAAAAATAACACACATTCAAATATTTAGCACACTCAATATGAAAAGATAGTGCCAGGAAAAATACTAGAATGACATTGCTGAGGTGAAAAGATAATGGGGAAGTTCTAGCATCATCATTTGTCGAATTCCACAAGTTAAAAAAAATTAATAAAAAAAAAAAAAAGCAGAAAGACTAAAACGGTCGTCGCCGTCATCATCATCAAAACATTGTCCCAACTATGTTGGGGTTGGCTACATGAATTATGTGTCTCCATTCCAACCTATCCTAAGTCAAATCCTTTGATAGATTACAATTTTTTTTTATAACAGTAAAGTTTTATTTCACCAAAAGAACAATACAAAAGACTTAACAGAAAAGCTCTACTTAGTCAAACAAGAAAAGGAAAGCAACTCAAAAAATCAGAAAAAAAATATATCAAAATTTAAGTAGAAGAGACAAAAACTCCTTCCCTTGCAAGACCGTCTACCATATTGTTTGCCTCACGAGGATTATGACGAAAGGAAACCCCCAACTTTGTAGAAATAGCATGAACCTCCTCCACCCAATTTGCTAATCCCCACAGATGAGAAGCCTTCTCAGAACCCCACTGAATAGCTGAAAAAGAATCTCCTTCAATAATAGCATTATAAGCATTCAGCTTTAACAATTCGCGACACCCAATCAAAAGAGCAAACACTTCAGTAGAGCTTCAAATAATACTACCATCACTATCCCTTATAACACCTCCAAACCCACCTTTTTTAATAGACTACAGATAGCTGCCATCAAAATTCAATTTAAGAAATCCAAAAGCAGGACACAACCAATGAACTCTATGAGAAACTTTTGGCCGCCAACCTCCCTTTAAAAAAGCTCCCCAAGATCTATTAAGATCTTCTAAGGGAATCCCTACAAACTCCGTTCGCTTGCACACCCATACCGATACTGTCCAAACAATAGACTCAATAACTTTCTCAACTGGTTTACTAACGTTTATGAACACTCTATTTTACCTCTCCAACCAAATCTTCCAAAAGGTAGCGCACAAAACTAATTTCCATAAAATCTTTCCACGACCATACTTACACCCCCACCGCCAATGAAGGAAAAGATCAACAGATCTTGGCATGACCCGTTCCATCTCAAATATCTTAAGGATGGCACTCCACACTTTCGAAGCAAAAACGCAATGGATCATCAAATGATGCACTGACTCCTCATCATTGAGACATAAAGGGCATTATCCTCGGTCAAATCCTTTGATAGATTATAATTCTTCAGACCTATTGTTACTACTTCCATCCATGTCCTCTTCGGCCTACCACTTTCCCCTTGGTGCGCCATCAACCTGCATAGAAAAAAACCTGTACCTCACCGGGCGTTGGACATGTCCAAACCATCTCAAATGCATTTCTATTATTTATCACTTATTAATGCTACCCTTAAATGCTCTCAAAAATGCTCTATTTTTATTCTATCCTTCCTAGTTTTACCACACATCCACCTCAACATTCTCATAATTCATATATGCTACACTCATTTTGTGCATGTGGTGCTACTTAATTGGCCAACATTTTGCTCCTTAGGTCACTGCTGGTCTAATTGTCGTCCTATAAAAATTTTCCTTCAATCTTGTTGGTACACACCGATCACAAAGTACTCCAAAAGCAAGTATCCACTTCAACTACCCCACTTTTATCATTTGTTCGACATCTTCCTTAATCTCTCCATCATCATGATCAAAGCCCTGTTTCGACTATGTTGGGGTCGGCTACATGAGTTTTGTTCCTCAATCTCTCCATCCTTATTAATTATAGAGCCAAGGTATCAGAATGAATCTCTTTGTGGTATCCTTTAAGCTTCGATTCTCACAGTAGTTTCAGCTCCCTGTATGTGTCCATTGAAATTGCAATTCATATATTCTATCTTTGTACAACTTATTTTAGAGCCCTTGGATTCCAAAGCCTCCCGCTGTCTCTTAAGTTTTGCATTCACACCATCTCTCAATTCATCCACCAACATTACAACAACACCAAGGTACCTCCTCTTGAATAAGAACAATTAACTCATCCACAATCTATGTAAAGAGATAAGGGCTTAAGGTTGACCCCTAATGCAAAATCTATTAATACTGGAAACTCACTTGTCCCCCGGTAGGTGATTCTTACTTTTGTTACTGGTCCCCCACCTGTCTTTAATGATTTCATTATAACATCTTGGAACACTTTTATTTAGAACCCACCAAATTAAATCTCTAGGTACCCTGTTGTAAGCTTCTCCAGATCGAATAAGACCATATGCCTTCAATCGGTATTTTTTCCATTAATTGCCTAAGTTAAAAGATAGCTTTTAGAGTTGACCTCCCTGGCATGAAACCAAATTAATTTTCAGATATCTTGGTCTTTTATCTAAAGACTTTGTTCCATTACTCTCTCTCTCTCTCTCTCTCTCTCTCTCTCTCTCTCTCTCTCTCTCTCTCTCTCTCATAGTTTCAGTGTGACTCATAAGTTTAGTCCCACGATAATTGGTAAATGTTAGTATATCCTTTTTGTTCTTATATACACCACAACACTTCTTCTCCATTCATTCGGCATTTTCTTTATCATTAATATCTTATTGAAGAGCCTAGGTAACCAAATCCACCTAATTTCTCATAGACATTTCCAAGCCTCTGTCGGAAGGTCATCTGGCCCCATAGCCTTTCATATCCTCATTTGTCTCAATGCTTTCGTCGCTTCTACTACCCTAATTCTGCAGTAAAGGGTGTGTCCAGCTAAAAAAAGCATCCTCTCTTGTTTTTATGCCTCATAGAATCTTCATATAAAAGTTTGTTAAATTATTCTCTCCACTTTCTTTTAATATCACTGTCCTTCACTAAAACCTTTTGGTCATCACTTTTTATACTAAAACGATATCATCAGAATTCCACATCTTAGAATTTCAGTAATTTCATTCTAGTACCAAAAACTGAATTTGTTATGACAGAGAACAAACATATGGGACACAAAATTTCCGTTGTTAGAAACTCCAGTGAATTTCTCCTAATTGGCGCCAAAAGAAATTTGCTCTATCTTAGAAATCCCAGCAAATCATTTACCGAATAGCCCTAAAAGAAAATTGCCATCTTGGAATAGAAATGAATTACTTATCATTGGGCTGATTTTCTTTAAGGGAAAAATGCACATTATGAAAACATCGAAGAATCTACACTTACAAGACAGAAAACATGGTGCAAGGTAAATAAATTGGTTTCACTCCAAGATAATTAAAATGACACAATGACAATACTACCACCACCAACAACAACAACACCACCACCAGACAATTCTCAACAGCAATTCAAACCACAATAATGAATATAGGAGCAAATGGTATTTGACTTACAAAACGACATATGCAATAACAATGCACTTATAACACTCTAGCTCTATTTCAGGTATGAGCATGAGAAGATAGAATTGTTGGTGATGACGGTGTTTCAAAACATTTAACACAAAATAAGTTTTTGTCTTTTTCCTTGTTTGTTTTTTGTAAGATGGGTTGTGTTTGCTTTTATTATGGGAATGGAATCCCACATTGCTAAAGTGGAAAACCTTTTGAGGCCTTTATAAGTAACTGCGTGCACTTTATAATTTAAGTTGTTTTGGGTTCTTTGCTAATAACCTTACACGCACACTGGAGCTGGCCCAAACCTCAACAGCTAGATCCAGAAATATATTGGGCGCCCGTCTGCATTGCGCATCATGCACATTCATCGCACGCACATGGTGGGTATAAATCCACCCCGATGGGGGTTCATGGGACCCATACATACTTATAGAGGATGGGGCATCTTTTGCAAAAATCATATTTATAAAATAAACTTACTTTTTGCCCTTAAAATGTTTTCAAACAAATGGATTTAAACCCACTTTATTTTTTGCACCTTTTTGCGACGTTGTGGGAGTGCACATTACCGCCACACAGTTTTAATCGCGGGTAAGGTGCCCCACTTTTGCAGAATGAAAACGCATTTTAAAAGGGTTTTCACTTCCTTCTGAAAATAGAAGTTTTTTCTCTGGCAATAACATCTTCCTGGCGACAGTGTTTTCTTCATACTCAAAAACCCACAACTCCCCTCTCTCCTATCTGAGCGACTATTGGAGTCCATAATTCAGACTTTCAGTGCGACTGGTTTAAATCCTGCATTGTATCCTTAAGGCGGTTCTGCTGACTGCTGAGAACCTTCGCACTAGGCTTCAACCTGAGATGTGGAACTCATTCTAAAGAGAGCACTGTCTGACATGTCTTGGCCTACTGCGGCTGCCACTCTTCCATTTCCAGCAACACCAATACAGCTTGCGCGCATCGAGTATTATCAATCGATTATATTTATTTACTAATTTGACTGTGGTCCCAAATTCTTTAGCATTCCATTTCCAACAAGAATAATATTGAAACCCACTAGTTCACATTCAACAATGAAAAGAACCAAAGGCTTCCCCATTTTGGTACGTTAAATATACTGATTGTACCAACACTTGCAAAATTGTGTCCGGCCTATATAACAAGCAATTATTTGGGACAGAAACTTGTATTGACAACAAATATCTGATTTAGTAGCTTGAAACCTCAAATTGTAAGAACTGGCACAAAATATTAATCAAAACTTGCATGATAAACTGAATAGCATTGGATGTTCCAATTTCTTTATGATAAGGCAAATCACAAATTAATTGTGTCATGATTTTGTATCATATTCAGATTTAACCATAAATGTCTTGGTGAAAGAGCTATGCAGTAACCACGAGAGAACAATTCTTACAGCCCCTCAAGGAAATCAACCTAACTGATTTCAGCTATCCAGCACAAGGTTTTAAAACTCGGACTTGGAAGGCAACTCGATCACTCTCAAGTCTGACTCCGCCAAGTCACATGGGACTTGGCCAAGTCAGACTTTAATCGCACCTTAGAGGCCACAAACCTAAAAAATTGAGAAACAAATAGCACTTAAAATAGAAAAATGATGTCCTATGAATTTAAAGCCTCGTGGACAAACAGAATTCATGTAGCCGACCCAACATAGTTGGGACAAGGTTTTGATGATGATGACGGTTTCAATTATTTCGAATGAATTTAAGTAATAATGTGTGGATCTTTGAAGGCTTAGATCTTCTAAAAGAAAGTACTATGGATCTTTGAAGGCTTAGATCTTCTAAAAGATGTGATTTAGGTCTTCCAAGATTAGTGTAAAAGGACATAAAAAGCCTCCAACATCTTCTCACAACAAGAAAATGGGGGCAAATATTAGCGTTGGCATTTCCCTCCTAAGGACTCGGCCAGAGGAGACTTAGGGGATGGCTGAAATTAGTCAATGCCAAGTCCGAGTCGACTCAAGCTCAATCAACTTTAATACCATGATCCAATAAGCTATAAAATGCCATAATTGGTGGTGCTCTATTTCACCTATCCTTTAGGAATCATGTGCTTTAAATGCTTAGCATCTTGCAAATTGGATTGAGCCAGTTCACTCTCTGTTCTATGGGTAGTTTTGAATTTAGACATACCCTCAAAGAAGCCAATGAGTTGGCTTGCGGGTTGGAGGAAGATGATATGCATCCTATTTATGATGTTTGATCTCGTGATTGTTCTTTCTTGGGGTTGCTTACTAGATTTTAATAATAATAATAAACAGCCCAAGTGGATGCATTCTTCTCATGGTGATGGTAGCACCTTAATGAAGCCATAAAGCAGGAGTGACAAAAACTGGATTACCACCCTATTGTTTCTTGCTTTATGACTTTGATTCAACAGTACAGCTCATCACTGCCCATGATGAGGCGTACACTTCTCTTCATCCCAGACCCACACAAGTTGCTATATATTTCAGATGAACTCCATTATTAACTACAATCAATGCACATTGAAGAAAACTTTACCTTCTTTTCATACTGTTGCAAAAATCGGCCTAGGCGGCCGCCTAGGCGCTAGTCGGCGGTCACCGCCTAGGCGGTGCCTAGGCGCTAGGCGGGGATTAATCTGACTAAGAGGGGATTAATCGGGCTAGGCGGGGATTAATCGGAAATTAATCCCTAGTCCATGCCCACCGCCTAGCGTCCGCCTAGCGATTTTTACAACATTGCTTTTCAATACACTTTCATCAGAAATTGTATACATAAACATTTAATGGCCCTGATTAAATATCAAGTACTAGTTTTTCCTATCAATATTTAATATTATGTACACTTAAAGTTAAAAATATACGTTGAATACTTAAGAAACAGAACGTTCAACTGCCATATTCACTCTGCATTGAATGTGGCATGCAATCCACAAAATGTGGAGTTCATAATGACCATGATTCAAATATAATATCAGACACTATCAAACAGGTGAAAAACCGATACATATCGGCCCTATCAGTGGCGTGCATTGGTGTATTGGTGATGCAGTCCTAGGGTTAGGATGCAAGTGCTAGGGCACAATTAGGGTTCCCAGGGAACAATCACACGAGGAAGAAACAGTCTTCAACGATAAATCTTCTCTTAATTCAATTCTCTCTATCTGAGATTACCAATCTCTACAATGTCATATTTATAAGAAAAGAAACTTAAGGCCTAAGAAAACAACCAAACTAGGAAACCAAATAATAATTAGAAACTAATCCTAATTATACTCTTACTAAAATAAAACTAATTAAAATTAGAATTTCATGGGTCCCACATGTGGCCCACGAGTCTTGTTGCAATAATATGGTATTGCTACTGCATCATTCTCCCCAGGTTGGAAAAGAGTTCGACCTCGAACTCGGCTCTTCTTCTTGATGTTACTTCGGTAGATAGTGTGCACGTGAAGCGCATCCTTGGTGAGACGAGAACTTGACCCTTGCTTCGGTGGCATCGGCTTCATAGGACGGAGTGTGACTTTCTTGGTACCATGCATGAATGTGTATGTGTTGTCGCGCATGCTATTAGTTCCATTCTTGTCATACATCCACGGACGACCCAATAAGATATCACAACTATCCATGGGTACCACATTACACCAAACTGTATCTGTATAATCTGTATCAATGGAAAAGGTAACTGGACATGCATATCGGACTTGCACTTCATCACCTGTCATTAACCATCTAGCAAAATAAGGACGATGATGCTTCCGAACTTTCAGTTGTAAGCGATCCACAAAAGCTTGGGAGATAATATTCTGACAGCTGCCGCCATCAATGACTACCGTGCATCCCTGAGCATTGACTGTTCCTTTGGAGCGGAAAATATTTTCTCGCAACCACTTCGTCGCAGTAGTTGATGGAGCATCGGTGATGACCATGAGAGATTCACCGTCAACTGCAGTGTAAATCTCTAATTCTTCTGTCTCAGCTGCAACCTCTGTTTCTTTAGGATCATCTGGGACATCCTTCTCGTCACTTTCGTTTTCAATCAAGTGGATACGTTTGGGACATTCCCTTGCACGATGCCCTTGTTGGTGACAATTAAAGCATGTGATCCTATTTTGACCTTCGGGCTTGGTGAAGTCTTTCTCCGATGAATCACTTAGTTTAGAACCTGCAAGTGAAGAATTCTTCTGCATAACCCATTTAGAGGCATTAAGTTTTCTAGCTTGATGATGTGCAATTCCTTCAGCTTTGATAGCATGCGGAACAATTTCATCAACATTCTCAAAATGCTGAAATGTGAGGAGATCTTGTATGTCAAGTGTCAGCCCATTAAAGTATCTATCAACTAATACATCCTCATCTTCAGTCAAACCACAACGAGCTTGCATGGTCATAAATTCCTCAGAATACTCAACAACTGTCTTAGATCCTTGTTTCAAGTATTGAAAACGTGAACGCAGATCTCTGGAGTAATTGACAGGCAAAAATTTTTGCTTTAACAAATTTTTCATCTCGGTCCACGTGTCAACAGGGTCAATTTGCTGGTATCTTCTCTTCTTTTGCAACTCGGCCCACCATATCGCAGCATAATTGCGAAATCGAGTTGCCACCAGTGTAATCTTATGACCATCCGTCATTGGTTTATGTGCAAAAATATTTTCAACGCACACTAACCAATCCAAGAATTCATCGGGGTTCAATTTCCCATTATATTCGGGAATCACAAGTTTAATACCCAAATCACGATCAACGTTGACTACATGTGGATCTCGTTGATTGCGATGAGGTCCTCCATCATCGCGATGAGTATCATCACGCCGATTAGTTTCCAAAGTGGTTAACCGGGTTTCAATCCTCTCCAAAGTCGCTTGCATTTGAACTTGCATTTGAACCATTGTTGCAGATAATTGATTAACAGTTACTGATAATTGCGCAACGGTTCCCCTCAAATCATCATCATTGTGAGAGGAAGACTCCGCGTCAACTTGCTTCTTTGGAGGCATTTTTGTTTAATGCAAATTGAAAATTGCTGACTGACCTGATGTGTAGATCTGCTCTCCACGATCACGCTGGCGAAAAACGGATCGAAAATCTGACGTTGGATGAGTCTGATATCGCGAAAAGAAGATCCGACCGTCGAGTTAAAAGTTGCTGGTGAGTGGCTACCACTGAGAATGGGTTGTTCTGCACTCGGGATAGACTGGGTCAACGTAACCTGAACCGGACCTGAACTTTGACCCACAGATGTACCAACTTACAATGGGCCGAGGAGCACGTGCGGGCCAATGGACTGAAGCTCGGCCTCGTTCGTTGTGCCAAAACAGGAAGAAAAAGGAGGGATAGGGGTAATCACGCCAACGATCGGGGATCGTTGGGCTCTGATACCAATTGATGCAGTCCTAGGGTTAGGATGCAAGTGCTAGGGCACAATTAGGGTTCCCAGGGAACAATCACACGAGGAAGAAACAGTCTTCAACGATAAATCTTCTCTTAATTCAATTCTCTCTATCTGAGATTACCAATCTCTACAATGTCATATTTATAAGAAAAGAAACTTAAGGCCTAAGAAAACAACCAAACTAGGAAACCAAATAATAATTAGAAACTAATCCTAATTATACTCTTACTAAAATAAAACTAATTAAAATTAGAATTTCATGGGTCCCACATGTGGCCCACGAGTCTTGTTGCAATAATATGGTATTGCTACTGCATCAATTGGTCCTATAAGCATGATTTTAGCTGGAGCTGAAAGATAAGATAATAATACATATTGGCCTATATCTAGCCATTTCTATCATATCTGTGACATGGGCATGAGTTTCAGATAGTACTGTTTTTAGTTTTTTCTTTTTTAAATTAGGCGGGTTGTGTAAAATAGGTTGACAGCCAATGATGATAAACATTAATAACAAAAAAAAAATACGCACCAACTCAGTTTACTGTACCAAACTCCATGCCAAAGATCAGAGATTGAAATATCTACAAACTGTTTCGTAGAAAAAACCCACCATGACATAACTGTAGAACACACTAGGCAATATCTATTGACCTAGCTGCATTCTGAAACAATCTCTAACTCCTTTCTAGCCATATATTCTATATCGGTTTCTTAAAAGAACTATATGTATCAACCAACGTGGTATGTAATGGACGATATTTAAAACCATGATAATGATGCTGCTCACTCAGAGGGAGATTAGATATTTTCCTTGAAGGCAAACCATCTGGCAGGCATGTCATAAGGTCAGCTCTAACACAAGCTCAATCAAAGACCACTATAAGGACATGTGACTAATCAGCAATCTACCATCATTGCTGAGATCACTCATTTAATCAATTATAGAAATTACATAATTTGAAAAAATCACATTAACAAAGTTAATTCCCACATGGCTTACAAAAACTAAACCAAGATAAATTAAATTCCCAATATAGTTACCATAAACAAAATTTGAAAGGGGGTCAAAAATCACTTCTTTAATTAATATATATATAAAGAAGAATAATCTAATAATAATTGGAATCTTCCTAACTATTTGACCCTGTCTGTACAAATGGGATCCGGACACATATATGATATATCATGTGTGTGGACATATGCGTGCTCATCAGGAATGAAGAAAATGTGGATATGGTCAAATGGTAAAATTTCTCTTTGCCAAGGACATCCACCCATGGTAAACTAAAGTTAAATAAGGTAATATGATAAATGATTTAGGTATAGTTGATAAGAAATTTGAGTCGTAATAGATTATTATAATAACTGCATACCACTATCAACTTTCCATCCATTGTTGGATAGGACTTGTATACGGTCCCATAAATCTTCCAAGAAGTCCTACAAAATCAATTGATTACCAAAACAAAACCAAAAGTGAAATAAGATCACACAAAGACTCAATAGTTAAATTGCCAAGAACTACAACTTGCATATCTATGTAAAAAATAAGCAAATATCAATATTCCTTACAGATAGTATTCCGTAATTAATACAGCATGGTTATACACATCCTCTAACATTTTATGTTCAAAACATTGAGCATTGTTGTTTGACCCCTGAAGATTTTATGTTACATGAACAGCAATTGAGGTAACACAACCACAAACCAACAAAGTTACAAGCAAAGACTCAAACAGTTAAATTCCAAGAACTACAACCTGCATATCTATATAAAAAAGAGGCAAATATCACTATTCCATACAGATAGTACTGTGCAACTAATACAGCATGGTTATACACATCCTCTAAACCTTTTATGGTTAAAACATTGGGCATTGTTTGACCCCTGAAGATTTTATGTTACATCAGCTGAGGTAACACAACCACAAACCATCGAAATTGCATCTTTGTAGATGATAAACGATGTGCATAACTATAGAACCATGACCATGTGTAAGAACCTCAGTGTTGCAAAATTGCATCACAAATCATGTATAAGGAAGATATTGGTATCAGAAGGCCATGCAAGTAATTGATATTCAGCACTAATGTGGTTGAGAGGTTACAAAAGGACATTGAGCAATAATTAGCCATCAAATGCACAACTGGTTTGATTTGAATATACATATATATAGGGGGATATAGGGTCACTGCTTTGGTGTAATGGTAAAAGTCTCAGGTGCCATGCATAATAAAGCAGGATCAAGATCTGCAAGCAGCCAATTTGTGCAAAATTGCCAAAGGGTAGGTCTGTCTCCGGTCTGGACCCTCCCAGGACCTTGCTTTGGTGTACCCCGCACTAGGTGATGACCTAATATATATACATATACACTTTGACTAATCACTAAATTGGTAAAAGATATCAGATATTGTCGGTACATGATGTGCCATGTATACTTTTCTGGTGTATTTAAATACCGGCAGTGACAATCAACAAAGTAACTTAATTTGTCTCTTCCCCTGTGAAGCCATTGTTTATTTAAAAAGAAAAATGATAGAAATCAATATCACCAATACATACTTGGAGCGTTAAAGGACCACTAATCAACAAGCCTGTGAATGATGATGAACAAATTTAAGTGCAGTGAGCTTGCCAACCATAGAAAACTACCTATTGTTTTATTATCTAGCCCATGCAGCTTTGTGTGATCTTCCATTAGTAAAATTAACAACAATTGGGTAGAGGGTTGAACGATAACAAATCCACAAGACCATGAAAGATGAAACAAGATTCAGTGCAATGTTAACTTCAATAAAAATAAGGATAGAAAACAATCAGACCCTCTTCTTCTTTAATGAATGAAGATGAAAAATAAAAGTTGAATGTCATCTCCACCAAAGTAATTGATGCAGAATGGAGCTCACTAAGAAGCCACAGTCCACATGCATTGTGCAAAGTGGCGCCATTTTAGTAGTCTTTTTCGGTTTTTCTTTCTTTCTTTTTTAATGAAAAAAAGAAGCCCTATTTCATGTGTCAAATGATTATCCAAATAACATGAAATTGAGTGTGGTTGACAGGTTATTCAATTATCTTTGAAAGAGCCAGAGTGCAGTTATACCAAATATTGGAGAAGGCACTAACTAACAATTTAATAGGGAAGAATAAAGTTAGAATCCTGTACTACAAAAATACATGAATAAAGATAAACTTTTCAACATATTAGGTGCTTGGTTCATTAAGGTTTTCTTCTTTCGGTTGCTTGGTCCATTAACTTTGGGCACCCATGGTTGTGTAAATTTCCAATAGAACATGCACTGTCCGGGTTTTTCTCTTCATGCTTTCTAGGAAGCAAGAGATTGAAAGAGGGGAAAAAACTCATTTCAACCTTTGTTGCCGCATTCCATAAAAATCCTCCCAAGTCAAAGATGTCAGATAATGATAAATAAGAATAAACACAAGAACGTGCAACATTCATCCCCCAATGATTTTTTTCCCCTACTCAATAAGCAAAGGTAAACTGGAATTTTAATCTTTAAGTATTTGCATCTGTGTAAAAAATGACATAACTGTGTAAATATCAAATAGTGGAAAAATCTGACCCTACCCACCATCCAAACCTGGATCCAACCTCTAACTAATCCAATATGCACATGATCCACGGCATATATGGGTTGGTCAAGGATCGGGAGAGCTGACATGTTCACTAGTTGAGCCTGGCTCAGGTATATCAAACAAAGACCCCCCCCCCCCCCCCCCCCCCCCCCCCCCACACACTTGGCTCAGACAAAGAAAAAGAAGCTTTTCCACCTCCAATGTATGCTTTTTCTTTAATTTTATCATCTGCGTCCTCTCCTTCGGCTTTTTCATTGTCCACAGCATTTCTACCTATATGTGATTAGGTTAGAGTTTATTAGAAATTTGACTAAGACTTTAACATGATATTGAGGGTTGGATTGGGGTTATGATTAAAGTGTTTATTTTATTTTATTTTTTTACTAGAGACTTGAGCTCACACACCCTCACCTACTATGTCCCCAGCCAGCTGAGCTATAGCTGGGCATGGCTTTGATTGAGTACTTTGATTAGGGGTTTACTGGACCGGCTTTGATTGAGTACTTTGATTAGGGATTTACTGATGTTTTAATTAGAGTTTTTTTATAGGATTTTGATTGGACATTCTGATTAGGAATCCAATTATGGCTTCAATTAGGAAAGATCTTGATTAGGTTTTGATTTAGTTTATTCTAAATAAGGCTTCCGTTAAGTGGGTCGGGTCAGCTTCACCCATTTAACTACAGGTAAGAAATGAGTTGGAACTAGAAAAACTCAACCCATTTACTAATAAACAGGTCATGTTTGGTTGGGCCTATGACCCCTGGTGCAGAAATCGCAAGTCTCAAGCTGATCAAACCCCTTGCCACCATTAAATATCAGCTCATTAAAGATAGTAACGCTACAAAAACCTACGCAAGATGTCTTCATGGGCCTGTTTCTTTGCATTAGAATACATAAGAATTCATGCCATAAGTGTTAAAAATGAAGATCCAATGTGAATATACAAAAATGACCATCAAATAACCTCCACTTTCATGGAAAGAGAATCAAGAGAAGATGGGAAATGAATACCCAGCCATCACACTAGTGATTCAAATCCTAGGACAGCCAAGGTCTCATCTACATTGCAACCATGTATCTTTCACCCCTCACCTCATATCATTCACTCACCTCTTCAATAATCCTTGGTGGAGCTCAGTTGAGCAACTGACCATGAGTTCCTGTGTGTTCAATTCCAATATATTCTAATGCAAACAAACAGGCCCTTAGGCTACACAGGGTTGTATTTTTAAGAAGTCATGGAGGGGATAAAGCAAAATACAACATGCAAGTTATATTTTCGAAATCAGAAAACTATAACCATTTACCTTCTCAGCATGAGCTTTGTCATGTTCTAACACTGTGAGGCCAACACCATAATCTTGCTTTCTGATTCTTAAATAAGCCTCTACAGCAGCCATAACTCTCTCAATCTCCTCAGGAACTTGCTGCAAGAATATGTTGCATTGTCTAACATGGTTAATTATGAAATTTATTAATACATGCAATCAAATTAATGATAATGGTAAAGCAACAGAATAGTATAGAAGATAAATAAACAAGGAACTGAGACAAAACAAAGACAAGCCTGTCATCAAGACACAATAAAAGTCAACTTTATGGAAGCAGGAATTAGGTTCACTGATGGCACCCTTTAGATACAAAGGGTTCATGCTTCTTCCACAACACATGTAGCATGTGAATATAAGGTCAAACACTAAAATATACTAATTTCTCTCCACGTTTATGACAAATTGCTTCCAGAAACTATAATTTGTGCTGGTACACAAAATAAGAGGGAATTCCACGATGGTAAAAACCCAGATGCTGTCGATCGAATTCGCTCAGTTTATGCAACAAAACTCAACATTAGGAATGAAATCCAGCAGCTCCATACTACAAACATTGCATAAAAATATGAATGGCCCTACAAGGCTGATGGGCTGATAGTGCTAGTTATAGTCCAAAAACCTTCCAAATCATGTACTACGAACCTTTGCAAGATGGAATAGAGCCTAGGAAATAGGAATCCTCACATAGAGCCTAGGAACCCTCACCTAAGGATCCAGCATAGTCTTCAATACTAGATCATGCCTAAAATCCTCACAAAATCAAAACATGCAAGACAGGAAGAGTAATAATGGAAAAACAACTGTATGCAACACTGCACAGGCTTTTACATATTTAAGTACCTTGCTTGCCCTTTTTTTTTTCTAGATTGGGTAAATAGTACAGTACTTGTGGGACAACCAACCCACCCAGGGAGTGTGAAATGAGACATCCTTACTGCTTCGGAGGGGGGGTGGGGCATCTCGTTTTCTCGTACCTTGATTGCCTTCACTACAAGAAATAAGACTACAATTTTTCACACTTGTTCAATATCTTATTTACAAGAAAAGTGAGCATCTCAAACAACCAGGAATCCTAACCTTATTTAACCCTTTTTTAGTAGTTTATTTCACCCAAAATAGTACAAATCTTCCAGCTGGAGTACTAGAATATAATTTTTCCTTAACAATTAAATATCAAAATGGAATCTAAACTAGATTGGCACTCTCTACTCAGCACAAAAATAGGCATAAAGCACTTGACAAACAGTATGACTTATACATACCACAAAAGCACTTTGGGTTTTGGCACTAAACATGTGATGTGGAAGCATTGGTCTTAGTTGGTGGACCTGACCATCTCTCCCCCCTCCTATTGGTTTTTTCCAGCTTCGCATCTACAATTTTTTTTTAGGGTAATATGATTCAAACCTGCAACCTCCAGGCTATTACTACAAACACCTTCCAACTGTCATATGGGCTCATTATTCCACCAATTTGAGATTAAATGACTAATCAATCCCACTAGCACTCACTAACCATGCATATGGTACATGTGGCACCAAAGCATGTAGATCCATATTTCCCTAATCAGTGCATCCATATGACATGTTCCACAAATCAAAACAAGGTTTAGGCACCACTGAAATGACAAGTGTGCTACTTAGTATTATGCATTACAAAGTATCAATTCCCATTCTCTAAAGCATATTCCTCATACAAAAGGCTGCAGGACAGAAAAGATAAGGGGAAACAGAAGCGCAGTAATTAAAAAAATATTTAAAAACCATATTTGAGCAATTTCAACATTCAAAAAGAAACAATAATATGCTTATGTTAACATTCAAAAATAATAATAATATGCTTACGTTCTTTTAGAACATCATCACTCATAACATTCACAGGTATAACATAAAATATATATATATATATATGGGAATATGACAACCTAGCACAATCTTGCATGGGCAGACTCCAATAAAATCAGAAGAGATGGAAGCATCTACAATTAGCACTCAGAAGTCAGAACATACCAATATTCCCATGATTTTCCTAAATGGAGCAAAAACAAAGTCATAAATAGCAAAGAAACTTAAGTGGGTGGGCAGTGATTCCAAACTGCAGCCTCTACAAACTGCAGCCTCTAGAAACCACCTACTAAGCAAATTGACACAACATACATATAATTCCAAGAAATATAAGGCTTATTATAGTGATAAATGAAAGCTAAAAAATGATAATTGATAACTATGGCAGAGGGATAAGGATTAGATAGCTACTGTCATAAAACTCCACTTTCCTAGCAGAAAGCATATTAGGAAGGGGGAAAACTCAACAAATCAAAATATGAACCTTCCAACCATAAAAGCATGGTTACCTCAAACAACTCTGCACCTCCCCAGGGAAGGCAAGCCAATATACAAGTTATGTAAAAATCAGCACGTGCTTGCCAAGAAGGATTGCCAGCTTCCTCATCTACTGTAGTGGCAGCTGATGACAATAACGTCTCAAAGGCAACTACAACTGAACCTGCTTGGAGGACTTTGCTGCACATCTGTGGAACATTACAAAGCATGACAAGTTAACAAAGGGAAGCTGTCATTGTTCAAAAAACCTAATGATATGAAGTTATCGGAAGAGAAGAGGACCATAAATATCAGGGAAAATATGCTGCCTGCACTGGGACAAAGATAAATAAATATATAATCACAAATGTGTTAAGGCTTATTCCAGGCAAGAATCCGATAACGTAGGACACATCTGGGCCCAAGCCACCAGATATAGGAACATCGAAGTATTCAATTAGAGGAAAGCTTTAACAGTGTAATATCTGCTACAAGCAAACATGCAGAGGGGCTAACCCACTGCTAGTTGTGACACAGGCTACAGAAAGGAAAATGCATTTCAATATAGGCAACAAAGAAGGATAGCACGAAATCTGCATCTTGGGAAGAATAAAATAGTTGAGGGGAACACCATAGCATAAACCTACCAGCACAGTGACAAATCGCATCAAAATACGAATCCTGTCACAATTGTCCATATATAAAGCATCCTGGAGAAAACCGGAAAAACAAAATGAGTACCAGATAACTAAGTTTAGATCATATGCATAAAACAAAATAAATGCCGCAGACATTTAAATTACTTCCACCATGGAAGGAGGAGAAAGAAGACACTTACATGATCTGATAAAATTATAATAACAATAACCACAGGTTAGAACCATTACGAGAAAGAGAGGCAACACGTTTCTTCTTCTTCCTTTTTTTTTTTGCTTAATAGGCAACACCTATTTGGAAGCAAGATAACAGAAAAAGGACTAAACAAAAATACTTATGCAATCAAGAAAAGGATGGCTAATAAGGAAACGTTGAGGGTGGAAAATTGCTTGCCTGTAAATTATTTTGAGTTGTGTCAACAACTTTTTTGGCGAAATCCTCATTTTCCAGATTTAACAAGCCAACCTGTAAGAGAAGGTAAGATTTACAGTACGAATAGACCCAAAAAAAGTGTTAAAATGAAAAAACTCAGAAATAAGCAAAGCAAAGGAAGGTTTGAGGACTATTAAGTAGCAAACAATACTAAAATACTCATCACTAAATTAGCAATTGGATATACAGCAGGTTAACCTGCCAGCTAGATGTATGTATGCATCCATACATATATACATCACTAAATTAGCAATTGGATGGACAGTTGGATCAACTGTAAAAAAAAAAAAAAATTTAACATCAAACAATTGAATTTGTGGGCCATGGATGAAAGGGCCTAAAATTTTGTAGAGGGTAGGGCTCATCGAGGCCTTCCCCCCACCTCTCTCTCTCTCTCTCCTAACACACGCACACAAAAAAAAAAAAAAAGAGGTTTGGACATCCCCTTTCTTATTTAAATGGATGTCTCATTGGGCCTATGGACCGGCCTGCATCACTTAGGCTCCAAATGGAAATATTTCGGCCAATTCAGCAACTCAGAGCTACGTTTCTGAAAATATAAGGACTATATATATACCAATATTAAAAGTGAAATTTGGTTAGGGCCTTTTTCTTATTAAAGTGAAATTTGACCAAGGCACTATTTACTCTTAGAGTGAAATTTGGATAGGCCCCTATTTCCTATTAGGGTGAAATTTGGCTAAGGCCCCATTTCCTATTAAAATGAAATTTGGTCAGGCCTATGGGCCCTATTTTCCTATTAGATTGAAATTTAGCTAGGGCCTTATTTCCTATTAGAATGAAATTTGGCTAGCATCCTATTTTCTATTAGAGAGAAACTTGGCTAGGGCCTATTTCCTATTAGAGTGAAATTTATTTAGGGCTCATTTTCTATTAAAGTGAAATTTGGCAAGGGCTCTCTTTCCTATTAGAGTGAAATTTGACTAGAGCCCTATTAGAGTGAAATTTGACTAGTTTATCTTAATAAGAGTAGGTGAGAGAGGCTTTTTTTTTAACAGTTTAGGTTTTTAATAAGTGAGCCCCACAATGAAGCCCACTAACCAAAGGGTTGTGGTTTAAAAAAATTCATCGAGGCAGAGAGAAGAAAAGGGGAAAGAAATTCTCGTTAAATTCAATGATGGAAAGAAAACAAAGAAGACAAAGAGAGATGAAGAAGAAGAAGAAGAAGGTGAAGAACCCATCGCGGCTGTCACTATCACCGACCGTATGATCTCTTCTTCTCCTTCTCAGTTTCCTTTTTCTATTACTTCTTTTTCTTCTCCCTCTTCATTTCCTCCTCCTCCTCTAAGATGATAGCTTCACCTTCTCAGTTTCCTTTTTCTATTATTCTTTATCTTCTCCCTCTTCATTTTCTCCTCCTCCTCTAAGATAATAGCTTCTTCTTTTCTTTTCTATTTTTTTAGAGTGAAAGAGATTGTAGCAGTTTATGGAGAAAAAAAAATCTTCACTTGAGATGAATGCTTCTTTTTTTAAAAGAGGTGATAGCAGTTTCTAGAATAAAAACAGGGATGATATCTTGGAATTTTGGACCAAAATTTAATAACTCGACTGAAATGGTCCAAAATCAGGGACATTTTTTTTTTTTTTTGGGTGTTGGGGGTGAGGGGACGGCTTCATTCATATCATTGACCGTACCAAAAAATTTCGGCCGAAACAAACCAAACTTCATAATTATGACTTAAACTCACAACATTGCGCTTATGACAATGAGCACCTTCCAACCATGCTAGGCACTTGCCATTCAAAAAAAAACAAAAAACATGCTAGGCGCTTGTTAAACATATCAGTTTTCCAAAAGAAAAGGTTTGTTTCTGCTAGCAAAATCATGTTTTCTACATCTTTTTAAGGAAAAACCATTTCCCCAATTTAAGTAGAATGCCCCGCAAGTTGGGAACCGCACTTCTCTACAATGCAAAAGCAAACAAGTGAAACCCAAATAGTTGATGAACACGCTTTCTCCCATGGCATATTATCACCCCAACCAAATACCACCTTAAAGTCAATTGGAGGAAATATGCATAAGAATGGTCAGGAGGGAATCCACTTGATTACTAAATTTAACGGTTGGAAAGAAAAATAAATGAATTCTTTATCTAGGATATATACTGACTAGCACACTAGACGTGGAGATTTTTACATGCATGTTATGTTAAAATCCGCCAGTTTGTTATAAATGCTGCTCCCAAGCCTGGACAAAGGAGGAAGGCTGTGTCCGGTAGGTAGACAGTGTCAACAATAACAGCTGCTGTCAACAATAACAGCTACTGTTGTCAACAATCACAGCTGAAAATGGGTTGTTGAGATTAGATGGGTTGTTGAGATTAGGTTTTAGTCAATTCTTTCACCATTGATTATTGTAATTAATCCTTAACTTTGTCTATAAATACTAAGCAATCAATGATCCCAGATCATTGAGTTTTCTTGCCATTATTGGCTTCTTCTTCTCATCACAAACTCTTACATGGTATCAGAGCCATAGTTACCTTCTCAAATTGATTCAGTCATTCTCCCTGACTTGGATCTTCTTCCTGATTGTGTCTGATCATCTCTGATAGTGTCTGATCAGCCCTGATCAAGACGTGGCCCACTTCAGATCATCTTCAACATCTCTCAAAAACACCTCCATCCTGGTCGACCAGCATTGCTGGTATTTATGAGCATTTTTCTGGATTTTTTCTCCCATCAGAGGTGAGGTTTCCAGCAACATTTGTGATATTTCTATTTCTTGCCTCTGTTTTCATCAAAACCGTCCAAATTTGTGGATTTTGATCCGATTTGAGTGAGACTTTGGCCTGGAGTTGCGAAAATAACGTGTCCTTCCATTCCATACCCCTGATCGGGCCGCAATCAAAGTTTCAGATCTCACAAGGAGATCGACACAGTGACGGGTTTGACGATTTCTCGTCAGACAGACGCTGTTATTCTCTGATCTTCTCTGTTTCACTACTGGCCCACCTGAGATGATCACAATCTGTTTCACAGTATTACCCATCATGGTCGACCAACATTATTGATATTTGTGGAGATTTTTTGGGAATTTTTCTCCCATCAGAAGACGATTTTCCATCACCATTTGTGATTCGTCCATTTTCTCACACTGATTTCATCTCGGCCGTCCAAAAACCTGGATCTGAGGTTGATCTTCATGCAACCACTTCCAGTAGTTGGGAAAAACTACTCTCCTTTCATCTCTTCACTCTGATAAGTGTCCAGATCACCCTGTGGGGCCCACGTGTGGATCTACCCACTTGCGATAGGGACGTCAGGCTGCTTGGGCTGTGTTGCTGCTACTGTGCACTGCTGGTTCACAAGTATTACCTCTGATTTGTCCAAAGATCTTCAGGCCTGGGAGTTTTTAACCTCTTTGAGAAATCTCACCTGATCTGTGATTCCACAACACTGTGGGGCCCACGCACAGGTCCAGATTCAATTTCATAGCTCATCTGGGTGCTTTATTGGCACTGTTTGTACTGTATGTTGCTGGATTGCTCATCAGATTCCTCATCTCATCTGCTGCTTGGCTTGGCTGGTATTTCATTCTCACTACTATTATTGTTGATTGTGTGTCTGTTGCTATTTAATATGGAGAAGTATGATATTATTCCTATTAAATTCAATGGGAATAATTATATGGAATGGTCATTTCATCTGAAGAATTTTGTAGAAGGCCAAGGGTTGTTTGGATACCTTGATGGTTCAGTACCTAAACCTACTGCAACTACTGACACAAAAGATTTAGCCACCTGGTCCAAAGATAATGCTAAGGTCATCACTTGGATTCTTAATTCCATTAACCCTTCTCTTGCTATTGCTCTTCAAGCATATACTACCGCATCTGATATGTGGAGTCATCTCAAGAATATTTATCATCAAACCAATAAAGCTCGCAAATTTCAACTTGATAGTGAAATTGCAAAATTCAGTCAGGGTGATAAATCTGTGCAAGAGTACTATAATGGTTTTCTCACCTTATGGACTGAAAGGGATGCTATGATAATTCAGTCAGTATCTGCTGGGTTTCTGTCCGAGGCTCTTAAATTACAAGAGGAAACCCACATCAGCCAGTTCCTAATGAATCTCAGACCTGACTTCGAATCTGTTCGGTCAGCTCTCATGAATAGAGAAGTCACCGCAAATCTAGACACTTGCTTTCAAGAAGTCCTTCGAGAAGAACTTAGCCTCACCTCTCAGCGTACCATTCTTAAAGCACCACAGGCCTCCCTAGCCTCTCTTCATACTGAATCTGCTCTTCTGGCAACCCCCAATCAAAGGCCTATTCAATGCTTTGAGTGCAAAAGCTTTGGTCATCTGGCCAAGAACTGTCGAAAGAAAGTAGTCTGCCGATATTGCAAACGCTCTGGTCATCTTATTGATGACTGTCGCAGCCTACAGAGGAAGAATGGACCTCAGCAGAAGCAAAATCCTTCCACCATGCCCAGACAAAATAATCCTGCTGCATTCCAAGTTCAAGCATCTCTTCCTGACACGGGAAACACTTCTTCCAGGACTGTATCCATGACTCCAACACATATTCAAGAACTAATTCAGAGCACGGTGACATCCGCCTATGCTTCCATGGGTCTTAATGGTGGTCGGTATCAATTTCATTCTCATATAGCATCTCCTGCTTTTCATTCCTCTGCCTCTCTTTCTTCTCCTATTACCTCTTCCACATGGTTTTTAGATTCAGGAGCCTCCAATCACATGACATCGGTAGAACATAGCTTTACAGATTCTCACCCTTACCTTGGCAAAGAGAAAATCATCACTGCTAATGGTGATCAACTACTCATTTCAGGAGTTGGTACCATTACTTTATCTACTGTTTCTGGCCAGCCCATCACTCTTCCCAATGTTTATTTTGTTCCTAAATTATCAGCCAATCTTCTTTCTGTAGGACAACTTATCGATGATGGCTATCTTGTTTACTTTTCTTCCTCTGGTTGTGTTATACAGGGGCGACAAACTGGGAAGGTGATCGCGACAGGGAGTAAACATGGGCGCCTGTTCTTGCTGGACATTGGACATCATTCTTTGTTTGCTTCTTCTTCTAACTTCAATAAATTGTGGACTGTTTGGCATAAACGTCTGGGTCATTTGAACAATGCAAATTTAATTTCCTTGTTTAAATTTGGTTATTTGGATTCTACTATTGATAATAAAATGATGTCTTCTTTATCTCAATCAAAGTGTGAAACTTGTTGCCTTAGTAAAAGTCATATTTTGCCTTTTTCCTGTTCATAATGCTCGTGCTTTGGCATCATTTGACATCATTCATTCAGACGTTTGGGGAATTGCTCCTACCTTGAGTAGGACGGGATTTAAATACTATGTGACCTTTATTGATGACCATTCTCGTTATACTTGGATTTACTTTCTGCATATGAAATCTGAAGTATTCTCCATTTTTCAAAAATTTTATAACATGGTCCAAACCCAATTTCAGAAATCTATCAAAATTCTTCGCTCAGATTCCGGTGGAGAATACATGTCTCGTACTTTCTCTGTCTTCCTTTCTGATAAAGGAGTTTTTCACCAAAAATCTTGTCCGCATACTCCTCAGCAAAATGGGATTGCGGAAAGGAAAAACAGACATTCTTGAAACTGTTCGGACTTTGTTGATTGCATCCTTAGTCCCTCCCAAATTTTGGTGTGATGCTGCACATACCGCTGTGTATCTTATCAACCGTCTTCCTAGCACTGTTCTAGGAAAGACTACTCCTTACGAAGTTCTCTTTGGTCACACCCCTTCATACTCTCACTTACGTGTTTTTGGTTGCCTGTGTTTTGTTCATCTTCCTCCTACTGAGCGCACAAAGTTATCTCCACAAGCTGTTAAATGCATTTTTTTGGGTTACAGTAATGAACACAAGGGATTTTTGTGTTATGATCAATTGGATAAACGCATGCGTATCTCTCGAAATGTTATTTTCTTGGAACATATTCCCTTCTTTTCCTTACATTTGGATAGTCATCCTATTGCTGTCTCTTATATGCCACAATTCTCAGAGTCTACTTCTCCATCACCTCCTCTCAAAGTCTATGTCCGACGGAATAAGATCTCTCCTCTGGCTACTTCCTCTCCTGATCCTCTCCCAGCGCCGCCTACTGAGTCTTCAGGTAATGATAACTCTTCTAGCACCGTTTCTCTGCGACGCTCTAGTCGTCTTTCTGTTGCCCCTAACCGCTATGGATTTCCTGCTCTTCTTACTTCCTTGGATAGTACTCCTATACCCACCTCATATTCACAAGCCTCAAAGATTGCTTACTGGCAAGATGCTATGAATGAGGAATTGCTTGCTCTCGAAGCTAATCGGACATGGGACTTGGTACCGGCTCCTGAAGGAGCCTCTGTGATTGGCAGTAAATGGATATACTCCATAAAAGTTCACTCAGATGGAAGTCTTGATCGCTACAAAGCCCGATTGGTAGCACAGGGATATAAACAGGAGTATGGGATCGACTATGAGGAGACATTTGCACCAGTCGCTAAAATGACCACGGTTCGTACTCTCCTCTGTATCGCTGCCGCCCGCAACTGGCCTCTGTGGCAAATGGATGTCAAAAATGCATTTCTTCATGGGGATTTGCAGGAGACTGTTTACTTAAAGCCTCCTCCAGGATATGCCTGTCCTCCTAAGCATGTTTGTAAACTACGGAAATCTTTGTATGGACTTAAGTAGGCACCCAGGGCTTGGTTCGAAAAATTCCGGACTGCTATTCTTGATGCTGGTTTTCGTCAGAGTCAGTCAGATAGCTCTCTATTTCTCCGACGGACATCAAAGGGCTACACCTTTCTTTTGGTCTATGTTGATGATATGATCATCAGTGGCAATGATACTGCCGGCATTCTGGATCTCAAACATCATCTCACTCGTCACTTCAGAATGAAGGATCTTGGTCCTCTCACCTACTTTCTGGGATTGGAGTTCTTGCGTACCAAATCTGGCATTCGAGTTCATCAGCGAAAATATGCTACAGATTTGATCAATTAGGCACGACTTGATGATGCCCACACTTTTGATACACCTATGGAGTTAAACAGCAAGATCAGTAAGGATGATGGACAACCCCTGGATGATCCCTCTGTTTTTCGGAGGATAGTTGGTAGTTTGCTCTACTTAACTATGACTCGGCCGGATATTTCTCATGCTGTTCATACGGTTAGTCAATTTATGAGCAATCCTCATAAACCACACCTTACTGCTGCCTTGCGCATACTCCGCTATGTCAAAGGCACTCTTAACCATGGTCTTTTCTACTCTTCGGGCGCTTCTCTACGCTTATCCGCTTATGCGGATGCTGACTGGGCTGGTTGCCTGGATTCTAGGCGATCTACCACTGGTTGGTGTATGTTTCTTGGGGACTCTTTAATTTCATGGAAGTGCAAGAAGCAAACCGCAGTCTCAAAATCTTCTGCTGAGGCTGAATATCGGGCCATGTCATCCGCAAGTGCTGAAATCATCTGGGTCCGCCGTCTTCTCTGTGAATTCGGGGTCTATGTTGGTAAATCAACACCTCTTCATGGGGACAACACAAGTGCTACCGCATTGCAAACAATCCAGTCTTTCATGAAAGAACGAAGCATATTGAGATTGATTGCCACTTCATCCGTCAGCATATTGTTACTGACAAAATCACTCTGCCTCATGTCTCTACTCTTGACCAGTTGGCGGATATCTTCACAAAAGCTCTTCCCAAACCACGTCATCAAGATCTCACTCGCAAATTGATGTTTTCTCACTTACCACATCAATATGAGGGGGAGTGTCAACAATAACAGCTGCTGTCAACAATAACAGCTACTGTTGTCAACAATCACAGCTGAAAATGGGTTGTTGAGATTAGATGGGTTGTTGAGATTAGGTTTTAGTCAATTCTTTCACCATTGATTATTGTAATTAATCCTTAACTTTGTCTATAAATACTAAGCAATCAATGATCCCAGATCATTGAGTTTTCTTGCCATTATTGGCTTCTTCTTCTCATCACAAACTCTTACAGACAGTAGCATAAAACTTTTATCACAACTCAAAACATGAATTCTAAATGGACATTTAATGATCATGCTAAGGTATTCTCCATTACAAGCAATGCACTGCAGCGGTGCCCAGTTCCTGCACCAATCTGAACAAGTGTAGGTAAAGAAGTCAATTTACAAAAAGAGAATATTCAACTTGCTCCTTGGAATATAAGAACTTTGGCTAGCAAGAGCACAGAGATGGTCAATACAATGAAAAGAAGAAGAGTTAATGTAGCCTATCTCCATGAAACAAAGTGGCAAAGAGATAAAACAAAGGAATTTATATATGACTACAATATGCAGGAAAGAACTGTTAAGTAGTTGTTTGTGCAGTTTCCTATCACCAATTGGTTTTGGGATTACTGGCTAGCAACTTTGACATGGTATCAAAGCCTGAGGTCTCGAGTTCGAAACCACGCAGGGCAGAAATGCCCCATGCCGCGTTGTGTGTTTGTGCGGGCGCAAAATGCGCAGGGCAAAAAGGCCCCATGCCGCGTTATAGTCTTGTGCGGGCGTGCGCTTCGGATCCGGGCGGTGTCCCGCCCGAGGGGGGGTGTTAAGTAGTTGTTTGTGCAGTTTCCTATCACCAATTGGTTTTGGGATTACTGGCTAGCAACTTTGACAAGAACGATGCCAAATGTGGATAAGGAATCATAATAGATGGATGTGTGGTAAAAGTAGAAAGAAAGAATCAGAAAAGAGCACATTCGGGACCATTTAGGGGTAACATCAATAGGTGATAAATTAAAAGAGACACATTTGAGATGGTTTGTAAATGCCCAACACAAGCCAATAATGCCGCCAATGAGGAAAAGTTTTCTATTCAATTTGATAGCCCTTCAAGGAAAGGGGTAGGCCGAATAGAACATGCATTAAAGTGGCAAGGATAGATCTGAAGAAGTGCAACCTATCTAAGGATTTGACCCAAGATAGTAGTAGCAAGGAATAAGGATAGACCTAAAGAAGTGCAAGCCATCCAAGGATTTCTTTTTTTCTTTTTGTCGTTTTTTTAGTGGAAAATGTATTGATTATAGCTTAGCAGTACAATAGGGACATACTGAGAAGCAAAAAAGAACATAGAGAAAGCAAAAAAAAAAACATCCAAACACAGCAATAGAGGAGCCAAAATGCCCCAAATAGGCTATAAAAAAAAAATAGAGTAGACTAGGAGGAGGCCACTTCCCTCCACTTCAACAAAATGACATCCATCGGCACACCCAAAAATTCGGCAAAACAAGAAACCCAAGAAGAAGCGAGGTATATATTATAGAGTTTGCAACGACAACTGAAGTTGGACCTAAATGAGGATTTGGCCCATGATGGACTGGAATGTTGAATCGAATTTATGTAGCAGATTCCAACATAATTAGGCCAAGGCTTTGGTGATGATGATGTATGTGTAATGCAAGATTTTCCCCCAAGTTATGAAATTTGATATTTAATATCATTGTATTGGAGTTTTGCTTAGTTATTTCCTCCAACAATAACTAGACCAACCAAAACAAAATAATCAATTTATATCCAATAAGCATAGAGTGAACAAAAGGTGATATTACTTTGTAATGCCAGCTGTTGTTATTCACAGAATTTCACAGAAAGCTTCTTTTTTTCTTTCTTTGTATGATAATTTCACAGCAAGCTTGTTCTGATGTGTTAATTGTTACAAAATGTTTTTGCTTAATTCCACATTAACAATCATAGGCCGCTAACCACACACATCTCCATCCAAAAACTGGGGAAAGGCTAGCCATAAATGCTCAGAGCATGTTTACAGAAAAGAGTATATTGCTCAGTTTGTCACAGTGGCACCAAGTAACTAAAACAACAACAAATCAAATAACAAGGCTAAGTGTAGTATGATGGATCTGTAACAATTAACGAATAGAATCTTCACTGAAGATAGTCAAGGCACAGGTTACACTAAAGCATAATTGTAGGGCTACAATAAAAATAAAAAATAAAAGCAAAAGTATATACATATGCACACTTATCTACCACAAGTACCAAATAATTGGATATAGATATACTCTACCACTGCTCCATAGAGAGGGATCTTGTGAGGCACTTGCTCGGCACATTGGAGGAGAAACTGTGAAAAGCAGTCAATTAGAAATGATATCTCTTAGTTCTGTGAATCATGCACCAGATTGCAAGCATGAGTTTTAGAAACAAACAGTACACACTATTACAGTAAAAACTTCAAAATGTTTCATCATAAACTTTCCTAACCATGTGATATACAACCATGTCAAACTGCCTTCCAGCTAGGAAGCATTTGGGTCCCAATTAGGCACAGCTAGATATCATTGGCCCTTGTGTTAGAGATTTTTCATCGTAACAACATGTATTTCAGATACTATCATGCACAGCTTCTGTTGAAGCTTGGGTTTTTCTTACTTTCCAGTGCTGCTGTCACAACTGACAAACAATAAACAAAAATCTTGTAGGGTTGATTGGGCAGTTATAGTTTATTAAAAAATACAGTTTCTCAAAGAATGCAAGCTTGGGAGAAATGGACTTGGCATTATTGCCAGTAACTCGCATTAGTTCATAGGTACATTGAAGTATCTTAAGATGAAAATGTCGTATTTATGAGAAGCATATACAAGTATAAAACAATAAATAATCCATGCCAATTTTTAAAAAGTTTACAATACTAGTTTGGTTTTCTTGCAGCTGAACCTGCTTAAGCTGTCAGACATGCAAGAACCAATTCATCCTACACTGTACAATTGTGAAGTTTCTAAAACTAGGGTTTTTTATTTTTGTAGAAACTATTGTGCAGTTTCTAAAACTAGGTTGTTGGAAACAAGGGATAAAAAAATTGTAGTTGAAAAAAATTGGTCAGAGGTCCAGGCTAAATTTACATGCAGGATCTTCCTGATGAAAAGATTGGCCCTTTTTTGGCTTTGTTCTCAGCTAAAATGATCTACCCTGCAATGTCAAGTCAGTTGGATTCCATGCACATATGCCACGTCAGCACGTGTACCCATGTAAATGGACATGCAAATACCCATGCATGATATTAGCAAAAGAACTGGTAATACATAATAAATACCATCATTACAACATGCTATAAGTGCAGTGATGGAAGATTCAAAAATTTACAGCTAAAACATCGTCTCCATAGTGCTCCAGTTCTCTCAAAATTACACCATAGCACAATTCCTGCAAGAGAAATGGAAAATTTTACACGATGCATGACTTGGAATGCTTGTAAAAAATTTGCCTGATGGCCATGAAAGTAAAATCAGAGCAACTTCTTCAATTAAAAAATTTTAATAAATAGAAAGATAATTCTTGCAGATAATGTTGCATCATTGGCATGGGAAGTATGAAATATGAACACAAGTCAGCACAATAACAGGTGAAGAATAGAGTGTAACACAAATATCATGAACCTATAGGATGTCTTGACTCTTAAATATCAATAATGTCCATGTGTTCATTTTTTTCTACCATGAAAGAGAAGAGGAGGGGGGAGGGAGTCATTGAAGTACTGAGATGCCCAATGCAAAAGAGATCTATTAAAACCCAACTCATCCATACTATAGTAGTCAAATCCATAACAGCGTAAACATATCTATTCCAGTATACAAACCATAACAGATGCAACTTCCAGAACATTTCAGACCCTGCGGCCCCATTCCAATCCATTTGGACCTCTTTGAGATATATATATACAGATATATATTAAGGGGCGATTTTTATTAGAAATAAATTACCACCCCCCCAAAAAATTATTATTATTATTATTATTATCTCACTCCAAATATCTCCCTCTTTTTAATCATTCAAAAAAAAATCTCCATCATTGTATATGTAACAAGAAATTAAATATATAAATCATAAAATTAAATATAATAATAAACCGCGGAAGGTGCACAAGGTATATTCCCCAGGATGAATAATGAGACATTGGAAACTTAGGGGTCATTTGCCTTTTACACATGGGATACGAAAACGGGTTTTACATATGCAAAGGATTCATATGTAAATGTTGCATATGTAAAACACATCACCAAGTTTGTCAAAATCACCATTTTCACATGAGCAAATGACTACATCCAACTATTTTAGATGTGTTTGGATTGGAGTTTTGGGACTTCTTCACAAATTCCTCAAAATCTATGAAGATTTAATATATGGTTATCAAAATAATTTTAATATATGAAACTATGTGTCTTGATGCTAATCAATAATATAAGAATATTGAAAGGATCAAATCATGAATTGGGCCCACAAAAGTGCAAAAAACTAGATCTATAGGTTGGGGTTTTTCTCAAAGTCTATAATGGTTTAAGATATGAAATTAAACGAAAAGGTTTCTATTAGACCAAGTAAAGATGATGAATGGCTCAGGTTCGAGTCTTCGACCCTGCAACCTGTCAGGGCAGGCGCTCCTATTGCAACTTGCACCAGCCATTTCATTTCATTTACATATGTAAGCATTTGCAGCCCCCTCATTCATGTAAGTGAGAGGCTGAAAATGGCCTCATTTACACATCCAATGCGTAAAGGAGCACAAACAAATGTGATCATGCGTAACTATTACACACATGCATCATTTACGAATGTAAATGAGTGCAAACAAATGACCCTCACCATCCAAATGAAAGGTTAAAAATAAACGAACACTTCATTTAAGATGTACTCTTAAACTCCAAAATATCATGAGTTCTTTTCAAAACTGCATCCAATGGGAAAGGCTAAGGGATGGCAATGGGACCCCCTAACCTATTTACAAGATGTAAAAAACAGAGGACCAGATATGGGAAATGATTCCTTTTACAACACTCTCAATTGTATACCAGATATGGGAAATGGTTCCCTTTACAAGCCTTTTGATTGTATGCACCCCAGACTAGTGAAATGTCTAGAGGAAAGGGAAGCAGGAAATATATGTATTTTTCTTAGTGCAAGTGCGTCCGCCGTTCGTACAAACAGCCATTTGAAAAAAAAATTTAAAAAAATGTCTGTACAATATACAAGTGATGATGAATAGTGTATAATTTCATAAATCTCAATTCACAACGTGGACACAATAAAAATGGAAGAGAAAAGGTAAAAAAAAAAAAAAAACATCAACATAACTGAAAACTAAAGACAGAGAGAGATAAAAATAATAATTTGTGCATACTATTATCTTACTGAAGCAAAAGCAAGGAAATAGTGGCCCAGTTTATCCTACAGCTTTTGCTAACTGTAGGATCCTAATTCCCAGCTCTCCCAAGTCTCAATGTCTCCATTTCCAGCCAGTTTCAACTATGATTTTGAGATCCAGAACATAATTCTGGTGGACCCCACTTTAGATAAGCACTGTTCCAAAAACCTTACTGATTGGAACATCCAAACGGTCCTATCTTTCACTCAGATCTTACATAATGACCAACAAAATAAAGTTTGAAGCTGGTAGATTCATGCTAATAACAACTTCTTCACATGATCCCTAAAAATCTCTAAATGTTTCGTTCAAAAAAAAAAAAACCTAGGGTTTAAGGAATCAGCTCGAAACATGGAAAATACATAAACAGATACATGTAAATATAGAGAGATGGGTATATTACAATGTGTTCTTTGAAGTCAGAGATTCCTCCATATTCGGGGCATTGATCGCCGATTCTGAGAAGAAGAGCGCGCCAACTGCTCATGGCTTCCGATACCTAAAACGCACAACGAAGTAAGATGAGAAAGAGCGAAAGAGAAGTGAGAGATTCTGAGAAGAAAGAGAAGGAACTGAAAGTGAATAGAGATTTGTAACGTAGAAGAGAAAGCGTTTTCTGCTACCTTTGGTAGGGGAGGGGACGGGAGTCTTAGTTTTGGAGGGTTTTTGCCGCTCGAAGAGAGAAATAGAGTGGGAGGATTGGAGAGAACATTCGGGTTTTTAACGTTTTATATTTATTCACTTGGGTTTTATATAATCAGCCCGGTATTTTAGTTTAACTATTTTGTAGTCCTTGGGAGATAGGAATGCATTATGGTGGACCAAAATTTTAAGAAAGTTGATATTAGCATTTTTTTTTTTTTTAACGGAGGTACTCATTTTCAAGGTAAATGATAAGAATGAAATTGGCTTGAATTGGAGTACCTCCATAAAAAAAAAAAAGGAGTGTCAATATCAATTTTCGATTTTAAATTTGAGAGGGGATTTTTTTTTTTAGAAAAATTTACTTAAATCCAGTGGACACCAAAAAGGTTCTCAAGGATTTTTATGCATCCGACTAGTCTCGGAGGCCCTTTTTGTGTTTTTTTTATTTTGTTTATCGAGAAGCAATATCGCTACTCACTTATATACTTGAGTGGCAATGTTGCTCCTCAGTACATCATTTTTTTCTCCATTGTTTACGTTTACTTTTCATGCAATCAACAAAGTAAGGACCCACCTTGTTGTCATAAACTATCTCCAAACCTACAAATCAAACAACCAAACAAGCTTGATCGAGTTACTTGGAACCTAGTCACCACTTCCAAACGCCCACCTACAAAAAGTAACCGGCATTCATCATCTTTCAACCCCCATGGTGGTTTCTGCAAATCTAAATCAGTGCTCCAACTTCGACTTTGAAAGATTTAAAAGACTTTTAAAGTATCAACCTTTATCGAGACTTTTAAAGATTTGTAAAAAAATTTATTCAATCCAATCGGATTTTCTCACTTACTTATGAATTCAATGAGAAACAAGTGGAATTTGTAAAGATTTTGCACTTTTTCTTTTTCCTTCCTATCAAATTCGTTGAGTGTTTTTGTTTTAATATGAGATACTCGTCTTTGGAAAAAGAATCTGAACAATCGAAAGCCCGATGGGTGAATCAATCTCATCGAAGCTTAGCAGCAGCCTCGAACGCGAGCGAAGAAGAAGGTGGCACGCGTAGCGATATTGTTGTTCATATTATACTCAAACAGCAATATCATTGCTCAATAAAATAAAATAAAAAGTGACGGAAGGGCGTTTATGGTCTATATTGAAGTTAAAGGGCCTTTTTGGTCTTCAACCATTTTAAGGGTTTTTTTCCAGTAAAATCTCCTAAATTTTACTATCGTTTTCCATCCTTCCATAGGTAGGAAATGGATTTTACTATTGTAAATATTATATTTGCAAATATTATAGATGCAAAACACATTATCATGTTTGTCAAAATCACTATTTTCACATGAGTAAATGATTACATCCAACAGTTTTAGATGTTTTTTTATTTTTCATAAATGTTTATCATTATTACCAAAATGTTGAACAACTCGCATTAGGGCTGCACAGAACCGGACCGCAGACCGGACCGGACCACAAAACCGGACCGGACCGGACCGGATTTGCGGTCTTGGTGGTCCAAATCCGGTCCGGTCCGGACCGGACCGGACCGCATTTATTAAAATAATTTTTTTTTTATTTTTTTTTTCATAATCTTTGAGCCCATGAGGCATGAGCCTAGCACCCATTTGTAAAACCCATCATTCATTCATTTGACATTTGCCTACTTTTTAGATGTGAGGTGAAAATGAAAAAAAATAAACAAAAAAAAAATGAAAAAAAAATGAAAAGAAAAAAAAAATGGAAACCGGTCCGGACCACTTTAAGTGGTCCAACCGGACCGGTTTGGACCGGACCGGACCGGACCGGACCGCTTATAAGTGGTCCGGTCCGGTCCTTCATTTTGGGCCGGACCGGAAATCCGGTTCGACCGGATTCCGGTCCGAAAACCGGACCGGAAATCCGGTCGATCACCCCTAACTCGCATCATGAATTGGGGTCCATAAAATGCAATATATATATATATATGTTGGTACGTTTTGTATTTTTCACAAATTACTCAAATTTTACGAATGTCATGGGATTTATTAATCAATAAGTAGTCGTTTGTTTGCACTTATTTATATATTTAGATGATCCAAATGCATAATGGTTACACATCGCCATGTTTATTTGTATTGATTTATGCACGTGGTGCATTAATTTGGTGTTAAACTACTACGTAAGGAATGCCACTTACATACCAAAGCTTTCATGCCTGCACAATTATGAAAGTGATTCACACCCTTTTTGCAAAAAGTGCTAGTACAGTCCATAACACGGGTTTCCTTTTCTTATGGATCCCACTAGCCACCTTTATTATTATTTCTATGGGCACCATATTTGTAATCTAAGCTATTCATCTCATTATGTTTGGATTGTGGTAAATTTTTACGTTGGTTGTCAACCTACCTAATGCAATCCTATTCCTTTACCCGGGCTTGGGATCGACAGTAAAAGCTGGCGGAGTTGTAATACAAACTATTCATTTTGCTCATTGTTTACTAAACTAATAAACTTTGAGATTGTGAAGTAGATCATCATAAATCTTCATAGATTGAGTAATTTGTGAAAAGTCCAAAACAATATATTTGAGAACTTTTGTGGGCCCTCAATTCATGATATGAACCATTCAATATTCTTGTCTCAATGCTAGGCATCAAGAGATGTGATTTTTTTATCTTAATTCTTTATGGATATCAGATAAATTTGATAAAGACATAAAAAAAAACCTGAATGCATTTAAAACTATTGGATGTTCTCATTTACTCTTATGAAATTGGTGATTGTGACAAACACGGTATTGTGTTTCATATATGTAAAATTTACATATATATATGACATTTACATATGGGCCATTTATACATGAAAAAAACCCCTTTTCCTATCCCATGTATAAAATGCAAATGCCACCTAACAAATTGAATGATTTTAATTACAAATATGGGATCCACATGAATGGAAAAAAGTAAAAGTGATTCGATCCCGTAACTGATATTTGGTGGCTTACTACCCATGAATCATCACCAATCTCGAGATATATGCCACAAACCGTGAGCCATTGGATATAATTTGTTATGATCTGTGGGCCCCAAACACAAGATCAAAACCATTGGATATGTTTGGGAGGCTAACAACAGCTATGTGGTCAATTTTGATCACATAATACCTTGTGAATCTCGATATATGTCCAAAAAAAAATTAATCATTGATGTATTATGTTCAATATTGCATTTGTCCATGAGCAGTAAACTGTTTCAATTTTTATTATTATTTAGAGGCGTGTAAAATAAGATCTAAAACGTTAATAATGTTCACAATATCAAACATAACTATAAGACCAAATTTCACCAATTAGATCATCACCAATCTCTAGATACGTGCAAAAAAGTGAGCCATTAGGTATAATTTTGTGGATTATGTGGGCCCCAAACACAAGATCTAAACCATGAGATCTCTTTACGTTTCATGTCCTAATACCTTGTGAATCTCAAGAAATATGTGGAAAAACTCTCAACCAATGATATAAAAATATCTATTTAGCATAGACGCTTGAATTACCAAACACCTCCTTTTATATTAGCCTCCTTTTTCAATGGCTCTATTTTGTATGGGGCTATATATTGAATGATCTTTAATAAATAGACTAGTGGTCCCAAACATGGCCTTACTCTATGGAGATTTGGTTGGCTTTGTTGGGAAAGTTGAGTTTTCAACCAGTACCATGTGATTCTCTTATGATCAGGGGCAGAACCAGGAATTTTGTTTAGGGGCGGCCCAAAGAAAAAAAAGTTGATTTTTTCCGCAATCTCAAGGTGGGTACTAGTCATTTCTTATGCTTGTAACTTGTAAGTTACAATTTAAGAATTTATTATTTAAAACCTCAAAAAAAAAAAATGAGAGCATCCTATCTAAAATCTAAACCATTAAAAAGCATGGTTCCACTAGTTTTTATCTCATTAAAATAAGTTTCTTCAATCGGATTTTTCTGACATGAATAATAATAATCAAAATAAAAATATACAATTATATTTCTTTATCCACAATGGATAAAACTCCGATTGGGCTAAAAAGTTATGTAATTATACAGCGCAAATATACATTTATTTTAAGTGAATTAGATTTCAATACAAGCAACAAAGATTGAAAATACATAATAACATGTATTGAAATCAGTACATCTATGTGATTTAAAATAGATTAATAAAAGAGAAAGTGGGTTCCTCGTTCTTCTTTATTCATACCCCAAAATCTCTGTAAGTCTGTCAATCTCCAACAAAGATGTACTTTCGCTTCTTCCTCTCTTAGATCATAAGATTTGGGGCAAGTGTAGATGGATTAGGATGATAATTGAAAAATATCTTCTCCAATCTCCACCAAGCCTTCTTTATTTGTTCTCTTTTCCTCTTTTTTTCCATTTTTTTTTCATTTCAACTTTTCCCTAAAATCGATAACATTTTTTTTTCATTTTTCTAAAGTAAAAACTATAGTGGTGGAATCTATTTTGGAGAGATCAGACTCAAACCACTAGGATCTTCATGTTTTGGTTAAGATAAATTGTCCAGCATTTGTATGGCATATTTGGAGAGAACGAAATGCCTGAATTATTTTAGCAAAAGCATCCAGTTCAAATATAAAGTTTTGCAAGGTGTATAATTGCATATTTATAGGATGTTTCTTTACTTGGGTCTTGATATTCTTGATGCTTTCTCAAGTCGTTGGAACCAGGGGTAGACTGATGTTCATATGACCTAGGGCGGTCGCCCCAAGTTAGATACGAGAGTCACCCAAAATTTGAATTGGGCCTTGGCCCATGCCCCATCGAAGTTATAGCAATCGCCCCATGTCTATCATTTTCTTCTCCTCTCTCGTGGAAAGGAGTCCAAAAAAACCCATTTTTCAAAAATCTCTACGGGAGAATAAAAGACCACGCGGCTCGTCTCCATTTTGACCGAAGAAGAAAGATAAATACTCTTGTCTGCTCTTCTCTGCCTTTATGCAATATTGACCCTTTTTTTTTTTAGATGATGTCTATGTTTTTTTTTACTAGTTGTATCATTTAGATCATCTCCAAACCCGCCATTATAAAAGTTGTGGAGGGAAGTTATGGTGGAGTTTGGAATGGGCGGCAGCACGGGAGAAGGGGTTGAAAAACAGTTACGCATGTAACGCCCCAAAATTCGAGCGCCTCGAATCTCAGGGCGCTACGAGAAAGTACCCAAGAGATGCGGAAAATCCAATAATATAATCAAGCGTGAATCTCATATGAGCAAGTAATGGACAAAGCCCTAAAATTTTTATTTCACTTTAAGGGATTACAAGGTACTTTCCATACTTAAACAAATGTAAGTTTAGGATAATGATGAGGGTATTTAGGGAAGGTTAAAATAAAATGACTAAAGGGTCCTTGGTGGCTAATAGAAATAAATGATAAGGACTTTGGTAGTATACGTATTCTCATATAATGACAAAAGTATCATCAAATAAGTGGTTGTGAATAAAGGAGCCTAAGGGCAATAAAGGTAGGCTAATTATTAAGACAAAACTGCCCATGTTTACTTGGTAGAGAATAAGTGAGGTCAAGGTCATTTAAGGTATTAGGATTTCTAAAAAGGAGGAAAAATGTGGGATAGGAAAGATTAAAGTGCCCTCATATAATTAATGGATTAATGGGTTAGGCTATGAGTAGTTGGGTCATTCTAAGGTTAAATGCACAACCCTCTAAGGGAAGCCCATCTATAATTATGATTACAACTAAGGTCTCTAATTGGCTAATTAAATCTAGGGGACCACTATTAATCTCACAAGGGTCTTAATCTTATAAACTAGGCTCAATTAATGAGAATTATTAACTACTCATGCTAATTAACCACCTATTAAATAGGATAACATATGGTTGACTTGGTCAAATTGGGTCCCACTAGGTATCTCTAGGGACGGGTCCTCACATTCCTTACTCCTAAAACTCATTTGGTCCCCAAATGCAAAACAACTATATATTTCTAAACTTCTTAGGTCTTTATTATAACCAACTCTGCAACAAGGGAGTTAAACTACCCGGTTAACACTTGGAATAGGTAGTCACAACTATGAGGGATACTAGAACTACTCTTCTAACAAAACAGGTTACAAATAACAACTAGTTAAATAATAATCCACACTACAATCAACAAGTAGTAAAACAGTAATACAAGTTACAATCAACAACTGGTAAGGTAGCAGAATCTGGCCTTCTAACACTCTGGGTTACTAACAGACAGCTAACAAGACAAACAAGGTTTACCCTCTAACACTCTAGAATACTAGACCTCAACTAATAGTTTGATGGGATCTGGACATCTAACATTCTAGTTTTCTAACAAGGTCGGCTACTAAACTCTGCCCAGCTCAGGGCATCTCACACTCTTAACTCCAATAGGTTCGACTATGGGTTTCACACACCCCTCACTCCTAAGAACTAACTATGATGTCTCACACAAACTCAAAGGAACAACTAGGGTGTACCACACTCTACTTACTTCTAAAAAGACCAATTCGAGGTGTCTCACACCTCTGATACTAAAAGGGTTAACTAGGGGTGTCGCACACCCCTCACTCCTAAGGAATAACCTGGGGTGTTTCACACCCTACTGTTAAAGATCTGACTCAGAGTGTCTCGCACTCCTCACTTCTAATAGAACTAACTCTGGGTGTCCTACTCCTTTGACTCTAAAAGGATTGACTAGAGGTGCCGCACATCTCTCACATCTAAAGGAAGGATAACTCGAGGTCTCTCAGCTTCACACAACTAACTAAAAAGGTTAGCTTAGGGACCATTCACCTTGAGCTGCTAAAAGGGTAACTCGGGGTGTCACACACCCTTCACTCCTAAAGAACTATCTAGGGATGTCTCACAATTTCCGACTCTAAAAAGGACAACTCGGGGTATTACATACCCCTCACTCCTAAATGGGACATTGGGCTATCTAAGCAACAATTAATCATTCACACAATATAAGAGCACACACATTACAAAGATCCTAAGCACGACAACAACAAGGGATCTAAGCACACCAACCATAAGAGATAAAGCAAACCTCTGGAAAAGCTGGCCTCAGAGTCACTGCTCGGTAGGGAAATCAGGCTGATGTCTCTCACCAATCAGAAGTGCCGCAGAACTGTTCGGATAACCCCAAGTTGGCTGAAACTGATCCTGTGTCTGCGGGTATAGGGGCCACTGCTAAATAGGTTGCACCTCGAGTACTGTACTGGTGAGAATCTCATGTGGTGGAAGCGTATGAGCCTGCTGGCGGAGTCCTAAAGTACGGTTCCTCTTCCTTGGACAGTTGCGAGCCTTGTGTCTAAAGTTCCCACACACACATCATGCTCTCGACTGCCTCCGATGCTCACTGGTCTCACGGCCTCTGCGATAGCGTTGCTGTCTCTGCTGAAACTCCCAATCAGTCCACAGCTGCTCATCACCTTGGACCGCCTCATCTTCATCCTCTTCTGGATATGCTTGCATCATCATCGTCTGCTCGGAAGCTCTCCGTCGGGCTAAGGCTACCCTGTGAAGAGCGTTCTCCACCCATATCGCCCTTTTCCATATAAGCCTCATACGTGGGGAGCTCTATAGGAGTCATGTGCAACTAGATGTCCACTCGAAGGCCGTCTACGAAGCGCCTGATCTTCTCTGATTCTACAGTGATAAGTCTCCGGACGAATCGCGATAAACGGATGAACTGTGCCTCATACTCAATAACTGTCATGTCTTCCTGAAGTAACTGCTCAAACCCCCGAAGCTTCTCAGATCTAATGGGTGTTGGAATGAATTTCTGAAGAAATTGCTCCTTGAACGTCTCTCAAGCTACTGCATCGTCCATGTCTATATAAGAAGCTCTCATTGTCATCAACCATAACTCAGCTACATCCCGGAACATGTAGGTCACTAGCTGTACTCGCTGTCTGCCCGTACACGGAAGCATCCTAAAGATCCACTCCATCTCAATAATCCATGCATCTGCCTCCATCGTGCCTCCACATCCACTAAACTCTGAAGGTTTCCTCTTACGGAACCTCTCGAATAGCTCGTACTGATCTGGCTCACTCGGTGCAACAACCGGTGGAAACTGCGAAGTCTGTGGTTGCTGGGTCATACGGCTAAGGATCTCCAATATCTGAGTGTTGATCCTGGTCTAAGTCTGCACAAACTGCTCAAATCTATCCTCTATGGTGCCCTGACTACCCCTATCTGAACCATGCTGCTGTGACATGATCTGCAATTAAACATTTTAGAACAAGCAAAACACAAATGACACAGACAAACAATAAACAACCATCGCGTTACCAGTCTAAGTCTACCCAATCCTCACATCGAATCCTAAGAGTTGCTAAGTATTTTAGTTGTCCGAGAACCGTAAAAGCTATGATACCAAAATGTAAGTTTAGGATAAGGATTAGGGTATTTAGAGAAGTTAAAAATAGAATGACTAAAGGGTTCTTGGTGGCTAATAGAAATAAAGGATAAGGACTGGGTAGTATATGTATTCTCATATAATGACTAAAGTATCCTCAAATGAGTAGTTGTGAATAAAGGAGTCTAAGGGCAATAAAGGTAGGCTAATTATTATGACAAAAGTGCCCATGTTTCCTTGGTAGAGAATAAATGAAGTCAATGTCATTTAAGGTATTAGGGTTTCTAAAAGGGAGGAAAAATGTGGGGTAGGAAAGACTAGAGTAACCTCATATAATTTATGGGTCAATGGGGGTTAGGCTATGGGTAGTTGGGTCATTCTAAGGTTAAATGCACAACTCTCTAAGGGAAGCTCATCTATAATTAGGATTACAACTAAGGTCTCTAATTGGCTAATTAAATCTAGGGGACCACTATTAATCTCACAAGGGTCTTAATCTTATAAACTAGGCTCGATTAACAAGAATTATTAACTGCTCATGCTAACCACCTATTAAATAGGATAACATATGGTTGACTTGGTCAAATTGGATCCCACTAGGTATCTCTAGGGTCGGGTCCTCACAACACAGGATTTGTTTCTCTTGCTTTGTATGAGTAATGAGTGTCTTTGTAGAAATGAGAGAGATAGCAACGTTGAACCTTCATTTTCTCTTAACAAAGGCAAGGAAAATAGGTGTTCAGTAAAGCTCAACTTCTCTTTATCTCCAAAGAATCGTAATGGAACCCTAGATAATGATAAATGAAATTTGAGAAATTAGGGCTAAATCCAAACTCTTAATCTCTAAATCATAACTCCAAACATAAATCCCCAAATCTTAATCGAAACTCTAAGCCCTGAATCACCAAATCCTAAATGCAAACCCTAATCCGTAATACCGTAAACTCCTATAAATCCCCAAATTCCCTTTTTTCTTTTTGTATTTTCTCCTTGAGTTATAATATGATGTTTGTGATTATTCTAATAATGTTCATTTGCAAATATAGGTGGTCTCATACTCTCATATGATAGATGAACTAGTAGGAGCTTAAGGAAACGATAAAGACTAAAAAAGACACCAATTTTCACAGTATAATGATTATTACTTTTTTGGGGTTCTTTAGTTTCTTGAAGAATCAAAAAGGCTTATTTATGAATTTAGTGTAAGTAGTAGGATTTCTTACAAAAAGAAAATCTTGTTTAAAATCATGTCTTTAACATATGCTATAAATGAAGATTGTTGGTAGTTGACAATGATTTTGACGCAATTGACTTTATCTTTAAATTAGATATGATAAAAAAAAAGATCAACTGCTAACATATTTAAATGTAATACCTTTTCTCAATTTTCATTGTTAATGTGAAAAAAAAATCTAGCAAAAGAATAATTGACCCTTTTCAATTGACCATTGTCCGCCCCACCCAAGCGAATATTCTGGATCCGCCACTGGTTGGAACCTTCCCCCTCTTAAGGTTTGTTCTCAACAAGTATTGATGGTTAATGCTAGGCCTGGATGATTGGCCTAGGACTACGGTTTGCAACTGGAGGTTGTAGGTTCGAAACTGCACTACCACACTGGGGCTACAGGTACCCGGCTTCCTTTTGGGCCTGGAGGGATTAGTCCAGCCCAAATGATTGGGAACCCTCCGATAGCAAAATAAATAAATAAATAAAAATAAAATTTTCAACCATACTCTTATTGGCTTTTTGTGTAGTAATGTGACCTCTCCTATTAGTGGCACGTTGGGATCTAATTTACATTATTACATTGCAATTCATTATCTCATGTATCATTCATGAGCATGTCAGGCAGGTGTTTATGTAGATGGATTCCGCTATCCGTACTGTTGTCCAAAATCCTCATATTTCATCTTGGCGGGTTCGGTTTCAAGTCCGTAAGATTTGATATTATTAACTTTGTCAAGATTTCAACACAATTGCTGCTGTAAGTGCCTAAAAATTAAGGACTTTAATGCAAGGATTAGGATCTCTGATTCGGATGATTTGGATGAAGTTTGCTGTGGCTCCGACTGGACCTGAAAGGGAAGAGAGGGAAGAAACGTCAAAGGACCCTGGCTGCAGGCAGCGCAAGGCTCTCCGATGCTTAAGTTAGTGCAATGAACGAGCAGGGGAGAAGGAGAGGAAATTGCAGAGTGATAGTGTGTATGGTGGGTTGCGTACCTTTGGATGGAAGTGGATGTGCTATTTATAGGCGATGGGGTTGACCTTTGTGGGCGAGTTCCAAGACTGGGCCGGCCACTCGAGTGGCTACGTCCATTCAGCCCATAATGCATTAAATGCTGGCCCATGCTTCATTAAATGCTAGGCTTGCTGGGTCAGGCGGCGGTGCTGACTTTTGGGCCAGGTCCCATCAGGCCTGGCCTGGAGCCATGCCCTGGGGGCGCACGTGTCCTGTACGCCGTTTTGTCAGTAATGATAAGCTGCAGGGCATGCCTAGGCATGCGCCGCTGTTCTGTCGCTGGTCCCATCAGTCTCCGTCAAATCCGCGCTGCCGGGGTCGGGTAAGTCAAGTCTTCGAGAGCTCCCGCCTCGGCGAATGCCGCGGTCACCTTTGGCCCAGGGGAGGCGTAATCACTCTGTCCGGATGCCTGGGCTAGTGCTGATCTCGGCTTAGTGAAAACACCCCCACACAATTGCCCCCCAGTCTTCCGAGCTCTTAAGGGTGTCACAACTCTTTGAGGTCGGAAGGCTGACAGGTTTCGCCGAGGTGCAATATGCCGTGGTGCCCAGATGACTTCCTGTCCGGGCTCGGGGGAGCCCAAACGTCTCCAGGCCTTCGGAATTCTACCGCCGTTTCGGTAGCTGGCGCCTTTACTCTTATCCGCTGTTGCTTCCGTACCCGAGGCATTAAATGGCGCACGAGAAACGGGCTGGCGCTTCCACGTGCCTCTCCCTATTTGGCTGGCCCGTCTTTTCACGGCGGCGCGCGCAGTGAAAAGACGCGCCCTTCTTGAAATTCGAAGAGGCGCCATGATTAGGCGCCTATTTTCTGGCTATAAGTAGGGGCTTGCCCCTTCTTCTCTCCCTTTTACTCGCATTCTGCCTCTCTTTCCTTTCCTTCTTCTTCCTCTCGCTTTCGGAGCCCTCGTCCTTCCTTTCCTGCCTTCATCTCTGCCGAAGGAGGCTGTTGCGCAGAGAATCTCTAGGCTTCACTGCCAGGACTCCGTTCTGCATCTTGACCACCTTGTAAGTCTCCTTCTTCCTCTCCCTGTTTCGTTCTGCTTTCTGCCTGGTCTAGGGTCTTCTCCGTTCAGGGTTTTTTCTGTTTTTAGGGTTTCTTCCTTCTCCTTAGTATACTTCTGGCGCTTTCGCCTAAGGGATGGGTATCTATAGCCATTGGATTGAGTCTGAGAGGGGCCTAGCTGACCTTAGGGCTAGGTATGATATACCTGAAGGAGTTCAGGTCATGGCGGCTACAGTCATATCTTATGCCCTTGGGGATTTTTGCGATGGCTGGATGCCGTTTCCCCTGGTTGCCGTGATCGAGGGCGGGGTTAGGTTTCCCCTCCGCCCTCTGCTTAGGGATTGTCTCCGAGCATGGCACCTCTGCCCCTGCCAACTGATGCCCAACAGTTTCAAAATTATAATGGGTACGGACGCGCTCAATACAATACTGGGCATCAGTCTCGGCGTCCACGATATCGAGGAGGCCTATGATATCTGTAAGTCCGGAAAGGACATGTACTACCTCCGCGTCAAGTCGGGGCGGAGGCCCTTCGTGCAGGCCTTAGAAGACTCCAATAAGTATGCCGGGGATGATCGCCTGATGGTCACTGGCGGTTGGGAGTTCGGTGAAGACGAGCCCATCTCGACAAGAAATTTCAGGATCCCTCGTCACTACGGCACCCCTCCAAGTAATTAAACCCTGAGTTCATCCTCTTACTTTTCGTCCCCTTTCCTACTTGCCGATCTGATATCTTTGGTTTGCTTCTGCAGACGCTCGTCAGAGGAGAGCTGCCGCTTTCCGAGAAGGCTGGGAGCCGAATAGAGCTTGGATCCGAACTTTAGAGAGTTACCACGGCCACGGTGACAGGTCCGCGTGGAAGCTGCTGGGATACGAGCCCAGGTACCGCGGCTACCGGGAAAGGAAGGTGATTGCTCATCGCAGGCAAGCCGCGGCGGAGGTAGAGGGAGAGACCAGAGCGGACGAGGACCGGACCGCGGGGGACCGTTCTGTGACCAACTCTGAGGCGTCCACCTCGGGGTCCGAAGACAACGCCGAGACGATCGGTAAGGTCATCCTGTCCGATTCAGAGTCTGAGGGAGAAATGGACCGGACCCGCCCGAAGCCCGTCCTACGAAACCTGAAGGCCGTCCCAGTGATCGGCAAGGGTCAGGGCGCGCCTTCTTCTTCCCGCGCTCCCGCGCAGACGAGCGCGCCCTCGTCGTCTGCCGTGCCCCCGCCTTCCAGTATGCCGCTCGCCGCGACCGGGAGCGGGACGCCTGGTCCGTCCACCATCGTAGCCACGCAGGGGGACGACCAAGCCCGCAAGAGGGCCCGGGTGGAGAGCTCGGCTGGTGGATCGTCCGGGCCTGTCATGGGAGCGTGGGATCACCCCGCTCCATGGAAGCCGAGCTTGATGGTCCAGCCCGGGAGGCCGCTGTCGGTGGAGGATCGCCTCTCGGGGGGACCATCCGTGGTTGCCTGCTTGGGGAGCGCCTGCGCCCTGCCGCGGGACATGGAAAACCATGACAAAATGGACGACATCTCCCTCCTGGCTGCGCAGATGAAGGCCAACCTGAGTGTAAGTCTGGTTTTGTACTTCAATATTTACTATTTGGTTATGGCTTCCGCTCTTTGGTGAATAACCTGCTTGGTTGTCTCCTGCTTTCTTGTAGAGCGTCCAGATGGCTCAGATTTCGGTGTCTCGTATCCAGAAGTGCCACGCCGAGGTGAAGAGACTCCAGGCTGTATGCGAACAGCAAAGGAAAGACCTGGAGGAGGCGAAGGTGAAGGTGTCTGAATACGAGGACACGCACCGATCCCTTTTCGCCGAACTTGACAAGCTCAAGTCGGCTTTTGATCTGACAAAAAGGAGGGAGGCCGAGCTGGAGAGGACGACCGCGGGGCTGGAGAGCCAAAAGGCTAATCTGGAACTCACCCTTCAAGTCGAAGTCAAACTCGCCTTCCAGGATGGCGTCGACGCAGCGGGCGATGAGTACGCTGCGCAAGTTAACGACATTCGGGTCTCGGCTTGGGAGATGGGCTGGAGGGCGGCTCTGGTCAAGATGGGCGTCTCCTGCGACCATCCGACCTATGCCAGGCCGGATGAGTATCCTTGCTCGGATGTCGTCGGAGGTGCAGAGACGGGCCCCGGTGCCCAGCCGACACCGGAGCTTGTCTCCGTTTTGCCGGAGGCGTCTGCCGCGGTCGAGGACCCCGTTGCGGCATCCGCACCCGAAGCTCCTCCTGCCGCGTGAAGTCGGCCTGCTGTTATCCCTTTTTGTTTGTTGCTTTTGATGTATCTTTTCTTTTGACGCATCGCGTCCTTTTATGTAAAAAAGGCGCTTTTTGAATGAAAGAACCTGTCTATGTTTGATTTGCTTGTTTTGAATGGCCGAGACCACTCTTCGTGGGCTATTAATTTTTAGCCGAAGAATCGAGCGCTATAGCGGGCGAGTGATATTAGCTTGGTGAGTGTCGCGGCAATTTAATGTGTAAGGCGATTCCCTTGGTTTGTGAACAGTGATTGAGCTGGCCATCCGGTACGTAGCCGAGATGCGCACCAAATGGAGATGCCCCCTGGCTCGTCACCAGGGGCCGTGCTGGCAATCTGGCGCGTAGCCGAGATGCGCACCAAATGGAGATGCCCCCTGGCTCGTCACCAGGGGCCGTGCTGGCAATCTGGCGCGTAGCCGAGATGCGCACCAAATGGAGATGCCCCCTGGCTCGTCACCAGGGGCCGTGCTGGCAATCTGGCGCGTAGCCGAGATGCGCACGAAATGGTGATGCCCCCCTGGCTCGTCACCAGGGGCCGTGCTGGCTATCTGGCGCGTAGCCGAGATGCGCACGAAATGGAGATGCCCCCCTGGCTCGTCACCAGGGGCCGTGCTGTCAATCTGGCGCGTAGCCGAGATGCACACGAGATGGAGATGTCCCCCTGGCTCGTCACCAGGGGCCGTGCTGTCAATCTGGCGCGTAGCCGAGATGCACACGAGATGGAGATGTCCCCCTGGCTCGTCACCAGGGGCCGTGCTGGGGAGTCGTTGTTGTTGATTTAGAACACAGACAAGACTTTTTCTTGAGAGAAAATGAACTTCATTGATTTTGCGTAAACGGAATACATTCAAAAGTAAAATTTCTTCAGATGCGACGCGTTCCATGGCCGCGGTAGCGGTTTCCCGTCCATATCTTCAAGCTTGTATGCGGACCGCCCCGCGGTCGAGACTACCTTGAACGGACCGCGCCAGTTTGGGGCCAACTTGCCCTGATTCGGATCCTTATCTGCGGGCAGTGCCTTCTTCAGGACCAGCTCTCCGATGGAGAACTTTCTTTCCCGCACTTTTTGATTGTAACCCCTTGCCAATCGTTGCTGATAGGCTGCTAAACGGATGGAGGCGGCTTCTCTGCGCTCTTCGGCCAGATCCAGTCCCAGGGTGAGGTTTTTATCGTTCTGGGCCTGGTTAAAGAGTTCAGATCTGAGGGTCGGGAGACCGATTTCGAGGGGGATCACGGCTTCCATTCCGTATGCCAAGGAAAAAGGAGTTTCTGAGGTGGAGCGTCGCGGAGTGGTCCTGTAGGCCCACAGCACGCTGGGTAGCTCTTCCACCCACCTTCCTTTGGCCCCATCAAGTCTTTTCTTGAGCCCATCCAAGACCACCTTGTTGGAGATTTCAGCCTGACCATTGCTCTGGGGGTAGGCCGGAGTCGAGTAGTGGTTTCTTATGCCGAGCTCCTTGCAAAAGTTCTTGAAGAGGCTGGAGTCAAATTGGGTCCCGTTGTCCGAGACCAAGACACGAGGGATGCCGAACCTCGTGACGATGCTCTTCCATACGAAGTTCTTGGAGTCCCGCTCTGTGATGGAAGATAGTGCTTCTGCCTCGATCCACTTTGTGAAATAGTCGGTGGCCACTATCAGCCACCTTTTATTCCCCGGAGCTCGGTGGAGAGGACCCACGATGTCCAGCCCCCACTGTGCAAAAGGCCATGGACTGGAGAGCGGGCTCAAATCCTGTGCGGGTTGATGGAGGTTGTGCGAGAATTTCTGGCACTTTTCGCACTTCATAGCGTACATCTGTGCGTCCTTTTGCATGTATGGCCACCAGTATCCTTGGCTTATAGCCCGGTATGCTAGTGACCTTCCTCCGATGTGACTTCCGCAGATGCCTTCATGTATTTCGTAAAGGAAGTCTTCAACTCGGCTTGGGTGGACGCACTGGAGGTAGGGGCCCGTGAAGGATTTCCTGTACAGCTTTCCTTCTGGAGAGAGCCAGAACCGGGCTGCCCGGAGCCTGATCTTGTGAGCTTGCGCTCTGTCCTCGGGGAGTTGGTCGTCTTTGAGGTATGCGATGATGGGATCCATCCAACTGGGCCCGAGGTCGGCACACAGGACTTGCCGTGGTGGGCTGAGCTCTATGCTTGGCGATGTTAGCGAGCCAACTTCTATAGTTCTCTTTTTTCCAGCCTCGACGGCGGAGGCCAAGTTGGCGAGTGCGTCGGCGTGCGAGTTAGAGTCTCTGCCGATTTGTTTGATCTCTGCTTCCGGGAATTGGGAGAGGAGTTTCTTGGCGAGGGCTAAATAGGCTGCCATTCTATCGTCGCGAGCCTGATAATCTCCAGTGAGCTGGCTCGTCACCAACTGCGAGTCACTGTAGATTACCAGTTGTTGAGCTCCGAGAACCTTTGCACTATTCAGCCCTGCCAGCAATGCTTCATACTCTGCCTCGTTATTTGACGCTCGGAAGTCGAGAGTCAGTGCTTGCTCAATTACTAGCCCTTCCGGAGACTGGAGGACTATGCCGACACCGGCCCTTCTAGAGGTGGAAGACCCGTCAACGAAGACCTTCCAAGCCGAATCTCGGGAGGTGTCCCGAGATAGCTCGTAATCAGTCTCCGGGACTAGGCCATCCTGCCCCTTGCCCCCCAGTGCGGGGTCGAGTGGGCTCGGCGCCGAACTCGGAGGAGTGAACTCGATGATGAAGTCTGCCAAAATCTGCGCCTTGATCGCTGTCCGGGGCTGGTAATGGATGTCGTATTGCCCTAGCTCCACGGCCCATCTCGAAATTCGCCCAGAGAAGTCGGCCTTCCTGAAGACGGACTTGAGTTGGTGCTCCGTAATCACCACTATCTTGTGGGCCTGAAAATAGTGCGAGAGCTTCCGAGAGGCACTTACAAGGGCCAGTGCGAGTTTCTCCATTGGCAAGTATCTGGTTTCGGTGTCGAGGAAGGTTTTGCTGGTATAATAGATGGGCTTTTGCTGCCCTTCATCTTCTCTGACCAGGACTGAGCTCACCGCGTGGCTGGAGACCGCCAAGTATAGGTACAATGTTTCGCCTTTCTTCGGGGTTGATAAGAGTGGAGGCGAGGCCAAATAGGCTTTGAGTTCCTGGAGGGCCGAGTCGCATTCTGGGGTCCACTCAAATCTCAGGTTCTTTCGCAGCAATTGGAAGAAAGGGCGACATTTGTCGGAAGACTTGCTGATGAAGCGGTTGAGGGCGGCGGCCATGCCAGTGAGCCTCTGCACCTGCTTTGTCGTTGCCGGGCTCTGAATTCCCAGGATCGCGGAGATCTGGTCCGGGTTTGCTTCAATACCGCGTCGCGTGACGAGGCTCCCTAAAAATTTGCCGGACCCGACCCCGAAGGCGCATTTGGAGGCGTTCAGCTTCAGCCCGAACTTCCGAAGAACTTCAAAAACTTGCCCAAGATCCGCCAGATGGTTGAGAGACTGGGTGGATTTGACGACCATGTCGTCGATGTATACCTCGACTGTCTTGCCGAGGTGCTCCTGGAACATTTTGGTGACCAGCCTCTGATAGGTTGCTCCCGCATTTTTGAGGCCGAATGGCATCACCTTATAGCAGTAGGTTCCCCTAGGAGTGATGAATGCCGTTTTCTCCTGATCCGGCTCGTACATGGGTATCTGGTGATAACCGCGGTAAGCGTCGAGAAAGCTCATCCTTTCGTGACCGGCGGTGGCGTCAATCATCTGGTCGATCTTCGGTAGAGGGAAGCAGTCTTTGGGACATGCTCTGTTGAGATCAGTGAAGTCGACGCAGACCCTCCATTTTCCGGTCTTCTTCTTCACCACCACGGTGTTTGCCAGCCACTTTGGGTATTGGACCTCCCTGATGGCGCTTGCTTCAAGCAGTTTTTCCACCTCTTCGACCACGGCTGCAGACTGGTCGATTCCGGACCTTCTTGCCTTTTGAACCACTGGCTTGGCCTGGGGGTCTACATTTAGCCTGTGGCTCATAACTTCTGGGTTTACGCCTGGCATTTCCTGCGGGGTCCAGGCGAAGACATCTCTGCTCTGCAATAGGAAACTGAGCAGCTCGGATCGCTCCTGCTCGGCGAGCTGGCTCCCAAGAAGGAAGTACCTCTCTGGATCACTGGGGTCGATCCTGACCTCGGTGAGGTCCTCGATACTCTTTTCTCCTGGATCACGGCCGACCCTCTCTAGCTCCGCTTCGAGCTCTGCCATGTGCACTTGCTTTGGCTCTTCCTCGCCGGACACCACGGCCATCATGCAACGTTTGGCCATTTGCTGATCCCCATTGACTGTGACCACCTCGACTCCGCCATCCCTTTCCAAAGGGAACTTGAGCTTTTGATGGTAGGAGGAGGGGACGGCTTCTATCTGGTGCAGCCAGCTCCGCCCTACGATGGCATTGTAGGGAGACGGGGTGTCCACTACGAGGAAGTCGGCCACCACTGACGCGCCACCTACTCGAACTTCGAGGGAGACTCTCCCTTTGGGGTACACGGGCTTGGCGCTGAACCCTATCAGGGGGGTCCGCGCCTCCTGGAGGTCTTCCTCCGTTAGCCCCATCCTGGTGAAGCAGTCGAAGTAGAGGATCTCGGACGAACTGCCGGAGTCGACGAGGATCCTTTGCACCTTGCAACTCCCCAACTTTAGGGTCATGATCAGTGGGTCATTGTGAGGGAGTTGGACCCCTTTCAGGTCCTCGTCTGAGAACCAGATCTTCGGCCTTTCTTTGCGGGCCTTCTTAGGGGACGGCCCGAGATCGGCCGACATGACCTGCTTCCCATGGGAGGCCCTCCTGGCCTCGGCGCGGGCTTGACTGCTGCTCTGCTTGGTAGGGGCCAGGTGGATGACGCTTATGAGCCTCTCTGACCCGTCGCTGTCGTGATTCTCTTCAGTTCGGCGCCGAGGTCGGTCGTTGCTCCCGCTGCCCGCTGCCTTGCAGAACTCCTTCAGGTGCCCGTCCTTGACGAGCCTTTCGAGATGGGCCTTGAGACAGTAGCAATCATTGGTGTTATGCCCGTTCTGCTTGTGAAAAGCGCAGAACCTGTCTTGATCTCTTTTGGAGTTATCGCCCTGCAGGGGGCGCGGCCATTTGAAGTATGGTTTTCCCTGGATCTTTTCCAGGATTTGGTGAATCGGTTCTGTAAAAACCGTGTTGACCCTCTCACGCGAACGGTAAGATGGTTTGTGTCTCTTGCCTCCTCCCGAGGTGCGAGCCCAGGACGAGGCCCGGTCGCCCGAGCGATGTTCTCGGCTTGCTTCATCTCTACGGGAGGTCTTCCTTTCTTCGTCTACGGACCGGTCCTCATGCCTGGATCGGTCTTCCTGCCGCGATCGGCCATCCTGCCGAGATCGGCTTCCCTGCCGAGATCGGCCCTTGGAGACGCCGAAACTTTCGTTGGCGCGCGCCTCGTCCTCCTCTTGCTCGATATATTTATTTACCCTCGTCATGAGGGCTGTGACGGAGGGCACAGGATTTCGAACGAGCTCTCTCCTGAGCTCGCACCCTGGTAGGAGGGCGTGCTTGAAAGATCTGATTGCCACGTCCTCGGAGGAGTTGTCAATCTCGCTGTATACTGTCCAGAACCTCTTTGCGAACTGAGTGACGCTTTCGCTCCACCTCATCCTGAGGGCCATGAGGTCGCTGTCAGTCTTCGGGATGACCCGGTGCGCCTGGAACTTTCCCAGGAAGGAGTCCCGCAACTGGGGCCAGCTCGAAATCGACCCCTCTGGGAGCCCACAGAACCACTTGAGGGGGAGATCCCCCAAGCTGGAAGAGAAAACTCGGCAGTTGAGGTGCCCGACGTCACCCCAGACGGACAGCTTCTGGGTGAAATGCCGGAGGTGTGCTGATGGGTCCGAGGCTCCGTCATAGAGGACGAACCTCGGGACACTGAACTTCTTCGGGAGGGGGTACTCGATTATTTCTCTGGTGAAGGGTGACGAGTCGAGGCCAGCGAAGTCGGGGAGGTCCAGCTGGCTTTGGGCGAGCCCCGCCTCCTTTAGGGTGTTCTGGAGGGCCTGCTTGACCAGGCGGTTGATCAGAGCCTGCTGGTCCGCCGCCTCCGATCTCGGCATTGACCCCCTGTCTTCGTGGTCATGGTAAGAACTCCCGACGTGACTTCGCTCCCGACTCTTATCGTTCAGGTGGTCTCTCAAGTCTTTGCCGGTGACGGGATCCTTCCTGCCCACGGGATCACCGCCCCCGGGGGCTACTCCCTTTTCTCGGAGCTGCTGCCTGAGCTGGCGGATGAGATCATCTTTCTCCTGGAGGGCGAGATTCTGGGCCCTGATTGCGGCCTGAGCGGGGTCGGCTTTGTTGCCGCCGCGGTTCGAGTGGCGCCCGGATCGATGTGACCCCTCCGCAGCCGGGGCCTTGTCCTTCGGGAAGCGCTCCTGAAGGGCAGCGTTCAGCCGCGGCGGATCCTCCGCCTCTAGTGGTGATGACGCGGACTCAGTGTGGTAGCTTTCTACCTCTGCGACTTCCCTTGACGCGTAGGGCAATGGTCCAGGGAGAACCAGCGGCCCTGGGGGAAGGGACTTCGGGTGCTCTGCGCCTCTCTTGTTCCTCGGAGCCATTGGTGATTGAAAAGAATTTTGGGAAAGGTTTTGGGGTATGGGTTAGTACTTCCCCACAGACGGCGCCAATTGTAAGTGCCTAAAAATTAAGGACTTTAATGCAAGGATTAGGATCTCTGATTCGGATGATTTGGATGAAGTTTGCTGTGGCTCCGACTGGACCTGAAAGGGAAGAGAGGGAAGAAACGTCAAAGGACCCTGGCTGCAGGCAGCGCAAGGCTCTCCGATGCTTAAGTTAGTGCAATGAACGAGCAGGGGAGAAGGAGAGGAAATTGCAGAGTGATAGTGTGTATGGTGGGTTGCGTACCTTTGGATGGAAGTGGATGTGCTATTTATAGGCGATGGGGTTGACCTTTGTGGGCGAGTTCCAAGACTGGGCCGGCCACTCGAGTGGCTACGTCCATTCAGCCCATAATGCATTAAATGCTGGCCCATGCTTCATTAAATGCTAGGCTTGCTGGGTCAGGCGGCGGTGCTGACTTTTGGGCCAGGTCCCATCAGGCCTGGCCTGGAGCCATGCCCTGGGGGCGCACGTGTCCTGTACGCCGTTTTGTCAGTAATGATAAGCTGCAGGGCATGCCTTGGCATGCGCCGCTGTTCTGTCGCTGGTCCCATCAGTCTCCGTCAAATCCGCGCTGCCGGGGTCGGGTAAGTCAAGTCTTCGAGAGCTCCCGCCTCGGCGAATGCCGCGGTCCTTCAGCCGCGGTCACCTTTGGCCCAGGGGAGGCGTAATCACTCTGTCCGGATGCCTGGGCTAGTGCTGATCTCGGCTTAGTGAAAACACCCCCACACAGCTGCATTTGAGTATATGTGGACTGCTATTCGATTGGATTCTGTTGTTTGGCTCAATACCCAGGATTTGAGTTTAATAGTTAGTGGTGTTGCCTTTTCTCTTCTTTTTATTATGTTCATGCTTTGTGGTCTTGTTTAGTAATAGGGTATGTATTTATTTGATAACCCCATTTTGTATTTGTATGTTCATTATGAAATAAAAAGCTAGCTTACCATTCAAGAATAAAAAACTTTCAAGATTTTGGTGTTAAAATGTCGTTATTTACACCTCATTTTTATATGTCGCTTATGCATCACATGCGTAAATGAGCACAAACAATTGCGACATTGCATGATTCACTCATGTGATGTGTAAATGAAGAGCGTAAATGAGACCACTTTTGCATAAAAAATTATACATGTGGATAGTTTGTAAAATGGTTTACACACTACACTTTAGCTGACAGAGGTGTTGTGTGTGACGATAGTCAGGTGGTATATTGAGAAATTTGAAAAAATGTTGAAAAATGCCATACATAAAAAGTTAATTTTCCGCACTTCTATGGGGCCCAAATTCATAATCGAAACTGCTCATCTTCTTTATATAGCTAAAACGGTGAAGAAGTAAAAAAAAAATAAATTATCTTAATTCTTCAAGAATCTTGAGAAATTTGTGAAAAAGTCCAAAAATCCATATCACATTTAAAACGGTTGGACATACTCATTTACACTTGTAAAAATAGCATTTTTGACAAACATGATAATGTGTTTCACATGTGTAACACTTGCATTTGTAAGTATTACATATGTAAAACCCATTTTCCTATCAAAGTAAAAATGCAAACGACCCCTTATTTCCTCAAAACCAGTAGGGTAGTCACATATATCATTGACAATAAGCATAAGAAAAACCATCTTAATTTAATTGCTCTTCATATCATCAGGTTTAATAGAAAATCATGGATTTGCATTGAAAACCCCATATTTTCCAGTCTTCTGGTGAATGACCCCCAAAAGGGAAGGGGTGGGACTATAACATATACATTTTTTTCCTCCCAGTCAAAACATAAAGGGGGCAGCACTATAATCTTCGTCCAATCCACCAATGACTTGCAAAGGCATGCCCAATTCAGTAAGCAGACAGAAACATTCTATAGATTGCATACAGTGATTCATAGGCAATGGTAAATTGAAGTTTAGAGAGTGGGTATTTTGTTTATGTTTTCCAACACAAAGATGCCTACCAAGGGTAAAAAATAATTCAATTTATGATCTCCCCCTTCTGCCTAAGATATCAGCAGTTGGAAATTAAAAGAGACCTTCGTATAGACTTCTTGGATCTGTTCCATGTCACTGCAACAAAACCATCCCTCCACTCTGGTGCCTTTCCTGAATGGTTCCATCCTTTCAGTCTCTCACCATCAACCCCCACAAGAAAAGTCAGTTCTCTTCGCATGGTCCATATACATACGATACGACCACCCTCTTTTCACAAGTCAATTTGCTTTGCAGTCCACAAGAATACCTCTAATTCCATTTAAAATAATTAAATGTCAGTTGAACCTACCAAAGTCTGATCAGAAGTAACATCATTTTGGTTAGGCCTTCTTCTAAAGGTATCATTTTGATCATCTTGAGTAATTCATCTCCCACAGTATAAAGCCACTTCTCCAGATATTTTCTCACTCAACAGGTTCATAATTATCAACAATCCCCAAAATAAAAATCCATTTTCATCCTTCCAATGTAGAAGATGAAGGTGGCTGAAAGCAATTTCTTCCTCACACATCAGATCCCAATTCTCTTAAATAAGTTAGAAATACGTCAAATTTTCAAAAGTTCAATGGCAGAGCACTTCAGGTTGACCCCAAATAGATGAGATAGGGCTAAGATGATGATCTCTCTGACTGCAATCTCCCCACTTCTCAGTGATTTGAAGCAAAAATTCCTGATCCATTCATCTCCCTGCTTCTCAGTGATTTGAAGCAAAATTTATTGATCCATTTATCTCTTCTAAGGGCTTGATATCAAGCCAGCACTAAGCAGTCTCCTGTCTTCCTTGACCCTACCTCCTTTTGATGGTTCCATCAACCCCTGTCTTGTCCACAAGCTCCATAAGAAAATGAAACTCACCATAGGAGGCCAAACAAAGGGATGACTTACATCAACTGAATTTCACTATAGCATCATCAGTTATCTCTTTTGGCAATCAGTTTCTGATATTGATAGGTCTCATGCTCATTGGGTCTTTGTGTCTTACAATCATTTAAATGACACAGTCATCTATGCAGACAATGATACCTGGATACTTTAAAGTGGTCCATGGATCCATATTGCAGTGTCTAATACCTCATTCTTGTCTAAAGTCTGTGTCCTTACCATATCCATGACAAGTCTATGCTGAATCTGGGCAGTCTACAGAGTCGCATTAACTCAAAGGTGATGTCTTCGTACACCAACACCATAACAGAATCAAACATTATTTCATCCAGCAATCTCATGCATTTAAAATGTGAATGAATCAGGTGGACACTGCTGATTCTTTCGGTCACTACTACAATGCTAGACAGTCTTCACTGTCATTCTTCATTTTGCCTTTTCTCAGAGTCATACTTGTCCTCTTCTCACCAGTAATCCCCACATGAACACAAGCCACCATCAAAATGGTGAAACTGATTAGAATCTCATGCATTAAAAAATGTGAATAAATAAGGTGGACACTTTTGAATCTTTCGGTCACAACTGCAATGCTAGTAGGTCCTCACTGTCAGTCTTCATGCTGCCTTTCCTCAGTCATAGTCATCCTCTTCTCACCAGTAATCCCCACATGAACACAAGCCACCATCAAAATGGTGAAACCGATTAGAGTCCCTCAGAATTATTGACCTATTGACTATCTTAGAGATGTGCTTGATAGCATTGTGGCAGTCTTCACATACTCGGAGATTTTTTATCACACGAATGGGCCTACCAGGTGGCACGTTCAAAATTCCAAATGCAACAGCTAGTTTTTCACTATGATACTTGAGCATATGCTCCTTCTCCTCCTCTTCCACATCATGCAATACCATCTTAGTAGCAGAAACATAGCCTAGCCTTTTCATTTTGAGATCCAATTCCTCCAAGAAAGCATATATCTTATCCTTTTCAGGGTGCACCGAGTCACCAACTGAAAATGTATGAACCGTGTTCTTCACCTCGATCCAGCTGAAGCCAGGCACCTTCCTCACACCTCTCTCCCTCATGGTTACTCTCATCTTACCAACATCAGCCCATCTACCTGCTGCAGCATATAAATTAGAGAGAAGAACATACATTCCTGAATTATCAGGTTCCATCTCAAAAATCCTTTCGGCTGCTCTTTCACCTAATCTGGTATTACCATGAATCCTACTTGCACCAAGCAAAGCACCCCACATTGTTGCATCAGGTTCAAATGGCATATTTCTCATGAGAGCTTCAGCATCTTCCAAATGCCCTGCCCGGCCTAGAAGATCAATCATGCAAGTGTAGTGTTGTGTCTTTGCAGTTATACCATAATCTCGCTCCATGGAGTTAAAGTAATCCATGCCTTTGTCAACCAATCCAGCATGACTGCATGCAGATAGAACTCCAACCTAAATAAATGTAAAACAAAGAAATATATTAAGACATGAGGGAGATGACTTATCAAAACTGCTAATAAATGACAGAAGTGCATAGCTCTACATTGATTAAAACTGTTGGAACTTCAAATCAATTCATGCACTCTCCTTTTTATAGGAAGTTTCTTCATTGAATATGCCTAAATGCATAGAGATTTAAAGGAAAAAGTTCATATCGAACGGAGTCTTATTTCAAGTTTATATCTTAGCCTCAACAAACTGCAATAATTCATATAAAAATAATAATGCGGAAAAAAATGCATAATTTGCCTTGATAACATGGATACATTGGGCCAGAAGAGGAAGGGAGCAACAAAATCTTTTCTTTATAGTAGCCACTGCCATTAGGAAATCTCATTTAAATGCCTTAATCTTCCGTTTGCAACATCATAAGAGCTATAACTATTTTGAAGTAAGAATCAAATTGTGAAAAATTGAAGTAAAAATAATATATTATTAAATAAAAGAGGAAAAATGTATATCATTCTGTTTGAAAAATAACTCCTCTATGCATGATACATAGACAAAGACCTGCTTCAACATAGACAATGAGTAATACAAAACAAAACAACAAAGAGAGAAGCTAAAAAGCATATCTTTATACAAATAAAATTACCATGGTGATATCATCAGGTTTAATGTTGGCCACTCTCATAGACTCAAATACTAACAATGCCTCCTTGCCGAATCCATGTCTGGCATAGCCTGCAATCATTGTGTTCCACGTGACTAAATCCTTCTCCTGCATCTCCTTAAATGCACTGTATGCTTCATCTATACTCCCGCACTTACAGTACATTGTCAGAAGAGCATTCCCCACAAAGCAGCCCATCTCATATCCTGCTTTGACAAGCCGCCCATGTACTTGCTTCCCACACTCTAAAGCCGCAATATCAGCACATGTGCTGAAAGCACATGTAAATGCCGACCTATTCAGCCTCTCCCCATCTCTTTTCATTTGTATGAAAAGCCGCAAAGCCTCTTCACTATATCCACCCTGAGCGCACCCTGCAATCATTGCCGCCCAAGAGATAGAGTCACGGTTTGGCATATCATCAAATAGTTGTCGAGCATGATCAATCTCCCCATTTTGTGCATAACCTGTGATCATTGTATTCCAAGAACTAATATTTGGGCACGGCATTTGCTCAAACAATTCCTTTGCCATGTCCATCATTCTGCACTGCGAGTACCCGGCAATCATTGCATTCCAAGAAACAGAATTCTTCACCGGCATTTCATCAAAAACTCTCCTTGCTTCCGCCAACATCCCATTCTGCACATACCCTGAAACCATTGCAGTCCAAGTGAAGACATCACGCGCTGGAGATTCTTCAAATAGCTTCTGTGCCTCTGACAAGTTCCCATCTTGTGCATAACCCGAGATCATGGTATTCCAAGAAACCAAATCTCTCTCCGGCATTCTATCAAACAGCATCCGGGCATCTACTAGTCTATTCGTACGCACATAACCCGCCATCATAGCATTCCACGACACCGTATGCCAATTAGAATTCGAGTCGAAAAGCCGACGAGCAGCCTCAATGTGTCCATTCTGTATATACCCAACCAGAATCCCATTCCACGAGATCGAATTCTTGACCGGCATCCGATCGAAAATCTCCCTCGCCTCATCAACATACCCATTTTGCGTATAACCCGAAATCATGGTATTCCACGACACAACATCCCGTTCAGGCATTTTATCAAACAGCTGCCGAGCAGCAAACAGATTGCGATTACGGACATACCCATTAATCATCACGTTCCAAGAAACTAAATTCTTATCAGGCATCTCATCAAAGAAGCGAAGTGCGAGATCAAACCTTCCATTGCCGAGGTACCCAGAAATCATGGAGTTCCAAGAGACGGTCGTTCGTTTGGGCATTGTGTCGAACAGTTGGAGGGCGGAATCGGATCGGCCGTTTCTCATGTGATCGCTGATGGCCATGTTCCATTTCACAATATCAGAATCTGTAACGGAAGATGGTTTTTTCTTGCTCTTCTTCGAAGATCTAGAAGCTACTGACCTTTCGGGGGATGAAATGGGATTCTTGTCGAGCCTTTTTTGGATTCTGTCGACAGCTTCTCTCTGGAGTAAGCGTGCGGCGTTGCCGCGGTTTTGCATTCTTTTGTATTGTTCTATGTTCAAATCAAACTCTAGTATGAATGATACGTTAAAGTTGAGATTTTGTAGCGCCAGCGATTTTAGACGCGGGGATCGAATTCACGAAAACCGAAAGGTTTCAGGGGTGTTACTGGGCCGGGCCAAGGAAGATCCTATGCCCGGAACAGGCCAAAAGTGACTGGGCCGGGCTCGAGAATAAACATTAAAACAGACAGATAGGTCCTTATTATCTATCTTCGCCCTTATCTCAAGTCTCAAGTCTCAAGTCTCAAGTCTCAACCCATTAGGGTGCTTATCTTTCGATGAGGACTCAATTGGGTTCAAGCCCAGCCTCCCTTCATTTTTCTTTTTTTCACAATTACTTTTATGGCCGGTTGGGTCATGCGGTTTCTATCGGTCAATCCAAGCTCAGCCTATCTATTAAAACAAGCCCAATTAAATAGTCCAAGCTAGGCCTGGGTACTATAATTTATGATGAAGGATCGAATTTGCGAAAAATAGTTTCAACTTCCAAGAAAGGAATTCTGAAAGTCCCGGTGATTGGAGGAATAATTTATACATAAAAACCACTTGACATGCAGAGCACTTCTGTTTTTTTTTTTTTTAAATGATATCTGCCTCCATATCGACCCTCCTTAAACAAGGGAGGATCCCATATCGACTATCCAATAAATCAAATATCAACAAAAAAAAAATCCATAATGAGTTTTTGTAGCCTAATTAAATTTTCTCCAATTTGTTACATCCATGCATAATACAGGTTAAAAATAAAAAATCAACAAAAAAAACCTAAGATTAGTTTTTGTAGCAGAAAAACGCACAATAATTAGAGAAAAAAAGACCATATCAGTTTGGATATTAGGGTTTTTGTTTATAATATACGAGGGTTTCAATCTCGTCTTCTTCATAAAAAAAATCATCAGATTTGATGAAGCCTAGTTTGACTTACAAATCCCATTTGGTTTTGGGGGTTTTAAAAGGGGATCCGACGTTGTTTAGGGAGGGTCGATATTCATGCAGATCTCATGAAGTGGTTAAGAGGGCCCTTTTTGGTGTAATCCACATCTAATGTGGTTTTCCTAGTTAAATCCTCTAGTTCAATTAAGAATTAAAACTCTTTAGATTATAAATTTGTAGTCCATGACGGTAAAGGATGGAGGAAGGTGATTGATATACTTTAACCCGTGACCAATTTAAGGAGAAAATGGGGTGAAAAGTATACTAATATATTTTACGCTCATTTACACACCATTTTCACACTTTATTCATGCAAAAGATGCATAAATGAATGCAAACATACATCTATGTGTGAATATATGTCATTAAGTAGGTGCAAGCAATAGATCCCTTTAAAGAAAAACTAGCATAAAAGCTCAAGCGATGCATGGTTAAGTCTCAAACAACATGAATAGTTAATTAGAGCTAATGAATGAATAATTATCAATTTAATAAAAAAAACACTGAAATAAATCGAGTTCTTAGATGAGAAATAATATTCATAGATTGCCTTAGGAGATTAGTTCAGTTGGGCTAAAATAGTCTAAACATGAAGCATGCATGATGATGTAACTTAGGAATGATCTATTTGACAATTACTGTAATATGATTGGAGTAAATTTGAAAGGTGGGGACTTTGAAGGGCTTATATAACGTATTCAAAGAATGGCTTGTTTAGAGGTAGTGAAATCATTTCATTGAAGCATCTCTAATTCAAAAAATGTCTAACTAAAATAGAGTCCAGATCGTAAGGTTTTGACTCATGAAGCTTTTATATATGTGGGGACTAGTTTAAAAAAAATAAAAATAAAATGCTTAAAATCAATTTCCCATGCTTGCATCAAATGTCACAGATTTCACTTAAATGGGATTTAAAGACATGAGAAAAATATTGTCATGAAAAATTCATATATGGTGATGGTGAGCCCTTTATCGACTCGAGACATAACTCCAGTAGGAGTGAAATTGTATGTGATGATAGAACAAATGCATTTATCATATGACAAAACATGTATAATCATATTTCCAACTCGTAAGTATTAAAGATAAAAGATGCATGAAATGCATGCATGGGTTCTGTATCTTGTGTTCTATTCTTCAAAACGAGTATGTTGTGCTCTATTCTTCATACCTCGTTTTGGAAAAAAAGTTATGGATGGAAGAAGAGGCATAACACCAAAGCTCTGATGGACAAATTACTAATGGCGCCGTCTCATGGCAAGAATTAATCAAGAAGCTCCTTCATCTCCGATCTCTCCGTATCTTCTTATCATTGTTTCTTTATGTTTCTTTCTTCTCCATCGATCTCCCTCTTTGTTTGTAAGTATAGCTTGTGAAAAGACGCATTAAAATTTGAAAGTAGGGGTGGAGGATTTGGTTTGATTAAGGAAGAGACTTGAGAGAATACTAATGAAAAGTGTCATTCTCTTTTTGAAGAGACGAATAGATTTAAAGAGGATTAATTTATGACTACTAGCATGAAATCCCGTGCGATACACATGTTAAATACCATACAAAGTAAATATTTATTTGATATCCAAATTAATTAATTATCAACTTATAAAAGGGATAATGTTTGTATAATTTTTTGGATTTTGTTGTTTTTTCCAATCCATACTTTTTTAAGAGACCGAGATCTTAATTTTTGGGTTTTTATATCCAATAAAGTATGATTTTTTACTGTTTAGCAGTTTTGATTTCTTTATTTTTATTTTTATGCTTTTGACATATGAAGATTTCTACTTTTTCGGGTCATTTTTTAATCTTTTGATTTTTCCTAGGAGTCTCTCATTCTATAGTATGTATTTTTTAAAATCCATTATTTTTTTTTCTAAGAGACCAAGATCTAGTTTTTATTACTGCCTTGCTACAAAATATTATTATCTCCAACGCCCACTAATATGCATAACATCTTTTCCATCATATTTGATAGAGGGTGGTGGCGACAAAATATATTAAGAGTGATCATAGAAATAAAAAAAAAGGTGATTTTCTTCCTTCCTTTTTTTTTTTTCCTGTATTATTCTGGACATGAACAAATGTCCTGCAAAGGAAAGATAAAAAGGTTTATGAGAGAAGGAAGTGAAGAGAGTATGGATTGCTTATGGTGTCCCATTTGGAAATGGGTTTTGAATGTAGGTGACTGTGTGGGGAAATTCCCGAACCCATCAGAGTTCCCGCCAGATGCTCCATCTCGGGCTCCCGCACCAGCTAGGTCCATCCTCGGCAGAATCCACTTCGGCCAAAGCGTCCCACTTTTGCCGAGTGCTCCATCTCGGCACCTTTGCCAGAAGTCTCTAGCCAAGCCAAGTCGTCCCCGACCTCGGCTACCCAGTTCGGCGACAGTGCCAGGCTCCTCCACCTCGGCAACAATGCCAGGACCCTCCATCTCCCCAGGTCCTCACCTCGGGGGGACGCTCCATCTCGGCCAAAGAGCCTCAGCTCAGTAAAAGTACTGAGCACTGACAGCTGTCCTCCCATGGACACTCAAGCACGCTACGGCCCGTGCGACAAGACAAGGGGACAACCCATATCTCCTGACAGATCGCCGTCCACAGCTCCCAAGGCGCCAGGATATGGCCAGATGGGACAAGACAGGCTCGATGAGACTGCAATTAAAGAAAAGTAGGCTATGATGGGACTGCGCCGCCCTAGTGTGGGCTATGACAAGACAGTCAACCACCCCTTTGCCTCCTCTCTTCCTCTATATAAACACAAGCAAGGGGGCCAACGAATACGCCATTCTGGTATGCCCATCTTCTTCTCCAAAAATCTCCATCCTCTGCTTAGTTCATACACTAACTTAGGCATCGGAGAGCCTTGCGCCACTCAGGCCAGGGTCCTCTGACCTGCTATTCTTCTTCCTTTTCTCAGGCTTCAGGCGCAGGCATCGGTGTTCCTAATCTCTTTGGATAAGTCCATGCAGGCACCCCCCTTTTCTTGTGAGTCACATTTTTTGCACTTACAATTGGCGCCGTCTGTGGGAAACGGCTATAAAAAGTCATCTTCCCAAACACCATGCATTGAAGAACCAGAAAGGGAAAGGAACCACTGACACTGTCGACGCAGCTGCCGACGGTCCCCCGCCGGGAAAGGTCAGGAGCAAGATCTGGTCCAGCAAGCGTCCGACAGCAGGATACTCGATCGGGTTCATCCTGTAAGGATTCAACCTCGACTCTACCTTCCAAAAGGCGCACCTTGAAGGACAACAGAAGCAACCGGGCTCATAACGAAAGCTCGGGTAACAACCATGACTTCAGAGAGCGACTTGATCAACGCATAGAGCAAGCAGTACGACAGCACATGGAGCTGGCCGGCTTCGTTCGAGTTCGGGTGAACTCTGACGATTTCGGCACATCCCCCTTCTCTCCAGAGATCAGAAACTTCCCCCTTCCTGAAGATTTCAGCGTCCTGAGGTTCGTCGTTTACGATAGGACCTCGGACCTAGCAGCACACCTCCGACAATTCACTCAGAGGATGTCGGTGTGGGGCAATGTGGGCCACCTGAACTGCATAGTCTTCTCTTCCAGCCTCGGAGACCTCCCCCTAAAGTGGTTTTGCGCACTCCCACAAGGATCGATCAAAAGTTGGCAGCAGCTTCGGAGTTCTTTCATGACAAAGTTCCAAGTTCACAGGGTCATCCCCAGGTCAGCCGCCAACCTGATGGCCCTCAGAATGAAGCAGACCGAGAACGTCACGCAGTTCGCCAAGAGGTTCTGGACTGTCTACAGCCAGATCGAAAATGCCTCAGATACAATATTAGTCATGTCTTTCCAATAAGCCCTCCTACTAGGCAACGAGCTTAGGAGGGACTTGGTCATGCATCCTGTGGTCATTATGGCAGCATTGATGACCAGGGTAAACCGGTTCGTCAGGTAAGAAGCAGACGAAGCCCGAGCACAGGAGCATTTCAACCTTTACGAAAGCGACCAAACAGCCTCCAGCTTGGCAGAAGTCTCCTCCAGCTTGGAAGGCAATTAGATGTCTCTTATCATCACTTGCTTCGACCGCCCGTCAGCTTCGTTCGCACGACCCTCTACCTTCATTTCGGCGGCACGGTCCTCTACTGTCAGCTTCGATGGCGCCATCAGCTTCGATGACATCGGCACGACCCTCTAATGTCGGCTTTGATCGTACGACCATCTACCGTCGTTTCGACGGCACAGTCCTCTGCTTTCAGCTTTGATCGCATGGTCCTCTACCGCCATCAGTCATCCAAGGCCACCGAGCTCACCCTGGGGTCGTTTTATACACTCAGGCGTGACTCGCGTTCGGCAATAGAGCCACCAAGTCTTCGGGTAGATACACCCAGGCTTCTTGGCCTTTAGACGACCACATACTGGTCCGTCCATGTGTTGGTTTCCTCCCCACGCTGGTTTCGGCCTCATGCTGGTCTCGACCGCATTTAACGACCTCATGCTGGTCCGTCCACGTGCTGGTTTCGGCCTCATGCTGGTCTTGACCGCATTTCACGACCTCATGCTGGTCCGTCCACGTGCTGGTTTCTGCCTCACGCTGGTTTCGGCCTTATGCTGGTCTCGACCGCATTTCACAACCTCATGTTGGTGTCGCCCTCGTGCTACGCGCTTCACGCAGGTTCGGCCTCATGTTGGTCTCGGCCAGCGCCAAAGAAACTGCTCTGGCGTACCGTCCAAGCTTCTCCATCTCGGCCAGCGCCAAAGGGACTGACTTAGGGTTCATACACCCAGTCGCTCCTAAAACTCTGGGTTCATACACCCTGGGACTGACCTCGGGTTCATACACCCAGTCTTCCCTAAACTTTGGGTTCACGCGCCCATGGACTGACTTAGGGTTCATACACCCAGTCACTCCTAAAACTCTGGGTTCATACACCCTGGGACTGACCTCGGGTTCATACACCCAGTCTTCCCTAAACTTTGGGTTCACGCGCCCATGGACTGACTCAGGGTTCATGCACCCAGTCGCTCCTAAAACTCTGGGTTCATACACCCTGGGACTGACTTCGGGCTCATACACTCAGTCTTCCCTAAACTGTGGGTTCACACACCCAGAGACTGACTTAGGGTTCATACACCCAGTCGCTCCTAAAACTTCGGGTCCATGCACCCAGGCTTCTCAAAAGGACTGCTCTGGCATACCGTCCAGCCTCCTCCACCTCGACCAAAGAGACTGCTCCACGTCTCCACCTCAGCCAATGGCAGCTCAACTAGAATGCCGAAGAGACTGTTCCACATCACCTCCTCGGCCTCATGCTGGTCTTGGCTGCGAGCACATCTCGGTTCTCAGCTACACCCAGCTCGGCAGCAGTGCCAGTCCTTAGCTCGGCATTAGTGCCAGTTTCCAGGTTAGCAGTAATGCTAGCCCCCTCGGCAGCATCACTAGAATACTTCCAACGAGACTGCACCTCTGGTGACGAGCCAGCTGGTCATGTCTTGGTCTCTCAGTTGGTGATGAATTAGTTGACTGAATACCACCAATCTCAAGCGACAAACAACTCCAAGGCACAAGTGTTGTCCTCCATGATACTTAGCTTCTGACTTCAAAGAGAAGTCTAATGTGCTCAGAAGCTGGGGGGCTTTGTGTGGGGAAATTCCCGAACTCATCAGAGTCCCGGCCAGATGCTCCATCTCGGGCTCTCGCACCAGCTAGGTCCATCCTCGGCAGAATCCACTTCGGCCAAAGCGTCCCACTTCTGTCGAGTGCTCCATCTCGGCACCTTTGCCAGAAGTCTCTAGCCAAGCCAAGTCGTCCCCGACCTCGGCTACCCAGTTCGGCGACAGTGCCAGGCCCCTCCACCTCGGCAACAATGCCAGGACCCTCCATCTCCCCAGGTCCTCACCTCGGCGGGACGCTCCATCTCGGCCAAAGAGCCTCAGCTCAGTAAAAGTACTGAGCACTGACAGCTGTCCTCCCATGGGCGCTCAAGCACGCTACGGCCCGTGCGACAAGACAAGGGGACAGCCCATATCTCCTGACAGATTGTCGTCCACAGCTCCCAAGGCGCCAGGATATGGCCAGATGGGACAAGACAGGCTCGATCGGACTGCAATTAAAGAAAAGTAGGCTATGATGGGACTGCGCCGCCCTAGTGTGGGCTATGACAAGACAATCAACCACCCCTTTGCCTCCTCACTTCCTCTATATAAACACAAGAACAATTCACAAGCAAGGGGGCCAACGAATACACCATTCTGGTATGCCCATCTTCTTCCCCAAAAATCTCCATCCTCTGCTTAGTTCATACACTAACTTAGGCATCGGAGAGCCTTGCGCCACTCAAGTCACTCAGCCCTGCTATTCTTCTTCCTTTTCTCAGGCTTCAGGCGCAGGCATCGGTGTTCCTAATCTCTTTAGATAAGTTCGTGCAGGCACCCCCCCCTCTTCTTGTGAGTCACATTTTTTGCACTTACAGTGACGATTGGGAAGAGACGCCAAGTTTTCAAGCATTAAAAAGGGTATTGGGTTGCTAATATGAGATGGTTAATATGCTAATGTGGCATACTGATGCTTACCTGGCTCAAGGAAATATCATATTTGAAGTTTTTTATTTTGAAATGACTTCGAACCGTTTTACAACTTTCAAGAGAAGGAATTTTAGTTGTTGAAATGTTGAAAGATGACGCGGCTTAACAGGAAGAGAGAACAATGACTTTTTCTCTCAACCGTTTCTCAGTTTCTCATCTTTAAAGTATAAGAATAGTAGTAGAGATGGGGGCCAATGCACTGACGTGGCTCAAGGAAAGAGTGATCAGGGTATTTTTTTCCCAACAGTTTCATAATTTCTAAGGATTCATACTTTCTAAAAATGGCTTAAGGGCACATTTGTGTACACCTAATTTCCATGGAATGGTGAATTTGTCACATCAACAAATTCTATGGTTTTGAAATACTTTGGAAAAGGCTTTCCGCGGAAGTCACAAATTCATGTTTGGTGTAAAAAGTTTTTCTTCGATGAATTTGTGCTAATGTTGTTTGGTGCGGCTGCGAATTTCTTACGGAAAACTAGTATTTAGTGTTTAGTGCGGCAATTTTCCGCAGAAAAATAACAAAACTACGTAGATATCAATTACATACATATAGATTTGTGTCCCCACCAAATCTAGTATTAAAGTGATCAGATCGACCTATCTTCATTAAAAATGCATGTAAACCTGTTTTGTTGCTTTTTTAGTTTTTTCAGTTTTCTCTAGTTGGTAAACAAATTAACTACTAGCTAAGAACTTAAAAGTGCTGAGTGGGCAATCTCAAAGCAATCACTGGGAGCACTTACCAGTTTCTGCTGGTTCATTTGCTTCAGTTTTTTCAATGTGTTTGGGAAGATGCACATTAATAATAGCTAGCAACACCTTTATGGAACTCTTGCTTCTTTCCATTTGAAAGAGATACAATGTTCAAATGAGAGCATTCCATAGTGCCAACATCCACAACAAAGAAACTGCCATTCAGCTGGTTGATCTTTACAACTTTTTTTCACAATTCATATATTATAACTTTCAATACAAAGCAATAAAGTATGGAGCATCGATTATTATTCTCGACCATTAGTTACCATGGGATTGGTGTCACATACAAGGAAGAGAATGAAAAAAAACAATTTGGCGCCAATGTTAGGGATGTTGCACTGGCAGGCCATGTTAAGATGCACATTTAGCTGCACAAACCAATCTTCAGCAAACAATAAAAAACTTGCAAAAATCTTTAGACATTAACTAGTCTCTCCTCCATGCAAATACAATCCTCCAAGCCACATCAAAGATAATGGCCGAGGGAACATCAACTTAACTTGCATCCCCGAAGCTTCAAGTATCAAACACAATCACCTATACCATCCCTACTGCACTAATAAATCCAACACATCCACGTAAACCATCCATGTTGAACATCATCTTAGTTTTCGCAGTTTTGATTTTCTCAATCTGTTTTCTAATAAAAAAACGATTGACAATCTTTGCATAAACGATGGGGTAGACTTTAAATTAAAAAAAAAGAAGTAAGGAACCAATGGTTCACTGCACTATGCACATGATTCAATATAGCATCAAATTACAATTGTAGCTTGTAAGAACACATATTTATTCCCTTTGAACATGATTAAAAACCATAAATGGCTCAACAATAAGTAACACTCCCACTTCAACCACAATCATATCAATATCCAACTTAACACATATCCATTCAAGCTATGAATACATCCATGTCCATCCAAATATAGACCATGTTAGAAATAAAATGTCATCCACAATTGAAAAAGCTCACCACAACATATTAAGGCAACTCAATCAAATGTCATGAGTCTAGAGTCATGGACAAACTACATTACTTAAAAGGAAGGAAAATACTTAAGACAGAGTTACTTGAAAGTCTTAACACTAAACATTAAACATCTAATAAATTAATGCCCATCCCACATCTGATGAGCAATTGTGTCTCGTAGCTCACATGCAAATCGAGTATCCGCATCACTCGAAACGGATCCAACTTCCATTCCCTCCTCAACGTTCATGTCTTCATCAACATCCATATCTTGTGCATGCTCTTCCTCCATCTCATCATTATAATTCCATTGTTTGATGTAGTTGTGCATAAGGCAACAAGCAACAACTATCCTCGCTTGTGTCTTGAGAGGATATCGCGGTGTTGTCTCTAGGATGGGAAAGCATTGCTTCAATATTGTAAAAGTGCGCTCCACTACATTTTGTAATTTAGAATGTCGTAAATTATAGAGTTCCTTGGGTGTTTGTGGTGCTTGTGTGGTGGACCACTCTTTGAGATGATAACGCACTCCCCGATATGTGCAATAAACCCGCGGGTGTTAGCATAACCCGCATCAACCAATATTTTCCTACAAAGAAATTTACTCTGTGAGTATGAAAATTCCAAAGTATATCATAGAAATAAATTTACCCTACAAAAATAAAATATTCCTTATTTCTAGAAGAAGTGAATTGGAATTTACCTGTTGGGAATTGAAGCCTATTATATGGTTGTCTCCACAATGCATCTTGTAGTATTTTAGAGTTAGACGCTGACCCTTCCCACCTAGCAAATGAAAGTCCGGGATCCTAACCCTATAGGGGGGGGGGGGGGGGGGGGGGATAGGATGAGCTACTAATTAGTGACCAATTATGACCAATTTTAATTTCTTTAAGAAAACTAGCCACTTGTGATGATTATCAAACAAAATGCGGAAGCTAAATAAAAACAATCACCACAAAGCATGTACCATCACACAATAATTTATAGTGGTTCAGCCTCAATGCCTACATCTACTACCGGCTTGTGATCCTACACCTACCGGATTTCCACTATCTAAGCTTTTCAATAGGCTAAGCAATAACATCTAACAATGTGCTTTTTTAGGCTAAGCAATAACCTATCAACGTGCTTTTTTAGGCTAAGCAATAACCTTTATACTATGCTTTTCTTAGGCTAAGCAATAACCTTTACATAATGCTTTTCTAAGGCTAAACAATAACCTTTACAAGTAAAAGATTTACTCTCAAAGTAGTGTCTACACAAACACTAGAAGAGATACAATTTAAGCTCGATTTACAATGCCTCTTAATTAGGCGGATATGAAAGTGTAAAACAAACTCACACTAACACTATATGAATGCAAAGATAAATGCTCATGGTGTGTGTGTGTGGAAACTTCAATCAAGTTTAAAAAAGAAGCTCAATCAATTTATACTTCAAGCATTTAAAAGTTTAAGGCATATAAAAAGATTTGATAGAAGAGAAATGCAAATCACATGTAAAGATACTAACTTGATGATGACATGAAAATCAATGGCTCACAAGTTGTATGAAACTAATAAAGACTATTCATGTGATTATGTGCATAGTTGTTTTTAAAAAAAAATAGTTTAACTAAAGTTCTAAAAAGATTGAAAACAACAAATGAGGATTCAACCAAGTAAAAGAATCATGCTATAAAGAAATCAAAAATTTTGGTAAAGCATGATTAATAAAGTTTTTAAAACAAACTTGGTTTGAATCAAGGTGAAGAATCCAATCTAACTTAAATCAAAGATTAAATGAAGTAATGGATTCAACACATCATAGTTATCATGCTAAAAATTATTTACCAAAGATTTAAACAAAGTATATAATATATGATTAATACAAGTATTGCTTACTTAGAGACTTAACTTCATTGATCCAAGCTTTAGCTTTACTAATGACCCCTTGGTCTCTCTTGGTTCATCCTGTTTCTTTTGTCTTCAAACACCTTAAACAAGGCTTAGAAGTTCCACTTTGATAAGCATTTTTTCTCATGGGATGAACTCCTTTTTATACTCAAAAAGTGAGTTTTGGCGAGTGCCCGGTCGACCTGCACCTTCCCCGGTCGACATTGGCTTCAACGGTCATAAAAATGACCATTTGAAAATTAGCCCAACGGCTCTTTCTTCGGTCGACCGACAGTGTGCTCGGTCGACTGGGTCCATGGGCTCAGTCGACTGAGCACACTGCAGGTCGACCAGGTCCCTGGACCTTTTTCTCACAATTTTGCATATTTCAAAGTTAAATCCATGTGGGGTCTTTGGGCCATTAAACCAAGCTTGGAAACATGAATTAAATCAATCTAAGAGAAATTTAAAAACATGAAACATAAAAAGGCCAAAGATGATTCGAAACTTTAAAACCAATGGCTTGCTTGATTCATAAAAATTCTTTTATAAAAATAAATGCATCCAAGTTTAAAATCAAAACATGCATGAACTATAAGTTTTAAAGTCTTAAAAACTATGCATGTGAAAAATAAGATCTCAAGTATTTCAAAATCAATGCTCATGTAAAAATTCAAATGACGATGATAATGCATCCATCAAATTGCTAAACACAAAATCCCTAACAATCTCCCCCTTCGCAATTTGATGGCAACTCACTCATCACTGAATTTACACACTAAGTCTTCAACTCACTCTTAGCTGGACAGGTCTTGAAATCTCTTGGATGCTTCCTTCACTTAGCTTGGGCTTTAGATCTTTTTCTTCATTCTTCTTGATGCTTGGAGCTTGATCATTCTTCAAGCTTTCTTTTCATCTAACTTTCTTATGCCAAGCATCTTCTTTAGTTCCCAAGCTTTCTTTTCTTTCAACTCTCCTCTTTTGACCATGCACTCTCTCCCTTTGGCAAGATATGCATTCTCTCCCCCTGTAGAAGATCATACAATATCTCCCCTTAGACAACTTGGACATTTTCTCCTCCTTTGATATTAAATTTGCAAAGGTACCTACATACATGAAATAAGAAAAATACATTTTAGTAGCACCTGTTAACAAAAGATTTCGAAAATGAAATACATAACAGTTTATCATGTATGGGTAGAAAGCTATAAGGGTAGAAAGCCAATACAAGGGTGAATTTGATCAAAGCTAATACTTCCTTTAAAGGTTTACACTCCCCTTTAATCCATTCTCTCTTTTTGTCAAACGTTGCCATAGATTTAACTATTTGGTGCAAGAAGAAGATGGTATAACTAATTGAGGGTAAACTTCAAGGAAAGAATTAGACATATTTAACTATAGAGCTCAATATGATCAAATTACCAAAATTAAGAGCAAGGCCATGGAGAAAAGCGATCATGGATACCAATTGGAATAAAAAAAAATACCAATTGAGATTCAAGGATAAGACTATTAATTCAATCACTCTAAAATGGAGTTAAAAAGAATATAACTACTAGGATTAATCCAAATTAGAGCTATCAATGATATTATGGAGTTTACATAACATCAATCAATATAACTATGAAAATCATATGCTATGAAAATTTTGAAATCATTTCATTCAATAATTAAATATGACTATCATGTGCAAAATGAGTGAAATGAAGTTCAAACATGAAGCCTACCTCGACCATTAACCAACCAAGATTATGATCACATAAACATGATGGTCATGAGATTTACCTATGTGTGCAAGAGAGTTGGCAAACATGAAAATTATTATACTAATGGAATGTGATATGGAATAAACACATATTACTATCAAGTTCAATCCAATGTACACAAGGTCTATCACATTCTCAAGATATGACATCAATTGGATATGACAACAATCGAAAATGATACTATCGAAAATGATACTAATTGAAAATAATTGAATATGAAACATGATTAAGAGCAAGGGTGTGACAAACACAAAATTCCATCAATCATCATAAATGGATATTCATCACTTTTAATGATACAACTAATGAGCATAGAGATGAACATGTTAAATTGCATTAAAGGATATAGCTTAGAGATGCATGCAATTTTCAAAGTGTCAAATCATATGAATTCAACATCTAAGAAATCCATCAAACAATAGATATAACTATGAGATACAAGGAATGGATTTTAAAGAAGTTCATATGCACTACTATGAAGATGAAACATGTATAAGGATGACATCACTTATAAAATACACATGAATCAACATCATAACCATCTATTTCAAAAATAATGACTAGAAAGTACAAAAGATGGATTTGAGAGTTTTAGTATAGTATCTACAAATACAACTTAAGAGCACAACCATACATGGAACTATTTGACATTTGCATAGAGATGATCAAACACAATCAAGATCTAACTCATACCATATCATCAATAAAAAATATAACTATATGTGCAAATGTAGATATGAAGTTAGAAAGGAGCCATGAATTACATAGTGATGAAAATAGCTCTCTTATATATATGTGTGTTTAAGAGCATGCAAAAAGAGATTAATGCTAATTCATCTAATCTTGGGTCATTTAAAATTTCCACTCTAATAAATGTTCTTAGAGGATCATGAAGCAAAGATTTTCATACAATGAACATTATCAATTTGCATTTAAGGAGGTGCACAAGGTTATGTGTAAAATGCAAATCGATTACATGATCCATAAGTCATACAACTCAATTTGCACATAAAAAGAATGTAACCAAATGAGCAAAGATGCAAAGTCTTTAAAACAATATTCATTTTCCTTTATTTTTAAGATGATATAACCATATGTATAAGGAAATGAGTACATGGAACATGCTTTGATATATATATATAACTAATGATGTTTTAAAGAGCATTTCCATTCAAACAATCTTCAAATCATTTCAATAAACGAAATCCAACAATGAGCATAAAGAGGATGATTTTGAAGATAACACATAATCATTTTTCAACTTGCATTTTAAATGATATATATAACTTATTTGAAACACATAATTTTCCATATGAAAGTATAACTTAGAAATCCATGGAAAAACTAAATTATTTTAAATCATTTGTTTTTCAAAACAAATCTTACTAAGACATCCAAACAAATGATTTTGCAATATCAATCGATTATGAAAGATCTAGCTATGAAAGCTTTTGAAATCATAATCAATTGATCATATATAGAAATGCAATACAAGTGATATAACTATATGAAAGCAAAAAATCAAATCTATCATGAGGAAATTATAATCAAATGATTTTGAAAACCATGATATCTAACTAGAGAAGTACATGAAGACAAAATCAATTGATCATAAGGAAACAATGCATTTTTAAAAAAAAATATAACTACGAAAGAATAAAATGTACGTGAATCATGATCAACAAAAGGATTTAACTATTAAGGATAGGTTGGTCAACGAGGTTCAAGGCCTTAAAGTTTGTCTAAGTATCTAACTTTAGGAATCCACCTAAGATCTTGAGAGGGTTCATCTTTGAGGTCTAGTTTAGAAGTCCCACCAACTTTTAGAGATTTGGCTTGATAAATCTTGGACCTATCACCATGAGATTTGAATAATTTAAGCTTAGGTTGGTGATTAGTCTATTGAGGTTGGTGAGTTTGTTTCTTAGGAGTTTGATTCACTTTTCTTTTCTTCTTATTTCCACCCTTTATTTGACTTTTGAATTTTAAATTTAACTTTGCAACTTTCTTCAAAAGTTCTTTCATGTGTTGATTCAAGGGAGATAGGTTGAGAAGCTTTTTGTTGATAGATTCTTTTATAGTTGGTTTAACTTGTTTAAAAATTTTAGAATCTATCTTAGGAGACTCCTTTTTAATATGTTTAACTTGTTTAATGTTCTTGGAGTCTTCCTTCGTTTTTAGTGTCTTACCCTTCATAGAGTTTGATTTTACTTTCTTGGGTTCATAGATGAGTTTAGACATATGACTTCTTCTTAGTTTGCACTTAAACCTAAAATGCCCTTCAATGCCACAATAATTATATTTAGTCATGGGCAAGGAAGAATGAATACTAGAGAATGAGGACTCACCTTTCACAAATGTGTTGGTGAATTTAGGATCATGTGAAATATGCCTATTAAATTCAAGACCCGTCCTATCTCTTTGAGATTTACCCAATTTAAATAATTTTTCAAAATTTTCTTCACCTTGGGTACATTTGCACTCATACTTTTGTTTGTAGCTTTCAAGTTGAGTGACTTGGTTTTTAAGGGCCGGGTTGAATTTTTATTTTTAACTTTTGTTTGTTCATTTTCAATTCCCTTAAAATTATTTAGTTTTTCATGGGCAAGTTTTAATTCAAATTTAATTTCATTAATAACATTAGATCCAAGTTCTAGAGTTTTTATCTTATTTTGAGCATTAAATAAATTTTTCTTAGTGATATTCAACTTGGATTCTAAATTATTAATGTCTTTGTCTTGCCTTTGTAATTGATCTCTTAGTTTTAAATTTTTCTTATTAAGATTATCACAACCTATCTTTAATTCATTTAATTCAGCTTGAGCATTATGTAGGTTATGCAAAGAGATTATAAACTTAGAGCATACACAATTTATTACTTCTTCTTTCTCTCTAAGTTCATCTTTTGAAGAAACTAATTCTTTGGTTAGCTTTTTAGATTCTTCATTTATTTATTTTTATTTTTAACAAGCTTTATGTACAATGTATACAAATCATCATAAGCTTGATGAATATCATCTTCATTTTCATCATTTTCTTCTTCTTTTGATTCAAATTGAGATTCATTAAGTTCAAAGTTTGAATCTCCAATTGATGGAAGGAAGGGTCTAGAAGAATCTACCAAAGAATCTACACATTCTAATATAGTGGAATCCATTCTAATGATTTTCATGAAAGCACAACACTAGGGTATTGACTCAAGGTTTTTACACATAATCAAGAGTTCCAAAACACTTGATCCTAATATAGAGCACGAGACTCTGATACCAATTGAAAGTCCTACTCCGATAAGATTTCAAATTGGGGAACCTAGACAAAGGATCAACTCCGGGTTGTTAAGCCCTATAATGGAGTAACCCACTCTAATACCAATTGAAAGTCTGGGATCCTTACCCTAGGGGGGTTGAATAGGGTGAGCTACTAATTAGTGACCAATTATGACCAATTTTAATTTCTTTAAAACAACTGTCACTTGTGATGATTATCAAACAAAATGCGGAGGCTAAATAAAAACAATCACCACAAAGTATGCACCATCACACAATGATTTATAGTGGTTCGGCCTCAATGCCTACATCCACTACCGGCTTGTGATCCTACACCCCACCGGATTTTCATTATCTATGTTTTTTCAATAGGCTAAGCAATAACCCTCTAACAATGTGCTTTTCTAGGCTAAGCAATAACCTATCAACGTGCTTTTTAGGCTAAGCAATAACCTTTACACTATGCTTTTCTTAGGCTAAGCAATAACCTTTACATAATGCTTTTCTAAGGCCAAGCAATAACCTTTACAAGTAAAAGATTTACTTTCAAAGTAGTGTCTACACAAACACTAGAAGAGATACAATTTAAGCTCGATTTACAATGCCTCTTAATTAGGCGGATATGAAAGTGTAAAACAAACTCACACTAACACTATATGAATGCAAAGATAAATGCTCATGGTGTGTGTGTGTGGAAACTTCAATCAAGTTTAAAAAAGTAGCTCAATCAATTTATGCTTAAAGCATTTAAAAGTTTAAGACACATAAAAATATTTGATTAAAGAGAAATGCAAATCACATGTAAAGATACTAACTTGATGATGACATGAAAATCAGTGGCTTACAAGTTGTATGAAACTAATAAAGACTAATCATGTGATCATGTGCATAGTTGTTTTAAAAAAAAAATTAGTTTAACTAAAGTTCTAAAAAGATTGAAAACAACAAATGAGGATTCAACCAAGTAAAAGAATCACGCTATAAAGAAATTAAAGATTTTGGCAAAGCATGATTAATAAAGTTTTTAAAACAAACTTGGTTTGAATCAAGGTGAAGAATCCAATCTAACTTAAATCAAAGATTAAATGAAGTAATGGATTCAACACATCATAGTTATCATGCTAAAAATTATTTACCAAAGATTTAAACAAGCATATAATATATGATTAATAAAAGTATTGCTTACTTAGAGATTTAACTTCATTGATCCAAGCTTTAGCTTTACTAATGACCCCTTAGTCTCTCTTGGTTCATCCCGTTTCTTTTGTCTTCAAACACCTTAAACAAGGCTTAGAAGTTTCGCTTTGATAAGCATTTTTTCTCATGGGATGAACTCCTTTTTATACTCAAAAAGTGAGTTTTGGCGAGTGCCCGGTCGACCTGCACCTTCCCCGGTCTACATTGGCTTCAACGGTCATAAAAATGACCATTTGAAAATTAGCCCAACGGCTCTTTCTTCGGTCGACCGACAGTGTGCTTGGTCGACTGGGTCCATGGGCTCAGTCGACTGAGCACACTGCAGGTCGACCGGGTCCCTGGACCTTTTTCCCATAATTTTGCATATTTCAAAGTTAAATCCATGCGGGGTCTTTGGGCCATTAAACCAAGCTTGGAAACATGAATTAAATCAATCTAAGAGAAATTTAAAAACATGAAACATAAAAAAGCCAAAGATGATTCGAAACTTTAAAACCAATGGCTTGCTTGATTCATAAAATTTTTTTCATAAAAATAAATGCATCCAAGTTTAAAATCAAACATGCATGAACTATAAGTTTTGAAGTCTTAAAAACTATGCATGTGAAAAACAAGATTTCAAGTATTTCAAAATCAATGCTCATGTGAAAATTCAAATGACGAAGATAATGATAATGCATCCATCAAATTGCTAAACACAAAATCCCTAACAACAAATACATATTGAAATCTCATATCAATGGATACAACAGCCATGTCATTTTGTGAGAGGAACCCCTTTCTGTTTCGGTAACGCACCTGATCTTCCGAACGAACCCATGCTAGTATGTGTGTGCCATCAATTTCTCCAACACAATCCTAACAATAAACACAGTTATGTTAAACCCATTGTAAGAAATCAACCAAATTTAAGTCACAGTTAAATTACCTTGAAGTAGGGGTTGAAGATTGGGTTCGTAGCAATTTCTGGAGGAGTCTCACTTCCTACATGCTTAATATAATGAGGACAAAGCCTCAAAATTGCACTTAACACCTTGTTGAAGTACCTACTAATAGTCTCACTAGAGTGTTGGAATCGATTCTGCATAACTCGATTATGCTCATTGTGAGCTATCGTGAATAAAAAAATAGCAAGCTGCTCCTCAACCGTAACATTTCGTGAGTCGACTAATAGGCCTCTTTGCCTTAACTCATTTGAGAGATTAACAAAGCATCCATTGCTGACTCGTAATAAATCAAAGCAATTGCGCTCATGCCCAATCAATAACTCATCCACAAATGATTTACCGCTTAAGATAGAGTTGGGAACTCTATCTCTATGGCCATATGAATAATAGTACCCAAGTACACATATAAGAGCCACAGTCTGGGCAGAAAAAAAAAAGAACTCCATATCCTCATCCATTTAGTAATAAAATAGAATCTGCAATAACACAAAAATAATATACCAATATAGAATTGTATATCATCCTCTTAGTGCATATCAACCATATAAAACAAAATATACAGCAAAAAAGAAATACCACTCATGGAAACAAAGTTCATGCATATTCATAGTTGAAAAGTTCATCCATATTCATATTCCTATCAACCATATGCATATTCATACCACATATTTGTATGCCATCCATCCACCAATACATATCCACTGTTTTTTGCCATGTTGCAAACAAAATAAATACATGACCAAAAAAGAAGTACCCCAAATAGGCATATTTGCATGCCATCCATCCACTAAATACATAACCACTATTTTCTGCCATGATATTTACAAAATAGAAACATGGCCAAAAAAGAAGTACCCCAAAAAATTGCCATGTTTTGACAACTAACTTGAGCAAAACATAATTGCTTCATCACTCTAACTTCAAAACATAGTTCCCATCATCACTCTAATCCAAGTTGATCTCTGTTCCAAGTTGACTCAGTATCCATGGTTCGCGATCACCAGGAGGCAACACCAGGAAGAATTCTGCCTTCCTTTCAATTTCTATTACGTTAAGTGCTTTTAAGTATATAACATTCGGAAGTCCAACATCATGAATTGCTGCGATGCACTTGTCCATATCTGGACGCTCTTTAGCTCTTTTGTTTGCATAATCAGACATGACATTTGCTATTATTTCCATTGCACTAATCAATGCTTGACCCAGATTGGATCAGTTTCTTACTATATGACTAGAAGTCATTGCAGTACTCCTCTGGCGTTGCCTCCTATTGGTGCCTATGGACACATCAATATCCCGATATGCATTATCCATATCATCAGCTTGCGTCTCTTCTTCAGCTTGGGTTTCTATAGGTTCCGGATCATTGCTGGCAAATCCATCTCTACCATCAGCAACACTATCGCCACAGATGATGGCCAGCGAAGCCCAATCAGGAAAGATCTTGTTCTTATAATGAGCTGCCTTAGGATGTGCCTGCAAGTGATTAAAAATAGCTTAAGCTCGTGTCCAAATTATCTTTCACGACATTAACATGAACTATTAAAAATTAGACGTATGAATTGACTCACCGCCACATATTCCTTCCAAACTTGAGGCTCAGCAGTGACCATTTTTCTTGTATCATCCCATTAAATCCACTAAGGTCCAGCATTGCTTTTAGATCTCCTTACGTCTTCTTCAATGTTTTAAACCTATTTTTCAGTTTATCCTTACTAAAAAAGTCACCATATTGAGTCTTCATTTCCTTTGTCAATAAATTCCACCATTCACAGGTGAAACCTCCCTTTATGTTGCATCCATCTTTACATTGATCAAGCATAAGTTGGATGAGCGTGTCATCTTGAAGTGGTGTCCATTTCAGATTTTTTGGAAGGGGGCGAAATTATCATTTGTATTTTGCGATTCCATTCCTACAAATTTTACCGAGGATGAGAATATATATAATATGCAAAATTTGCAAATTAGTATTTCACCTTAAAAAAGATGGTTTTTTATTTATTTATAAAAATATCCTTCTCTTCATAGAGTTTAGTTTAAACAAATCCTTATGCCCACTAAAAACCTAGATGTCCTTTCATATGAACTTGGTTATAAGTTCTTTCAGCTAGCAAAACCATATGACCCTACATTGCATACACATTTGAGATTAAACAAATCGAAGTCTATGATAATATACAATTTCACAATATTAGGATTTAAGAATAATCTGAAAGCCATTTGCACAATAGTTAAGTAATTTCTAAATGAAAGGTACAGATTGAGCCATCACATAAATAATACCCTTCATAGAATAATCATCAAAGACATACCCAACTAATCAAAGAAAACACCATCATAATTCATTCAACATCAAATAGTAATTTATTGAAGGCATTAAAATTCAAACATTGAGAGAGTGATGCCCAGAGTCAAGGCATCACTGGTTTGTTATTGAAGGCATTAAAATTCAAACATTGAGAGAGTGATACCCATAGTGCTTTTAGTGCTACCTTTTCACTTATTTGAAATACTTGGGTTGAGTTGTTCTTTTTACTTTGAACCATTCACTACAAAACTTCATTATGTCACCATTTTCCTATTCCTTGTGACTATATTCCTTTCGTCATAGGCAAGTACTTGGTTATCTGAATACATGCTCAGACAATCAGACACCATAATCGACATTCTTTGGTTTATTTTCTATTGGATCTATATATAAATTTCCTCTTCCATATTTATTGTGATGTTAACCGCGGCTTTGAGTTACTTATGAACACAATACTATAATCTAGATTGCTTTCAAACAGCCCCAAATTGAACTGATTAGTAATCGTGGCATCATTACACTTATTCCTTTGGTAGAAAATCTCATTAATTAATTTTGTTCAAACCAATCATAAAAATTGTGATAGTGTGCAGCAAATAAACTGAAGGTTTAGGATACGAGATCTTTAGATTGGTCCACTCAATAAATCAGCCCACTAGTGTGCAAAGAACAATAATATACGCAGTAGAAATAAAATCACAAGTACATACCACAAGGACACCAAATTTAAGGTGGAAAACTCTAACCGGGTGAAAAACCACAAATCCGAACTGGATCTCAAATCAAACACTATGAATCTCGCAATTACAAGAAACTCAGATTTCCTCCCCAAATATCCTCTATCTAAAGACTTAAATTACCTTGTGTCGCTTCACGCTTCAACGACTTCACACCGTTGATTGCAACAGACTCAATCCAGCGCTTGACTCCTCAAATCTTTTATGCAAGAAGATGATCTTCTACAAGGGATGCAGAAGAACCTGACTCTCTAGAGTACTTGGCAGCACAACTTTTCAAAAATATCTAGAGAATATTTCTCTCAATTAGATCACTAATTCAGAACTTGAGAGATGATCTATGTCTGTTTGGGTTGTGAGAAACACCCAATATATAGCCCCGAATTCGTGCTTAAAACTCCTAAGAATAATCCACTTAGAATAAAGAGTCCATATCAAACAACTCAAAAGAGTCCGGAACGAACTAGACTCCAGCGTCACGCTTGTTATAACGAGCTTCACCCTCGCTATAGCGAGGTGTGGTTCTGCCTCTGCCTCGGTTTGGGCTATGACAAGCTTTTGTCAATGTTATTTTCTAACATAAACCCTCCCAATCCCATCCACTAAATACATAACCACACCCACTCCTTCCATCCTATTACAACCCATGAATGTTACTGCCCATCAATAAATCACAACCCAAACCCAAATGAAGAGAGACCTTGTAAGGTCTGTGACCTTATTGAGTCAGTTGGCCCAATATCAGGCCCTCACCCATTTAATTTGTTATTATTATAATTAATTGTATTTTAGATAATTAAGTAGGTTTAGATCATGAGCGAATTTCTTTTAGCATTAGAATAGTGTCGTGAAGTTTCGTGCGATTCTGAGTTCGTTTGATCCTAGTAGGGGGTAGTTTGCAATTTAGGAAAAATTGAGTGTTTTTTCAAAATATTCCAAATGCCTTGATTTTTGGGTTCGTTGGAAAGGTCTAGTCTTGCTGATCATTTTTGTCTCTTGACTCGTCGCGACCCGATGATTGAAAACCCTTCAAATGGCCCATTCCTTCACCGGACCCACTTAAGTGCAAACTTGTCTTTTTCTTCTTCTCTTCTTCATTAACCTAAGCTTAACCTTAATCGCATTCTCATTTCTGTAACGAACGAGAACAGCAACCCCTTTTATTCTTCCTCTTCATTTTCTTAAGCCCAGAGTTTTTGGGAAAGATCATCTCGAAGATCCGAACCACACATCTTATTTCTCGTGATCTTCTCTTTTCGTTGATTCTAGTTTGGTAAGACTTCCCTCACGCTCATCGTTCAATCATCTTCTCTTTTGTTTAGATTTAGGTTAGATCTCGATCTTTTCCTCTCTTTTCTTCTCCTTTGCGTTTTAGGTTGTGTTTGGTTGAGTTAGATTGTGGATTTTGCGGTAGAAAGCTTCTCCTCGTGTTTGACCCAATTTCTATCTTCTTCTTAGTTGAGGCAAGTCGATTTGCATTGTATTTTAATACATGAATGTTTTTTTCCAATTGATTGGCTATGCTTCTTGTTAGATTTCCCTTAATTCCAAGCATGTTTTTATATTGATTTGGGGATTTTTCATGTTATGTTAGGTTTATGGAAAAAATGGATTAATTGTTAAATTGGTAGCTCTATATGTTTTAAATGGTTAGAAATGATGTCAAAGATGTATGGAATGAATGGGGAGCATTGAGGCTTCATTTCTGCAGGTTTGCCATGGTTTGGCAGGAGGAAAAAGGGACAGAAAACCCTTTTTCGGGCTACAGGTCCGCAGGTCCGATCGATCGCACAGTACGTCCGATCGATTGGACTATGTGTTAACTGAGAGGTGTACAGTGCTGATCGATCGCACAGTACGTCCGATCGATCGGACTGTGCACTAACTGGATGTTGTCCAGGTCCGATCGATCGCACAGTACGTCCGATCGATCGGAGGGTAATTCTCTGACAGCACTTGGAAACTTCGAAGACCTGTAACTTTTAATCCGCCAGTTGGATTTCTACATATAATATGCCGTTGGAAAGCTCTTGAGATGTATAATCCAATGATTCTAGTTTCATTACGATTGGAGGTCGGGAAGTGATGCAAATACTTAGATTATTAATCAAGCTCATGTTTTATTGGAAATGAGACCGGTAACCTAGGTTTGGGCCTTAGATGTTGGAAACCATGAATTTACTCTCACTTGACCATTAATGGGGATTAAAATCGAAGCACGTGGCTTTGTATTCTTCGATGGGTTGTTTAGGTATTCATGTATTACGCGTAGTGTAACCGAATGCATAAAGAGTTGAATTGAACGATGCTCAACATGATTGTACGCCAAGGGATTTTCCTAAGAGCATCGTTGATCCAATTTTCACACGTACTCTGTTAGACATGTGGGGTACAGGGATGACACCACTTGCCTAGGATTTGATTGTAATTTCTTCTTGGCTTGTGACTTGAATTCGTTGTTACTATTTTCTTGTACACTATCCTGGCATAAAATACTTAATTAATTACGGAACATAATCCTTGTAGAACTACGAATTGGACCTGACTTAGAATGTACTTAGGAACCCATGTCATGTATTGATAAACATGAAAGGGGATTATTGAGTGGAACTAGGAATTGGTTCGCTTGTCTTGGATGAGATAACCCCTATGATCTTGTCTTATATATGGAACTAGCCAGACTTGCTTGTCTTGTTGTCCTTGTGTCAAAATCACTTTATTATTGTTTGCATATTATGGCCATCTGCAGTTTAGGGTTTTATTGACGAACTGGTTACTCGGTTGTCGGGGTGGGCAGTCGGCGTTGGACGGCGTCCATGGCGTAGAATAGCTGGGAGCGGGCTTGGACCGTGCTACTATTCCGAGGACCGGGAGCTTGGATCCTACTGGAGCCGGACTTTGGTATCAATAGTTTGGTTTTAGATTGTTACTGGTATCTCGGGAGGTGGCTTGGACATCCTCGGAGTCTCCCTCTTGTTTCTTGTTTTGCATTGCATGGATAATGGTTATTGCTAGATGATTACTAGGATTCCTTTTATTGTTTTTGTTGATTATTATTCTTGCTTTATGCCTAGCCTCGCTATTCTTGTATTCTCATGATTATATACTTGTCATTACTCTATTTTGATACATGCATGTTTATTATGCTTTGCTTATCTATTGCTCAACATGTCGTTGACTCTGTTCCTTGGTGTGCAGACTCCTCAGGTGAGTACTACTACTATGAGGAGCAGGTCGGTGAGAAGATCCCAGAGGATCTCCAACCGGCAGAGGAGGAACGAGAGTGGCATGCCGATGACGTAGAGTAGCGTCATCACTTTCGGCACGAGAGAGAATTACATGGGACATCATTTAGATTTATTCTTTTATTATTTCTCTCGTTGGACCTTTACTACATTGACTCATTTCTTTTATTGGCATTGTTTATTGGGATGGCCAATGTAATAAATTGATTTAACTATTTAGCTTTGTTTATTCTACTCTTGCGACATTAATATTTAATGAGAAGTATTATTCATTGTTTGATATTCCATATGCCTAGATTCTTATGAATTCCGCAATTCATTAATGTCTTGAGGCTTGAAATGTAATATCCTCACAGCGGACTTACGATCTTTGGGATTAAAGGATAAATTTTTTAATTAGTCATAAATTTCACTCTCCGGATCCGGTTTATTCTTTAATCGGGTTCGGGGGACGTGACATGATGGTATCAGAGCAGTGGATGGTTTCTCAGGGTAAAAATTGTAGAAACCATAGGACGCGTGTGAGGATTCTGTTAGTCAGTAGGTTGATCTCTTAGTCTTGTTTCTCGCATTGTGATGTTAGCTTGGGGGCATATAGAAACTAACCTTGAATATTTTACAGGATCATGGCTGGCAGACATACCCGAGGTGAGGGTAGCTTCTCTTAGAATGGCGCCGAGAATCAATTTCATCAGTTCATGGCAGCCTTCATCCAATCCCAGAAAGATATGGCTGAGCAGAGCCAAAAGCAGAATGAGGACCAGGTTGTGTTCCAAGCTCAAATGCTTGAGGTAGAATATAAGGTGGGCCAGCCGAAGGCCAAAGAGTATGATCTCAACGAGTTGGTTAAGAAGTTCAGGAAGAGAATCCCACCCGAGTTCCATGGCATAGAGGACCCCGCTGTTGCAGATGAGTGGGTAGTACAGATGGAGAAAACCTATGAAGTGTTTCGGTGCACGGGCATTCAGCAGGTGCAGTTTGTAGCCCACATGTTTTGTGGGGCAGCAGAGAGATGGTGGAAGACCGTCAAACACCCATATGAGGCAATCGCTGAAGATGTAACCTGGAAGACATTTACTGAGCAGTTTCAGAAGAAATTTATCCCGGAACATTACAGGGATCAGAAGATGGAAGAATTCGAGAGACTGGTGCAAGGTGATCTACCAGTGCAAGACTATGAGATCGCCTTCACCCATCTATCCAGGTTTGCTGAGAGTCTGATTAAGCCCGAATCAGAGAGAGTTCGGAGGTTTATTAAGGGGCTGTGAGCAGACATCAAGATGCAGGTTCAGCGCAGCAGGTTGATCGACTATGATGATGTGGTCAAGGAAGCGTATTGGGCAGAGGAGTCCTTGAAAGACGTGATAGCATTGGAGCAGCAGAGGTTATTAGCATTGATACCTTAGCCCGAGTCACAGGGTTCTTCTTCTCAGTGTTATCAGCAGTCGGTACCTAAGAGGCTACGATTCAAGCCTACGCTCCGACAGCAGCCACAGCAAGTCTCTTGCATACATTATGGAGGGAATCATTTTGGCCGTGATTGCAGGAAGCAGTCTGGAGCGTGTTTCCATTGTTGAGACCCAGGGCATAAGTTTCACAATTGCGCAGGGAAGACAAGAGTGGCACCACCAGCATTTCCAGCTCCGGCGCCCAGGCCACCACATCTTGCGCAGCCGTTGAGACAGATGCCTCCTGCACAATGAAACAGAGAAGGGATGGGGATGAAACTGAAATAGGGGGTCATACAGAGGAGAGAAATGGAAAGAGAGAGAAAGAGAAAGTGAATGGGGAAGTGAGATGAAGGATGAGAGAGTGGTTACCCAAATGGAGGCAGCCCTTTCAGCTTGAAGGCGAGGAAGGAGAAGACGATCGCCCAATCCAGGCTGCTAGGGTTTTCACCAGAAGATGGAGTCGCTGGGTGAAAAGGTTCGAAAATGATGCTTATAAAGGGGGGGGGTGGTTTAACTTTTCTGCGGAAACGAACTTCCCCTACCCCCCCCCCCCCCCCATGAGAATCCCATTTCCGATCCTAACAAAGAAAAATCTGACGTGGCATGAAACCCATTTATGCGGATTTATCCGCACCAAACTCACAAAAAACCCCATTTTTGTAGAAAACCAGGGTTTTTTCTGCGGAAATGGGTGACACAAACATACCCTAAGTCACCCTCTGAATCTGATTGGAATCAGTGTTTTCTAACATGAATTGGCCATAGTACACTACATAAGTAAAATCCTCGAGGACCTGAGCCTCTGTCTCGACTTTCTTGGCAAATACTCAAGCACATGAAAAGCATATCAATTTCTACAAAGCATTTCTCAGACAAGAGCTGACCCAATTGTATGAACGCTTAGGGTGTGTTTGGCATGGTGCCATTTAGATGTTCCCATATTTCCACGAGATGATGCTACCAAAAATATGTTTGGTAAGTGTAAATCGTTGTTCATAATTTTGTTCTCACGAAAAGGGATCCCAAAATCTTAGCCGGCTGGCAAAAGAAAGTTGAAACAAAAAAAAACTTTATTTTTTTTAGAGGTGGGTGTGCTCAGCAAAAACCGTGGGTGCAAATAGAATTCCCGTCATATGATTACAATCACAAAAGGTGGACCCATATTATAATTCTTATAATTGTGGGACCACAATATAAGGCCCCATGTTCTAATTTCTAAAGGTGGGCATCACTTTGTAATTTCTAAATGTGGATCCCGTGTCTACAATTACAAAAGAGGTGGTCCTACTTTATAATTCTCAAAGGTGGGTCATATGGTCACAATCGCAAAAGGTGGAGCCACATTATATCCTATGAATGTAGGCCCACATTGTGAATTCTATGAATATGACCCCACATTCTAATTTTTAAATGTGGGCACCACTTGTAATTTTTAAAGGTGGGTCATGTATTGACAATCAATCAAAAGATGGCCCTACATTATGATTTTCATAAAGGTGGGCCCACATTTTAATTCCTATGAATGTGCCCCCACATTCTAATTTCTAAATGTGGGCGCCGCATTGTAATTTCTAAAGGTGAGTCATGTATCCACAATCACAAAAAATGTGGCTCCACTTTGTAATTCCTAAATGTGGGTCATATGATCATGATCACAAAAGGTGGACCCACATTGTAAATCCTATGAATGTGGGCCCATGTTTTAATTTATAAAGGTGGGTCTTATATTTACATTAAAAAAAGGTGGCCCCACATTATAATTCATATAAAGTGGGCTCATATTGTAAATCTTATGAATATGGGCCCCATGTTTTAATTTTTAAAGGTAGTACCATGTTCTAATTTTACACGTGGCTCTCATATACGACAATAACAGAGTGCCGCAAATAATAAAAGGTGAGTCCCACATTGTAAATCCTATGATTATTTTGCTTCCGTTCTTTAGAACAAAACTTTTATAATGTTACCAAACAAGTTCTGTACCGTATATTCTTAATAGAATAATTTAATATAATATTGCTAAATAAGTTCTTAAGAGTATAGTCTCGATACAACCCGATCTTGGCGCAACCTGATCTGAGTACAAAATTGAAAACAACACTAAAATGATGTCAAATAGGCCCTTAGTGTTTATGCATGAATGTGAGCTTTTTGTTTTTTCATTCATTTTCCTGGCCCGGGATATGGGCTTTTTTAATGGGGTATGCTCATTGAGGAATAATTAATTTAGTTATCCCTTATTTTAGTTTATTTCAATGAGGATAGAAAGATTACCTTATCTTTAAATAAAAAATGAAAATAAAGAAGAAAGAATGGTCAAACGATTCTATTTGGCACAAACTTCTAGGGCATAATTGTGTCCCAAACCTATAGCTTCCACAAAAAAGAACTAGACTAGAGTTTGTACGTTTTCAACCTATTTCCCCCCAAGGAGAGAAAGTTGAGTAATCTAATTAGGAGAGTGACACAGCAATTGAGCAATCACCATCAAGTGATTGATAGAGATTATTGGAGATTCCACCATGCACCTTTTGAAATATGGAACGAAGATATACAAAAGGATAATCTATTAAAAATTATATAATTCAGTTGACATAGAATCATGATTTGCATTTTGAAGGTTGTAGGTTTGAAATTACACTACCACACTACGGCTATGAGGAATTTTACCCGACTTCCCTTTGGGTCCGGAGAGATTAGTCAAAGCTCAAAGAGTTAAAAACCCTCTGATAGCAAAAAAAAAAAAAAAAAAGTGTTAAATATATTTAGTTATAATGTTATATCTCACCTATTTTACATTTCTAAATTAATCTAATTGTTACTATTTACAGTTTTTTACAGGTATTATACGATATAGCTTTTTGGTCAATTTCCTCCCTTGAGAAAATGAAATAAGACCTATGTCTACCTTCACTTGTCTGATGCTGACCAATGGGCCTAACCCATGCAAACTCATCTTTATCGCTTGAAACATCAATCCAGGGCTGGACCATAACTCGGGCCTTCTTCTGATTTAGGCCCTTATCAGTCTCTAGCATTTATCTAACAGGACCGAGTCTCCCATAAATAAGTGGCCTCAGATCTAAAGCCAGGGTGTGAGTTTGACTCAGCCCTCAACCTCGGGCACTCTAATTTATATTGAGCACGAACCTATGCCCATGTGGGTCCAGCTTAAATCTAGCCAATTGACAGAACCATGTTATTTAAATCGAGATATGATTACAAGAGGGCTTAACTTTGGCCGGGCCGGGCGGACGGCTGTAGGTCCAGCATGGCTCGAGGAGAACATCACCTGTTTATAAATTGGATTGGAAGTTAACCCCACCAGAAAGAAACTGTGTCAACTCGGACCTTGAATTACCGGGTTGGTTACGGGTCAGAGCAGTGAGTCAAAGTTGTTATTCAAATTTGATAAAGTTTGGGTTCGATTGGTGGGTAAAATACCAGCAATGTACCTAAACCCGAACCCTTTTCAGTTTTAATTGGGTCGAAACGAGGCAGTAAAAGGGGCCAACCCAATCCGTAATTAGTAGGTCTGGTTTAGATTGGGTTGCTGGGTCAAGTCAAAAACTTTTAACCCTCTATATGGGTTGCTGTTGATACACTATTGCAGTTGTGGAAATATGCAGTTAGACACATGATCTTGACCATCCGCTTAATGAGGCCCATCCAATCACTACACAATTGTCTACTCTCATCAAATCAATTTGCTTCAATTTTTATGTTCCGTGAGATTCTATTCTAAGTCCATCCAATGGAATCACCAGTTTTGACCCTACAAAGAATTCTTTGATTGGCTGATGCCCTAAAACTTGACTTACCCAAGTGTACCATATCTAAAAAATAACTCAAGCCAACATGATCCTGGCCATGGGAATGCATGACTTTTTTCACAATACTCACTGATGTCTCATTCCTCAACTCTCGTTTATGTAGGCTGGGAAAATGAAAATAGAGAATGTTTTGTAGCTTTGACCTGAACAAGCTGCCGGAATTGGAAGACCCGGCCCTCAATGAATTTCAGTCAAGAGATGGAGTACCTTGCTAGGAGCTGCTATTTTGTGTCCTATGAAGCAGCAATTTTGCCTTTCCTTGGCTGATAGTCTGATTCATTTTAGATTGGTAACAACAGTGGGTTCCTACTGCTCCTTTTATATGTTTCTTTAGTTATGTTGTTGTTTCTTTTCAGACCCTACTTTTTTCCTTTTGTAATTCACTCCTTTTAAGCAAAAAAATAATTTTTTTCTCCTACTTCTAAATTGAATCCCCACTTTCAAGGAGGAGGATTTTGTCGTCCTTGGATGATCTGCGAACCAAACATAAAATTTCAAAAGCTTTGGAGACCTTTTAAGAGCAGTTTAGTTAGGGTAGGTTGCTCCGAGGAGGATATTAATTCGTCTAATTGCCCACAGGTTTCATTGTAGATTTGGAAAGCATCCTATTTAGCGTCTTGGGGTTCCTATTAATGCAACAAATCTTGATGAATCTGGATGTGCAAGACTCCGATATGCGGCCGGAGATCTATAAGCATTCTGACGATTAAAAAGCTTCATGGATCTCTACGAAACTCCTTTACCTATGGGAATGTATAGAATGATTGGATATTAACCCTAGGGCTCCCATATCTTTTATATAGGCTAGTCAAAAAGAGTAACACTTCCTTCACTAGAAACCCAAATCCATCCTAATCATGTTGGGAGACTTATCTAGAGCGTACATATCAAGTCTTTGGATTAGAGTGAGATACTAATTTTTTTGATGGCCATAGCCATGCTTGATCTGACGTGGGACACGTGACATGTGGGCCGCATGATTTCCAATAATCCAAAGTAAAAAAACTTCTGTGGAAGCCAGGTTGAGGGTTTTAAAAAAAAAAGTTGTCTATTTGGAAGAGACAATACCTTTCTTTGAGAGGAAGAACTTTGTCAAATTTGCTGGTGTACTATGTCATTATTTAAAATGCCTAGTTCAGTGGTTGAGAAAATTATATCATATTAGAAGAGATTTTCTTTGGAAGGGTCAAGGAGAGAAGAAGCTTCACCTTATGAAGTAGAAGGATGTTATCAAGACAAAATCCTAAGGTGGTTTGGGGTTTGGGAGTCTCGTGCATAAAAATTAGGCCTTGCTAGCTTGGCACTTTAGGACTTAGGAGGAAAGAGATGCACTTTGGAGAATGATCATTATTTTTAAATATGGTGAGGATGAGTAGGGTTGAGTTCCCGAGTCTATCCCTAGGCATAGGAGGTTGGGGATGAGTCCAATGTCAGGGTGGAAGTCGTTAGAAAAGGGGTGGGTTTTAAAGTTGGTTTGAGTTTGTTTGTTCTTTTTTGGTTGGATGATTGGGTGGGTGTGAGGTCTTTGTAGAGTCTTTGAAAGTCTGGGTATAGATCTTTAGATTGGTCAACTCAACAAAACAACCAAATAGTGTGCAAAAATAATAAATTATGCAGCGAAATAAAGTCACAAGCACACACCACAATGACACCAAATATAACGTAGAAAATCCTAACCGGGTGAAAGACCACGGATCCGAACTGGATCAACAACCAAGCACTATAAATCTCGCAATTACAAAAAACTTAGATCCCTCAACAGATATCCCCTACCTAAGGACTGCAGTTACCTTGTGTCATTTTACGCTTCAACGATTTTATATCGTTGATTGCAGCGGACTCAATCTTGCGCTTGACTCCTCAAATCTTCTACGCAAGAAGATGATCTTCTACCAGGGAAGTAGAAGAAGTTGCTCTCTATAAAAACTCTTCAGCACAAGCTTTCAAATAACTCCAGAAAAGTATTCTCTCAATAATGATCTCTAACTCAGAACTTTGAGAGGTGAGATGTGTCTTTTGATTAGCAATTGAGTCCTTTAAATAACCCTTAGGACGTGCTTAAGGTTGCCTAACTTGATTAGGACTAAAATAAGCGATTTGGGCACAATTAGAATTGGATTTCTAATTTTTGTAGGACTCTGCCGCTTTGTTCGCTCGAGCGGATCTTCCATCTGCTCGAGCGGATGAGGTTCTGTTTTAGTGCAAAAAGGCTCTGTCAAGTGTTTGGCTATACTGACTCACGTTCGCTCGATCAGATGATACTGGTCGCTCGAATGGACCCTATTCTGGATGATCCGGGATTTCAACACTCCTAATTCTTCCAACTCTCTTCTTTCAAATCTATCAAACTTCTTTTTCTCCCTTTAACATACTTCTAATTTTGTCTGGTTTTCCACTTCTAAATCTGTAAGAGTTTCTTCTTTTAATCATTCAAGTCTTCAAACTTTAGAGTCATTTAAAAAAATAAGAATAGCAACTCAATGGATCCAGAGTTTTGTCCAACCCATGAATTAGCCAACTTAGTGTTGTGCTAAACAAATAGTCTTTGCTCTCGGAGTGTTATTCTTTTAACATGGGTGTTGTGTCTTGGAAAGTTTTCATGAGAAGAGTCTTCCGTTAGTTGGAAGAGTCTGAGCATGAGTCTTTGTTAAGTCTTTTTTTTAATTTCTTTTTTTGCTTAGGTACATTTATAGAATTTTAGTCATGACGGTTCGGGTTTGTTTGTAAGGAGCATTGAAATGTCAAATCTCCTTGTTTATTTGTAACTATCATTCTCTCACCGGAGTAAACATTCACGGTTCCGGTTTAGTTTATTAAAATTCCCGTATATCTTTAAATCTCATGAAGATTCAAGACATGAAACTAAACATCTGGGTCAATTAGTTTTTTTATATATATTTCAAAAGTTTCAATTTCTTTTTTAATTAATATTTTTTTGTCTTGATTTTATGTTATCAGAGGAAAGATATTTCCCATAGACAGGAAAAGAAAGAAAGGTTATGGCTGTAATTGGCTGGGCTGTTTTTTTATGAAAACCCTACCTTGTTTCCAGAAAATGAAAAAGCAAAAGGTTAAAAAGCATTCGGCTGCCTACATTTGCTGTCCCAAAATAATTGTCTCCCTTTCGTCTCCATTTAATTTCTTAGTTCTTACTTCTCTCTTAAAAAAAGAGCAGAAAGATGATGCGGAAAAGATGCATATATTTCATGTGTACTTCAGTATGAAACTAATCCATATTTTAAGGAATGAATGCAAGCATCCAAACCGCCCGCATGCAATGTTTCCCAGTACCAGTAGTAGCTAAACTGGCCGGACATGCCATTCATTGTCTGGCTTGCCATCTTATACATATGGAATATGACATTTGTCTTGTATGTTGAAAGATACCACATACATGAGACTAGTAATGACCATTGCACATGGGCTGCGCCCAAAGCTTGTCAAAAGTGCCACCCATATAGTTGTCTGCCCTAACACACACAATAGAACCCACCCATTTTTGGCTTGAGACTCAGAGCCATCCCAAGAGGCCAAAGAATCATTCCTGGCCCATCCCACGGGCCCAATAAATTACTTACTATCTAAACTCTCTACTCAATCATGGTTCTTAAACCCAACTAATACAAGTAACCCGATTAGTCCTTGAGTCTTTGGCAGACTCGGTCAGACTCATTTGACTCGATGATCTCAGAGTCAAGTTGAGTGGGCCGAATCAGGGCATATCAATTAAGTTCTTCAACTAAATGAATGAGAGTTTGGAAGCCAGGAACTCAGGAAGGACCCATTAAAAACCCATTGTAAAGTATTACAGAGAGCAGAAATAAAAGGTCAAAGCCATAAGAGGGCTTTGTCTTTACCTGGATACAATTATTGTTTGTTTCTTCGTACAATTCAAATCCATTCATCGATATGAACTAGGAGGCTGTTCTTGGTGTTGCATGTCAGACAGACCATCCATAAAAAAATAAGAGAATGTCACTATTCTTCATGTTGTTGGTATTACAGTATTCTTCAAATTGTTGTTATTCTCTGAATGTTATGGTGTTGTATATTAGGTGAGAGTGAAGAATTCAAACCCCGGCAAAGTGGGCACATTTGGGGCCGATATGGGCCATGGTTTGGTAATCACAAGGAAATAATGCAGTGTAGAACTTATTTGAACATAGACCTAAGATCTAAGGTCCAGGGCCTTAATTTTAGAAAGTTTTCTTCAGTAAAAAATAAAGAGGAGTGCGCAGAGTGTAAGTGGAGATCATTGGCCCCATCATATGGAAAAGAAAATATAGTTGCACATGAGGCATAAGAATCAGCAATATTGTTTTATTCATTGACTGATTAGATATAAGGGCTTGTACGTAGCTCAGTGGTGAGGCACCTATATTTCACAGAAACAATCATAACTATAGCATGGCGAGGACTTGAGTATGTGTGTGTGAGTATCTACTAGAGCAAGCAAATAAACAAATAAATTTAAGGGTTTGTTGGTTTGCATCGAATTGAGTTCCTAAAAATTCATTGTAAAAATAGGTTCAAAGAAAGTATTATTAAAGATCAGAGGGGTAAATGATATAAGCTACAAATATAGATACCGTTTGACTTTTCTAGGATTTGATTTATTGTGTGATAGCTAAGTATTCATTTTCCTTTTCTCCATTGTTTTCTTTGAAAGGATTTTTTTTTTCATGGTACAAGCCAAAATGGTTGGTCCAAAATTGAAGAACCTCACTACATTTAGAGGAGATGACTTTCAACACAAGCAAGCAAGAAGATTGAGGGATCGAACAGTAGGTAGTTTCGTTGAGAACGGCTATAAAAAAAGATTATAGCTATTTATGAATCTTCACCTTTGTTTTTTCAACTTCTTCCACTTTTAGGAATACATTTTTTTAGAATTCTTACAATATCAATTCCACGAAAAAAAAAATCCCTTGAGACAACGAAATGGATTAGTGCGACATTGTCTTCTATCTTATATGATCTGTGTATTTTCTTCTTGTTGTATGTTTACAAAGAGCCAATTGGATGATCTCTCAAAATGCTTTATTTAGAACCCTTCTTACCTTGTAGGACCAATGAAATCGACCCCTATATATACCACCAACCCTTTTTTGTTTAACCCCTAAGAATGGAAATTTTTCTAGGCTTTGACTGCTAGTATGTGGACTCCTTAGAAACAAGGGGGGTGGGTGGGTGGCGTTATGTGTTCAAATCGTAGGGTCCATTTGTTTGCATAGAATACTTAGAAATTAAATATATAGGAGTTCATTCCATAAGTGATTAAAAATGAAGATTCAAGTTCAATTACATTTTCATAAAAGAAAAGGTTATTTGATGCTTATTTTTGAAAATTTACTTGGTCTTCATTTTTAACTACTTACGGTATATATATATTATGTATTCAATTATTAATTTATATATTTTAATGTAAACAAACATGGCAAGATGAAAAGACAAGAGAAAAACCTTTAATTTTTAAAGATTCTTAGAGCTTTGCTTTAAAAACTCAATCCAATTGGACTCATACCATCATATATATATATATATATATAAAAGGTTTGCTAAGACAATACCGATTTTTTTTTTAACTCAGCATAAATATATTGAAAAACCATTCTCCTACTCTGTCCTTTTTTCACAATCAATTCTTCTATTTTATCTTAACCAAAAAGACTAAAATATAGTTAAAATTGAAGATTTTTAATTTTATTTTGATTGTTTTTAGAGTCTTTTCATGTCATAAGATTTTAGTCTCTATTTATGTGCATTAAAACACAGGAATCCATGAATACATATGGTGGTTAAAAATAAAAATTAAAAGTTAATCTCCAAAAAAATGAGGATCAAATAACATTTTCTTTTAAGAAAATAGAATCAAAAGAATGTTATTTGATATTTATTTTTAGAAATTCACCTTCAATTTTCATTTCTTTAACCACTCTATGTATTCTAGCTAATGCAAACTAACAAGGTAGTCTTTTGTTTAATGTAATAAAACTCGCAAGAATTCTAATACTTTATACTTTTATAAGTGGTTAAAAAGAACAATCAAAGGTGAACATCCAAGAATGACCATCAAATAACCTCTCTTTAAATAAATAAAAAGATGAAAAATGAGTACCTAATCATCACTCTAGTAATTTAAATTGTAAAAAGATCAAGGTCCCACCTACACTGTGTATTTTGTTCTTCGGGCATTTGGTCGGAGGTCCCTCAACTTTGATTTTTATTGCAAACGGTCCACGTGTTTTTTCCGTAGTGCCAAAGGTCCCTTTTCAAGTTTTAAAAAGTCTATAGTGCCCCTCTTAATACACTCTGTGCCGTATATACAAAAAGAAAAACTGATTTCGTTAAGAGTTTCATTTGGAGGAAAAAAATGGAGAAAATCCGTCAAATTCGTGAAGATTATTTGACTTTACAAATCAAGGATTACGATAGATAAGAGAAAGAAAATGGGGAAAACTGATTCAAAGGAGAATAAATCATCCAGAAAATCTACACGTGGGACTGGGCAAAACTCAAATAAATTTATCTGAGACGGAGAAATCATCCAGAGGCACATGTGACTGGGCAAAACTTAGATAATTTTTTTCGAACTAGGATAAACTTGGTCCAAACTTGGACAAATTTGTTTTAAATTCAGATAAATTTGTTCGAAACTCAGAAAAATTATTTAAAACTCAGATAAATTTATCTGAATTTTTGCAAATTTATTTGAGTTTTAGTCCAGTTTATCAAAGTTTATGAGAAATTTATCTAAGTTATTGGCAAATTTATTTGAGTTTCTTAGAAACTCTGATAAATTTTCTAAACTTAGATAAACTTTTTAGAAGAAAAAGCCTGCTGCTATGTGATAGGCTACTACTAACGGGTCAGAACAAAATAACCTAGAAAACGAAACAACAAAATCTCCTTCCAAACTACTTATTTTCCAAAAGCCCCAAATAAATTTGAGACAGACTTACACGAAACGGAAAAGAGAAAGAAAAGGCAAAGACAGCAATGAGTTTTTGTATTATGCAAAACCCGTCGTCGGAGAAGGCCCAGACTGGTCACATTTCCATTGCCTGGCCATCGCCATCGTGACTGGTGTAGTCGGAGATGACCGACTTCGATCTGCAGAGCTTTTTGGTGAAATCTTCCGTTCATAGAGAAGAAGACGGAAGGAGTTCTCTAGAGAATGAGAGAAAAAATGGCAAATTCAAAGTTTTATGCTCAAACCATTGAAAGGGGCAAATTCGTCATAAAAATATATGATGTGACATATTAGGGACCTCTCACCAAAATATCTCCAGCTGTATGGACTATAGACATTAGAGAAAAAAGTCGTTGGACTGGAGGCCCTAGAAGACTGTGCATGGGGACTTGTGTGTCTAATTTACCTTTAATCTTAACTCCACACCCCTTTAATAATGTATTTGGAGCTCATTTGACAATAAATTTTTATGTATGTATTCTATGCAAATAAAGATACATTAATGGGCAAGTGGCATTAATTGTATCAACCTCTAAGTATGAAGGTTATGGATTTGGTGGATACGACGTCCGACCATATATTTATAATCCTTATTTTGACTCAAAACTCTTGAAACCATGGTCTAATATCCGTACAAGGAAACACCAATGAGCATGGATGTGATATGTAAAGGGACAATGTGTAGAATAAGCCAAGAGAGGGTTTCCTTGGAGTTTACTAATAATGCTTATGCTTTTCATAAGTTGGACGGTCCGGATCTGGGTTTGTCTTGTGTGATCAGGACAAGCCAATGGCACAAAAGAAAGGCAGGTTTCGCGTAAATGTGTCGACGACTTTGTTTTATATTTACATCGGATATGAAGATTCCATTCCTACATTCATCATCATCATTCTTCTCTCTTTTTACTAATGCAAGTTATCTTCATAGCAATCATAATCTATGTATGTGTGGGGCAGTTATTGATGTTGTTAAAATCCTAAGCAACCAATAACAGTTCATGTGATTTTAGTATTTTAATTAAGAGTAGTCAGTTGGGAAAAATTTTACTTTACATCATATCAGTTTTCTGAAGATGTTAAGAAGTCTGTAGATGACTATTTATTTTACTTTATGTTTCATCATTTCTCTCAATATCTTAACAAGTTTGTAAATGACTTATGGAGCAATTTGGTGAGTCCAAACTACATCAACGACACATTTGTGTAGCCCGCATCTCAAGCGGTTTTACATGAGAGTAATGGTAAACTAGCCTAATCTATAATCTCAATGCTAGCTCATTGCTATGGTGCTCTGCATTAGTGCTCTATGCTTCTTCTATAATGCTCCACCAGCATAGTCCCACCGTGGTGCTCGATCATAGATTTTCCCAATCCGAGATCCTCTAGCATCAAAAATTGATCTATGGCAGTTAAAAATGAGATGTCCTTGCCACTAGGCTGTCTCATAAATTCTTGTGTAGCCTAATTTTGCATAAGGGAGTTGAGAATGCTTTTTGCACCTTATATTCTCTTTCAATAATGAGCGTGGCCGTTGTTCTTCGAGGAAAATTTACAAAATCAAAGTCTTTTTCTTGCTATAATAGCAATATAAGTATGCAAAAAAAAAAAAAAAAAAAAACCAGACAACCAACGATTTTTCCTTAGTCTGATTTCCCAAGTTGCAAACAAACCTAGAAACTCAGGCTCCAACTCTTGAAGTTGCGGACCAATTTCATAAGATCCACTTGGTAACACATTCAAATTGCCCACTAATAAATTTTTTGACCCAAAAATGAAAAATCAGGAAAATATATAAATAAATAACTAAATAATAATAATAACAACAAGATGGTAATTCTTAATTTTGTAGAAGAGAACTAAAATCACTGTATAGTTTCCTTTCAATAGTCTGTCTTTAAGTCTCGGATTGTAGAACAAAAGAGGCATTTTTTTTTTCTAAAGCGCCCATTAAACCTAGCTTACGGGATAAATGACGCTGGCAGTGGGCCCCACATTGATGAGACTGTGGGCTAATCTGCTAAACTAAGGTACATATGTTTCATACTCCCCAATAAATTCTGCCAAAAATAGACTGCCTGTAACATCTCAAATTTAAGTTTGTACATGTGAGGCCCTACCATCAATTGAATTTGGTGTTTGTACATGGACAGATGTTTTGTACTTAAGTGGGCTCCTTTCTTGAAAATAAGATTGTGGGGCCCACAATTTACTGTCCATATCCAATGATTGATCATTGGGTGGCCACACTGAAAGTACCTCCAGAATCTAATTATCTATCTCAAATTTCTCACCCTTTGACCGACAGGTTCCAAAATTTAATGGCCATTAGCAAGGGCTCATGGTCTGAAATCAATGCAGGATATTAAGTTCCTACATTATTTGTTTTTCACTCCATCACAAACTCCTTGAATTATTACAATTTCATTAGAAACTTACTTTTATCTTTCTTATTTTCTAAGTTTAAACCCCAATCACCATCTTAGTTTTTGAACACCTATGATTGGCTATGGGTTTCGATTTTAAAGACTTTGGAAACATATGATCACCAAATATTTACTATTTTTTGATATTTTTTCTAGCCTTTATCATTAACAATATGAATTCAACAATTGAGAATGAAGGATAGGCCACTGGTTGGGGGTTCCCATTCTCACCCAGCGCTGTCCAGATTTCGATCCCTGAATCCTCTCTCATGTGTGTAGATGATCTTCGTCCTCCTTAGCATGTTAGCAGAGGTGGAATCAGGAAATTTTGGCTTGGGGGGTAGCGTAATTAAGAAACTCTAGGAGGGGGCAAAAAAAGTTCAATAAAAGAAAAAAGAAATGGAGCAAAAGTGGAGTAATATTGGACCCAACTTAGAGCAAATGAGGTGATTAGTGGGGACGTGAATATTTATACAAGTATCATTTGTGAGTCTTGACCTCACTTTCTTAGTTGTTCTTACACTGCCAAAGCTTCACCCCAAGGGGTTGGCCGCACGACCTCCCTCTTCTGGAGTTAGAGGTCTTGTTATTGACTTCCGATTTCCCCCAATTCAAAAATCAAAAGTTGAGTCAACTTGTGCTACCATCTAGGGGCTACAGGAGTTTTACCCGCTTCTCTTTGAGTTCGGAGGGAATAATCCAGCCTAAAGAGTTGGAACCGTCCTGTTCACTCATACATTAAGGGCATGTTTGGCAAAGGGCATGACAGTGGAATCCTCTCCATTTTCTGCTATTTTGAGGATTTTCCATGTTTGGTTGGGAGAGGATTTTGAGAGGAATGACATGAGTTTTCCTCTCATGTGATTATTTCCACAATCAGACCCCCCCCCCCCCCCCCCCCCTCAGACCGAGTGATTCCATGAATGAGTGGAAAGGCGGAGCTACAGTACCTGTACAGTGACTAAGACGGTAATATGGTTTTGGACGGTTTTTGCATTTTTAATGCATCTTTTGGGTCCCACAAGAAAGATCCAAACCGTTAATAATGTTTAAAAAACCCAAAACGGCTATGTCACCAAATTTCAGCCATTGATTCATCTTAGATCTTGAGATCTATGCAAAATTGTCCAAACCGTTAGATGACCAAATCTGGGCCAAAACCGGGATGGAGACCAGTCTGTTCTTTTCAATTTTCTGGTTTCTGTGGGCCCCACGATCATGATCTGAACCGGTAGTTATTTTTGGAAGGTCAAACACGGCTATTGGACCAAATTTCAACCGTTGATCATTACCATATCTTGAGATATTTACAAAAACGTCCAATGCTAAAATATTAATTTCTTATTCTTGTGGGCCCTCTTTGCAAAATCTGAACCGTTCATATTTTCTAGATGACCACAAACAACTTTGAGGTGAAAGTTGAGGCCTTAATTTTTCATGGATTTTGAAAATTTTTATAAATATGTTTTATTACCATTGGATTATACATTCTATAATTTGTAGAAATCCTCCCTCCATCCAAACATAGAACTTTCATTGGGAATCTTTCTTGAGGATTGTGGCCTTCTTTGAAGATGGAGAGAATCCTCTAAATAGAGGATTCTTCATCGTTTACCAAACGTGCCCTAAAGGTTGTACGGAATCCTACTAAAATGAAGAATCATTTGACCATCTCAAACACACTTAGTCGGTGTTAAAGTTAAAAGACAAGATCACAATTCACAACTCACAAAGGACTTTATCCAATGACCAAAAGTCCACTGAAAAGATGAATTATCAAATCAATGGTGGGTCCCCATGATGGATGGCCTAGATCCTTTCTTTTTCCCTGAGGTACCCACAGAGAGAGAGAGAGAGAGAGAGAGAGAGAGAGTAAACTAATTCATGTGATTCACGTCCCTCTACATTATCAATCACAGATACGTCATCCATGCATCACTCTCACCAAACTTTATCATCCCAAGATGAAAAAAAATGAGTCTTCTTTGCCAAACGCAGAGTGCCTGTTTCCCGATTCCCCAACTAGGTGCAAAAAAAAGTTACCTTGTGAGTAAAAACCCTAGTTTTACTTTAATTATAATGTTTTAAGAACCAAATCTCTCCCAAGTTCCCTTAATTCTTTTCTCTAATAATGAAATGACTTCACTGTTTTTTTTATATCTTTATACTTCTTTTAATTTTTGAGAGTGCCATGTCACTATGCGATATATAATTTCTTCTTAATAAGAGGCTTGCTGTGGAAAAAGTAGATCCATGGATGGCTGTTGATTACCAGATAAAAGCAATAAGGATATGGTGTGAATTCAAACGGCCACTCACCACTTTATCTGAGTTCCTAACCATCAGTGCTATAGCTGTTAAGGTTCCACTTGGGAAGTCTGACCGAATCCAATGGACGCATATTAGACATGATCCATTTACATCTCTAGGCTAAGGGCCTTGCTATAACACTATTCATACTAGATATATCTACCACAAAGAGATCTAATGGGGTCCTTGTCCCATAAAGAAAAGGAAGTTACAAAAGAATGTTTTAGAATTGTCTTCTATTGTGAAATTATGTTGAGGGTCCATCTTCCTCATCTTAAATGCATATGCTCAAAACCATGCAATAACGAACTAACAATTGTAAAGTTAGAAGTGATGCACATGAGATGAGGGCAATGAATTAAATAGGCAGCACAACTCCAAAGGCAGAGGAGCAGGAAATTTTTTTTTTTGAAGGGTAGTTTTTTGTGAGTTTTGAGGAGAGCTTTCCACCTTGTATGAAGTTGTAACCTATGCTAGGTACAGAACATGTGCAAAACCATAAAGTCACATCCAATTTCAGCTCTGTTTCATGAGGCCAAGAGTTTTTGAGTGTTCTTGTCTGTATGTATGTGTGTTTTCTGATAGAACAGCTTCCATTTATTTCTGGTCATTGGGATTTAGACCCAGCGGACATGAATTTTGAGTACATGCACTGGGCTACTGACTCCCTCTTACTACATACAACGGTTTCACCTTTGAGTAAATTGACTGGTCGCGAGTAAATTAAATTGACTGGTCGCATAGAATGACTGAATGTACTGTCCAAAGAAGTTGGTGTTTATTTTGATTTGGGGATTTTTTTAAACACCCTCTTAAGATGTACACATGGATTTTAAAAATTACAGAAAACCACCTTGACTATAAAGCTATTGTGAAAAAAGGATAATAAAAGTTACTATCTGGGATTTTGATAACAATTATTTTCTCCTACCATTAAAAGTAATTAAGAAGATCAAAATGCCAATCTCAAAACTACGCCATAATCCAAATAAATTATCTTAATTCAGGACCTGTTTCTTTGTTAGAATTCATGGAATCCTTGTTTGGAGAACTTTTAAAATTATTAGACACGATGGAATTCCTAAATCCTCCCTTGTAATTGAGCATTCAGAAATTTCACTAAAAATAAAAAAAGCTGGAATTTCTGGAATCCGCAAAGTTATTGAGATTTTTTAGATGGTTGTAATCTTAAAATGCTTGTGAAGAAATATGATATTTGTAAATGTCAAGAGACAAGAACATCATGTCCAAAAAATCTCTAACATGATAAATCCTTGTTAGAAACCTTTGTAAAGAAACATGCCCCCAATATCGCTATCATAAGGTATGTCAAGACTAAATTCCTTTTGAAGATGAGTCATCGTAAAATGAATAGTTTATATTAAGTTTATCTCTCTCTCTCTCTCTCTCTCTCTCTCTCAAAGAAGTAGGAGGAAATGGTAGCTTTTGGAAAAGCTGGTCAAGGGAGTTTAAGGTTAGAGAGGGTCTTTATTTTTATTTATTTTTTATGATCAAGGTCCTTTTGGAGGAGAAGTTTCTCCTAAGTGGACTTGCTCTATGGGGCCAACTTGGGCCATCCTCTGATCAACCTTATCCATAAAGAGGCCTTTTTATCTATCCACCCCCAATGAAAGGAGTGCATTCAAGTGGACCCAATAAGTTGGACCAAATATACACAGTAGCATTCTTCTTGTAGGTGAAAATATTATGTTTTTAGAATTGTCGGGAAATTGAGGGACGTTTTAGAAAATGACATATATACATTACTTATATAGATACATATAGTCATTATCATGTGCTTATTACTTATAATTGATAGACTTGAGCAACTAATGCTACAACTTCCATACATTTTATATATACATTAAAACTAAATCGAGTTATCATCATTGTTTTGAAAGTCAGGCAAAATCTTAGTTGTATATATCACTCAATGAGAATAGTTTTTGGCCAATACCACTATGTACTTTGTGTGAGTTTGTTAGAATCTTTAGGACATGTTTGTACAGTCGCATTCTGTTGAAAAAGGCGTGGAAGACTAGGTGGCGTGTTACGCGCAGCAAAATAATTTTACATTTAATGCAATTGATATTTTTTCTTTTTGTGAGGAAAAATGAAAAATGAACTAAATTTTTTATGTTTTTGCGGAAAAGTCTATTCGCCGAAAGGGTTAGGAGAATATTTCACATAACAGAAAAAATTCCACATAAATAAGTTTCCGTGGACCTAGCCAAACATGTCTAGAATTCATTATGACCAAAATTATATTATATATGTTATTTTATTCACAGATAAAACACCCAAGAGGATTTTTTTTTTTTTATTGATGGAGACTTACAAGTGTTTTTTAAAAATATTAGACTTTTTAAAAGACTTTCTAGGAAAAAGAAGGACTGAATCAAACCGCAATATCAGTTTTGTTGAAACGACACCACGTTTGATAACAATATTGGTCCTAGCTAATAAAGATTAATGAAAGAGCAATGAGTACTGCTAAGATTGACACTTCATCCGAAACAAATCATGCACCACTAAAAGGCTGACACTAGTACCATAGTCACATGCATTGTACCATTGGTACCACAAAACTTACGCAGCTGCACATGAACTACTGGGACTTTTGGTCATGAACTGGTGACTAATAAGATGTATATTTACGCAGCTGCACATGAACAACTGGGACTTTTGGTCATGAACTGGTGACTAATAAGATGTATATACAGGGATCAAGAAAAGGCTATCTGATCAGCAATCTCAATACAATGACTTCAGAGTTCAGCATCACATAATACCCAAATTGGGTGAGATTTGGACGCCACCCCATCATTCTTACTCAAGAAGACATAAATAAATCTAGAAGATTCTAAGGAAAGTACAAATTTATCAACTTCTTAAAACATAAAATTAGTGAGTATTGTTGTTTTAAAATTATGCTAATCTGTTATGCTCATCCTATGCACAATCATTGTAAGCAAGGGAGCTGCAGTTGGGATATGGGTTCCATATCATTATGTAGAATAGTGAACATTGTGCATAATTTTAATTATCAATTTACCCTCTTTTTCTGAAAGAAATTCAAATGATTACAAATTAAAAGAAAAAAAATAACAATCCAAAATTCTTTAAGGGTCTTCAAGATTTAAATAAAACCTTAAAACATAAAATACAACAAAAAATAGTATTAGCTAAAGCTGAAACTTTATGTAATGGGCTAAATTATTACCATTGGCTGAATTCAACGAGAGCTTGTGGTACAGTAAAAGGTTTAATTTCATTACTGTTGCAACCTTGAGACAATGGATTTAAGTTATATTTGCTACCAATAAAATAGAAAATCAGCTCAATTGTAAAAAAAAGCCCACTATCTGGCCAGAAAAACTGGCCAGCCCACACTCATTATGTGGGCTCCATAATACCAATGCTGCAGACAGCTTTTAAGTTACTAGCCTGCAGTCCAAATTCAATGTACACATGTGGCCCACATGATGAGGGCACTTGCAGTTGCATTATCTACTGGTCATCTACAAATGTACTACACATGCCTCAGAAGGGGCATGTGTGCCACATTACCATGTGTAGGAGTATAGCTGTTTTCAGATATCCTGTAATATTAATAGACCCAAAGCAATTGAATTACATGAGAAAAAAGGTTGGTAGGGTTGCAAGAAAGGCCAAGACGGGGTAATGTTGTAATATCCGATGGAGGCAGAGATTGACACAGACCTTTGCCTTCTTGTTTATTATTTATTGAGCCAAAGAAGGCCATTCTCTTGTTCTAGTGTCATCCATGGTTCCTTCCTCATTAGAAATAGAGGAGATTTCCATGGCCTGTGTCTATCTCTAGCTAGGTTGTATTCATATGAGAAAACAACAGCCTTTTGGAGCATCAGAAGACAAAGAAGAAGAAGAAAAATAAATAGGAAAATTCTCCCAATCATCTTCCATGTCAAACCTCTCAGGAGATGGAGGAAGTTTCTCTTCTGGCAATACTAGAGAAGAAGACCAGCAGCTGCTGCACCAAACCCATTTCAATGGCTCCAATTCAGGAGCTACTGCCACTAACAGTAGTGGATCTACTTCTCAACAGCCCCACATCAAGAAGAAGAGGAATCTACCAGGAAATCCTGGTAATTCAATAAACCCACCTACTTTTTGTTTGCCTTTCATCCATGTTATTTCTTTGAGGGTAGTGTCATGTGACGCTGAATTTTAGTGGATCCTAGTAGCAAGACTACTATAACTATTATTATTGTTCTAACTAGTTTGATTTAGTTTCAGTTCGTATTGGTTTTTCCGGTGGGGTATTATTTGATGTTGTGGGGTTGATTATGATTGAGAAGAGGGAGTGAAGAAAGAGGGTTTCCGGGGGTTTTATGATGAGGACAACAACATGATTTGGTGATCTTTTGAGGGTTTTCTTTTTATATGATTCAAATTGGATTTGAACAGGAGAACTATTATTATGTTGTTTTCTTGTTGTTGGATGTTTCAATTATTGGAAGGTTATTACAATAAATTTTTTGGGCAATGATTGTACCAAACTGTTTGGTTGATTTGCTTCTCTTTTTTCGCTTTCAAACTCTTTTACATGCTGGTGAATGTTTGTCTCGAAATTACCATTAACATGCTCACGTGACTCTCTCTCTCTCTCTCTCTCTCTCTCTCTCTCTCTCTCTCTCTCTCTCTCTCTCTCTCTCTCTCTCTCTCTCTCTCTCTCTCTCATTTCCTCACAAAAAAGGAAACTTTTAACTATGATAGAAAACCTATATTGTACCATTTTTTTACTTAAGATTTGTAGTGTAACAATGCTGATTTGTGCTCTTTAATCTTATTTTCTTGGGGTGAATTTTTTTTAATGGATTGCTTGATATCAATAGTTCAAATTTTGTATCATTATTTGTAGGTTACAGATCTGTATTACAATTCCACAAAGGTATTCAATTCACTAAAAAAATTGCAAAGTTGGTTAACATTTAAAAACTAGTTACAAAATAATACCAATCTTTGTATTGAAAATCATTCATTTGGATTTATTACAGCTAAACTTGGCGCACATATAGCAGTTCACTGATAGAATATATAGAACAATAGGAAGGAAAAAGACATACTAATGATTGGAATTTCGAAATATATACAGATCCTAGTGCAGAAGTAATTGCACTTTCGCCAACAACTCTAATGGCGACGAACAGGTTTGTGTGTGAGATCTGCAACAAGGGGTTTCAGAGGGACCAAAACCTTCAGTTGCACAGGAGAGGCCACAATCTTCCATGGAAGCTTAGGCAGAGAACCACCGCCGAGATAAGGAAGAGGGTCTACATATGCCCCATTACAACATGTGTCCACCACAACCCGAGCCGGGCTCTCGGCGATCTCACCGGAATTAAGAAGCATTATTGCCGGAAGCATGGCGAGAAGAAGTGGAAATGCGATAAGTGCTCGAAGAAGTATGCAGTGCAATCGGATTGGAAGGCTCATATCAAGACTTGTGGGACTAAGGAATACAAGTGTGATTGTGGAACAATCTTCTCCAGGTTTTTGCATACTTGCCTCTCTAATATTCTTCTTTATTTCTATGGTTGATATCAATATATGATATTGATATTGTTATCAGTTTTATTACACAATCTTTTTCACCATCTTCATCTTAGCCTTAACTCCATCCATATGAGGCCAGCTTAATTAGTTCTGCTGTATAACTATAGAAAAGCTTTCATTGCACAAAATTATACAGCTGTTATTATGCTTTTATGATCTCATGACAAGACCAAAGCTTTCTCTATTATATACTAGTTTTGCCCTTTTTCTATGACCAAGGCCATTATTTCAAATGATAGAATGGGTTCGGCTCATTAACTTTGTGATGATCTATGACGCCCCGGATTGAGATATATGCCGAGCTTACAGTATCCTTACCTTGTATGAGGCCTTTTGATGGTGAGGCCAGTGGGCCAAAGCGGACAATATCATGCATGCATGTAGGATCGCCTCGGAGTCTTACATTCTCTATAGAGATGAAAGTGACTGGGATTATATGTAAAACTTACACCCTTATCTTGCAAGAGGCCTTTTGATGGGTTGATGCCCATCAGAAACAAAACCGTAAGGCCCATGGGCCAAAGTGGACAATATCATAATGTGTGTAGGGTGTAAGCTCTATATATAATCCCAATCACTTTCCTCTTTATAGTCAATATGGGACTCCGGGGCGTCACATGATCATCATAGGGCTAAATGACAGGCCCCACTTATTAGTTCTCCCTTTTCTTTTTTCTTTTTTCTTTTTGGGTGCCAAGCATTGTTCTTTCCCCATACCTTGATACTGTCCTATATATCTTGTATACAGACTGTCATCTTATAATGCTATTAATTATATGTATAGGCAAATGATTTAGTTGTCAAGCCCAAATATGACATTCATCCAATACTTACTTGCTGGATTCAAATCCAAAAAATGACAAAAAAAAGGTGCCTTCCACCGTTACATGTAACGGGTTAGGATGATCGATCAAATGGGTTTGACTTTTGCACAATGATAAGTGTCATTGGGCTCTTTCCCATCCCCTTCCTTCAGCATGATTGTCATGGCCCCAGGTGGGCCATATAGGGTTCATCATACCCATCGCTCCATATCACATCACTATATATATTATTATATATTGAAGCCCTTAGTTTTAGAAATGGGCCATGGTTTGATCATACAGACATTGGGACGCATAGTCCTCATTGTAGATGGAAAATGTCCCAAGACAAATCCACACATTCTATCCAAAAATTGGATGTGGACCAGTATTCTACTTGCAAGCAAGCCCCCAATTGACGGGTTGGCATTGGCCCATTATCCGGCATTAGCATGCTCCATGGTGGACCCTTCATATTCCTTTACTTTCTGCAAAAATATGTGATTTGTATATGTATAAACTACTTTGGTATTTGACTTGAGATGGGTATAAAAGTTTCCCATCACTTCTTTTGCTTTAAAGGGAATCCACTGTTTGCAGTCAACTAAAGTCAATCCTAAAGAGAAAAAGAACAATCATTGATGTTTTTGCCTTTTAACTTTCTTAAACTCGAAGCTAAGGCATCAATTCCAACATCATGTGCAGAAGAGACAGCTTCATCACCCACAGAGCCTTTTGTGATGCATTGACAGAAGAAAACAACAAAGCAAACCAAGGCCTGATGCCTACTATGGAAGGTAACTTACAAACCCAAGCTCCTGAACTAATGACTTCATTCCCCTCAAACAATTCAGCATCCAATCCAATCTCCGATTTCAATCGCGAAGGGAAGAACCCACTCAAATCGCTCTCCCACGACCCCATGTCGATGCAGTTGAAGCCATTAAACATGGAAGGAGGAAGCATGTTTTCTAACCATCTCTTTGGCCCACGGAACTTCTCTTCATTGAGCTTGGAAGGCCTGATTGATAACAAGCATGGTGCGCAAATGGTTAACACAGCTCACACATCAGCGACTGCATTGTTGCAGAAGGCGGCTCAAATGGGTGCAACTGCAAGTAGCAATATGGGCCCTCCGATGATGCAGCGGGGTTTCGCTGGTGTGGTAGGGTCATCAGATAGTGGGTTCTCTAACCAGTTCATGCATAAGGATCCACCAGACATGTCACATTTCTTTCATTCGACAACGGCCGAGAGTGCTGCGGCCATGAATGATATGGGTATGTACTCCACAGCAGCATTGGGACTGTTCATGGGTGGTGATCAAGACAATGATTTCTTGAAGAATATAGAGCATGAGAGTAGTAATAGTAGTGGTGGTAACCTGTTACATCATGACTCAAGGAATGCACATTTGGGGTTGGGGGGGTCTAGATTTGGAGGAAGAGGCAGTGGGGATCCAATGACTCTGGATTTCTTGGGTGTTGGAGGGCCAAGAACAGCTAACTTGCATGAACAACAGCAGCACCATCACCAGCAGCAAGGGTTAGGGTTTGAAGGAGTAGGTCAGCAGAGGCTGCATGGTTTGCATCAGTTACAGGAGCATTTACCACATGGGCAAGTTGGACTAGAAAAGCCAATGTGGAATGTGTGAGAGACAACACCACTACTACCACATCTCCTCTCTCTCTCTCTCTCTCTCTCTCTCAAATGCCATTTGATAGTGTTGTTGTTGTAAGGTATAAAGAGTCCAAAAAGAGAACCCTTATGTGAGAGTCTGAATATGACATTTTTTTTTATTGAACATTGTCTTTTTAGCCCAGGAAAGGAAATCTGGAGTTTCATCTTTTTTGCTGGAGAGAATCTCTTTCCTGTTGGGAAATGAGTGCTGTGTCCTGCATGGATAAAGGTAGAGATTGGATATGCTCATTATATCCAGGTGTGTCCTGTGATTGTGGTCCATCCAGTGGTTGAGAGTGGGACTGGATATCCTTCTTATGATTCAGGTGGGTCCTGTACTGGTGGTCCACCCAATGGTTAAGAGTGCCACTCCTCCCACCATCTTAGGTTTGGAATGGGTATGGGTGGCAATGATCCAGGTCAGTTCTGGATAGCATGCGTAAGACCAAATATAATTGGATTGGTTGATATTTTTAACCCAATCATAAATAGGTCCGGCATGGTTGGTTGGCAGGTCAGACAGCAAGTATGGACGCAACTCAAACCAAAACCAAACTTGTTATAAATCGTTAGGGTTAGAAATGTCAACTGAATACTTTTTCTACGTTGGGCTATTCTTTATTAGTCGATCCTAACATAGTTGGAACAAGCCTTTGATGAAAATGATGTTAGGCTACTTTTTTAAGTGATACAATAAATTTTAAGATGAGATCGATTGATCCCCGCACATGCAAGTGAAACTAAGGTTCCCACAACACTAACCATGAGTGCGTCAACAACCCAGCCCTAATTTTATTTTATTTTTTAATTAAAAATAGACTATCTGTACCTATGCCAAGAAGTGTCACCCCTTGGCATGGGTGTGAATGACATGGACTTGGGTAGGGCCAAGGCCAGCCTTACATGTTACTCATGAGCCCAAAATGTTGGTTCAGGCAAGCCATATGGGCCCGTAAGTGGAAACAAGATGGTGAAGTTAGAGAGAAGCTGAGGGCCAGACTAATATGTGGGGCTGTCGGGCCTTCCTATATATGTGGGTGCCCGATCCGGCCCGGACCAGCCCTCAAAAAGCACATAAAATGAATCCTTTTCATTTTTATTTTTCTTAAAAAGCCCGAGGGTAGCGCAGGTCCCGGTTTTTGCAGGCCATTCAATTTCAGGGCAGGGATAGGGGATATACTAGGACAGGCCCAAACTGGACCGGCCCAGCTCAGCTCTTTCATGCATTTTTTGAACCTTGCCATCTCGCCGAGCATGTTACATCAATAGAGAAAAATGGTGGAAGTTTTGATTCTATGTGGTTCTTCTCTTCAACTGAATGTAATTTAGTTGGTCTTAGTCATGAAGAGCATGTAATCAAATTCTTCCCAGGTATTTATGATTTTGTACTGGTGCTTCTCAACTGACCTACAGTGAAAAGAAAAGGCTCTAAAGTACACATTTGTTATGTCCCTCTTGACCTAGCAATACACAAAGGTTGGGTACATGTCCTGCGTCAATTAGGGCAACTCATTGACACCATGTCTTATACTTAAAAATGACTCTTACTGATTTGAATTTTTTTTTTTTTTTTGTGAACTGATGACAAGATGTGTGATGGTGAGAGGGAAGTTTCATTTCCATCTAACTTAGAGAAATAGCCACATAATGCTCAACTTTTGTCATTGTAGAGTGAAGACAACTTTTGTAGCTATCCATAATATTTGCAACTAATTTCCTCTGTGATGCACTCATACGTGTTCAGTGGTGGCAAAATTTGTACCAATTATCAATTTTTATACTAATGAACATTTTGTTTAATGGCTTGAGATTCGAAGGAGAAACACCAAACATGGAGAAGAGAATATTCCAGGACAAACGAAATGAAGGGACATGCTCTCTTCGATCATATTCTCTTCTACAATCACCAATGAATGGTTGAGAGACAGTACCTGCTGATGGCGGTGCAGAAAAGTCTTAAAAAGTAATTTTCTTCTCTTCAAGACCCAGCCAGAAAGGATAGGTAAGGGCCTAGGTGGTGTAGTGTGAGGCCTCGCCATTACTTGCCTTAGTTATATTTAATTATGCTTAATTATATCTAGGGATTTTTACAAAAAGAAATTTAAATTTAAATTATAATTAAACGATTATATGAAGAAAAATCATAAAATGATGAGATAATTGTTCGTACATATTTTTGCACGAAATTACCTAAGTTGCAACTTTTCTTCTTCTTCTTTGATAGTTTTCATACCTAATTGTCTGAGGTTTGTAGGTAATGGTGCTGAGATTTGGCAGAAGATGAATACCCAATTCAAATAAATGAAGGAAAATCAAAAGGTGGTGATGAATGCATAAAACAAAAGGATTTGACAAGTCTTTCACAAATCACATAATAAAGTGCGTTCAATCCGTCCACTATCAAATTCATTCTTAAAGCTAGTTCAAAGATTTTGGATTAATGAAAACGCACTCTTGGAATCTAAAACTCCATACAAACAATACAATACCCCTCGTAAAAACCTTACATTCACTATGCAAAGATTGCCCAATATGTCTCCCTACATGTTATTCATGAGCCCAAAATGTTGGTTCAGGCAAGCCATATGGGCCCGTAAGTGGAAACAAGATGTTGAAGTTGAGGGCCAGGCTAATATGTGGGGCTGTCGGGCCTTCTTATGAGGGGTACTCGATCCAGCCCGGACCAACCCTCAAAAGCACACAAAATGAAGCCTTTTTCATTTTTTTTTTCCTAAAAAGCCCGAGGGTAGCGCAGGTCCCAGTTTTTGCAGGCCCTCCAAGTTCAGGGCAGGGATAGGGATATACCAGGCCAGGCCCAAACTGGACCGGCCCAGCTCAGCTCTCTCATGCATGTTTTGAGCCTTGCCGTCTGCCCGAGCATGTTATTATACATCAATAGAGAAAAATGGTGGAAGTTTGATTCTCTGTGGTCCTTCTCTTCAACTGAATGTAATTTAGTTGGTCTTAGTCATGCACAGCATGAAGTCAAATTCTTCATAATTATGATTTTTTGGTGCTTCTCAAACTTCAACTGACCTAAAGTGGAAAAAAAAAAAAGGCTCTAAAGTACACATTTGTCATACCCCTCCTGATAGGAAAACACAGAGGCTGGGTGCATGCCCTGCGTCAATTTTGGCACTCATTGACATCATGTCTTAATACTCAAAATGACTTGTACTGATTTGAAATTATTTTTAATGAACGGATGACAAGATGTGTAATGGTGAGAGGTAAGTTTCATTTCATTTCCACTTAACTTGAGAAATAGGCAAAAGATGCACAACTTTTGTCATTATAGAATGAAAGACAGCTTTTGGAGCTATCCATAATCCATAATATTTGCAACTAACTTCCTCTGTAATGCACTCACACATGTTCAATGTCAGTATCATCATACCAAATAGCAATTTTTACACTAATGAACATTCTGTTGAATGGGTTGCAATTCAAAGGAGAAATACCAAACATGGAGAAGAGAGTCCAGGACTGAAAGCATCGGAGGGCTATCTTGCCTTGGGCCTGACCTGCATATGGTGAAGGTCCCAGCCCTTTGACAGCCCTACTAATATGCAATTTAATCTGTAAATTTTACTTTAAAGTTTTGATTACTCTATTTATTTATTTAACTATCCTCTTTGAGGGCTTCTTTGTGTGACGATGGAATTTATGTGCTTCCACATGGCACTATAGACAGAAACAGTCCCTAATGAGGGTGGCAAAAGAAGAGAGAGTGACTTTCTGCATACTTCAGTGTGTTTTGCCAAAAACCAAAAAAAACACAAAAATACATACTTCAGAGTGACTAAAGATCTGCCTTATATTACACTCATCTTTAATTTTAAATCTGCATTCTTTTAAACCCTTTGGTCCATGGGCCTCAAGTTTAATGATTTTAAAATGCATCATTTTTTTATGGATTTCGATTCAACGGTTGAGTAAAAGTTGGATGAGCATCAAATTTGGGCCTAAATTGACTACCTACATTTTAAATCGGTCATACATCTGCCTCAGACTATCAATAAAGGTGGTTGACTGAGATTTCAAATGAATAGAGGTGACGACTACCTGTGAAAATAACAATAGCAGTGGTTATTTGTAATTATCAAAAACTATAGGTGGCTATTCATAAATTACCTTAAAATTAAAGATGAAACATACGGATATTCTACACTTAATACAATCTTAAAAGAAAACAATCTTCCTCCTATCTCGCGAAAAGGAAGGAAACTCAAAATCATACATGCTGACAGGTAGAGGATCGCATACATTCAGGTGAAACCCGTGTACAACCATGCGCGCATGACAGTAAATATGAGATGTTACATACAGTTGATCTCAGTTTATGTAAGAAATTATATAAACCCTTCCCAGTCAACATCTGTCATCATAACATACTCACTTGAGAAAAAAAATTGTGAGCAGTGATTGATCATTGAGAAAAAAATGTAAGCAATTCACGACGGAACTGTGGTATTGGATGCCCCAACCTTAACTGAATGCTCACACCATTTACACGAGCAGCAGCCTGCAAAATCAATGCTTCTGCTTCTTTTGCCACTTCCATAGCATCCCTTTTGATTCCAAAGTATGAAGGAAGAAACAAAAGGAAAAAAGTACATAAATAAATAAAATTTCGGGTTAGAGGCATCGTCCAAACAACAGAAATAAATAAACATGGAAGTAGAAAAAATATTACCGAATTGTCAGTTCCGGGGGCATGGACACTTGGACTTCGAGTAGAATCAGCCCTTGTAATGAATGGTGTGTGATGTGGGCAACTTTCATTTTCTGAAATATGCATCCAACCAGGGGTTCATGTACAATGTTCAGACCATATATTAGCACTTGTCTTTCAATGGGAATGATTCACTAGAGAGAATCAACATAGAAGCACATACAAACTGTAAAATCCATGACCTAAGGAAATTCACAACGTACTTAGGCCTAGAGTTACTACATGCAGGTCCATGGTTCTTCATTTGAGACTGTTGATTCAGAACCATGGTACTCAGATGCCCCAAAAATAAATAAATAAATAACCCCATTTTGGAGGTCCTCACCATCCACTATTTGGCCACTTCTGCTTGTGGGGACCGTTTCTGCGCTTCTTTCACAACCATCAATATGCAGGCTGTCAAACACAAACTCCAAAAAGAACTGGTATGGTATCTACCATAGGTTAGGCTGGTCATTGCATTGACCAGGTCGGACTAGGCTGAAGGTTAGTTATCCAAGTCCAACCCTGTTTATTTGGACTAATTTTCAGAGCTAGGTCCAAATGGCCCCTGAAAGTTTGACCCAGATCTCTGACAATGTGCAAAATATTATGACCATTGTCTTAAATGTCAGCTTGCGCCTATAGTTAGGAGTGCCAGAATATGCAGGCCCAAGTTCATCCATTTGACTATCAGGCCAGAAAATCAGGCCCAAGATCAGCCTATGGGCCTAAATGTGCTGACAAAAGCGGGCTGGGCCTTCCATCCCAAATATTACAAATCATCAAGGGTCGCAGCGGCGGACCCAAGATTTTCATTTGAGGGGTGCGAACCTTAATAGGTAGTTTTCTCCTGGGGGCAAACTAAGGATTTTTCATGTGGAGTTTGAGGGTGGACCCACAATTTTTAACGGATTTTTTTAAACACACCTTGGTTTAACGGGTGCGGCCGCACCCGCTTGGTTGTGAATGGGTACGCCCCTGTCCAGGGGTCAAAGAAAATCTCAACAAGGAAACAGTAAGAGAACAAGTATAAGTTGCATTGATTACAGCAAATTGAAAAAAAAAAATAAAAAATTTTGAAGCGTTACCTCATAAAATTTTGATGAAAAGATACTGGAAATAATAGCTTCAAGGTCCTGTTTCTCCAAATCATTGTTCACATTCTGCTGTGCCGTTCCCTTCAAATTCTTCAGTTGGTTTAATAAAGGTGGTGGACATTGTGAAAGTTCAGGATCTACAAAATGAATGGAAAATGTAAACATCAGTCACGAACAAGATATTCATAAATATATGGGGGAAAAGAAAATAAAGAGTAAAGTAAATTTCAATCAAGAAAAATTAATATAATAATATTAATCATGAATCTAAATGAAATAGCCTCTCTTCAAGAAAGAAAAAGGACAAAGCTATTCATCTTCCATAGTTCAATTCACATTAATAATAATAACCCAACCAGTCATTTAATATCCTAGCATGTGTGAATGTATGCTAATTTTAACAACCTTGGAACAAGCTCTACAACAGAAGCATATATAAGGATATTAAAAATAGCTTAGCAGAAATTCCCATTAATTCATTGTCGCTGAGTGACACTTTATAATGAATCATTCCATGAAATACAACAGCAGCTCGGACAATGCCTTTTCTGTTGGTATCTGTGTCTATTCCAGACCCCCAACATTTTGTGTGTGTGTGTGTGTGCGTCTTGCTAGTTCAATGTTTTGACGAGGTCGGGCAATTGAATCTCTTTATTTATTTTTTATTCCGATCATATCTACACACCCTATTTATATGGGTTAGCAACTCAACGGTAGAGTACTCGGCTTTTAAGTGCGATTATGGTCTTTTACACATTTTGATGAAGCAGTGGATTCGTCCATACCATTGGTAGAGTTTGTAAGACCACGACTGATCCTGAAAGGGAATGAAAGGAAAAAACAGCATGTCGTATCAATGGAGAACTCTTAGAATACTTCATCCTTAATGGATCAATACAAAATCGTGTTTTGATTCTTTTCTTGGAAAGGGGTCAAATCAATTCAAGTAGGGTCAAGTGAATAAATGGATAGAGCCCTATAGCTCCAATTACAGGGAAACCAAAAGCAACGAGCTTCTGTTTGTTCTTAATTCGAATGATTACCTGATCTAATTAGACGTTAAAAATGTATAAGTGCCTGATGTGGGAAAGGGTTCTCTTGTGAGTTTTTTCTTTTTGTTTATGAAAGGCAACAATAGGTCTTACTATTCCTACATATTCCATTAGTCACATTCCCTTGAGACTTCCAAGGGGCAACTGTGTATCTTCCACGCATGCATGGCACCCACACCCACCCACCCAACACACACACACACACACACACACACACACACACACACACACACCCCTCCACCTTTTCCTCACAAAAATGGGCTCCCTAGACTATACCCAACCTGACCAGTTGCAAACAAGGAAATCAAAGTACATCACATGGCATGCTAAGCTGTAAAATATCAGCATTTGAATCCACAGGCTTTAGATTAAAGGAAAAGGGAAACCCAAAACATTTACCAATGTGGATGAAGACCTCAGCAACTTCATTATGGAGTTTATGAATTTGTTGACGAACATTTTCACCAATGTCATGTGCTGCACTAACACTTGAAAACGGATCTACCTGCAAGGAACATGCTAATCAACAACAAAAATACTAAATAGAGAGAAACAGTATCAACTATCCATATTACTTAAAGCAATTATGAAGATCTGTGTGTATGCCCACAAGCTATCTCCCATGGGATAAGCCTCCATAATGGCATGGCAATATGGCATGCACCACTGCAACTGCACCCAAATCTGTTATCTGCCCTTAAGCCAAAAGAACAAGTTTGCATCTGATATTATAAGAATACATGAAAATAGAATACCCCAGGAGATGAAAAAAGGCACGGTTCGTTTAATTGTCTTGGATGCACTCAATGTCAGGTTAATAGATGGTGATACAACATGACAAACTATTGTTCCTATTTGACTTTAGGAACTACGACTGATGAAGAGTAGCCTGCATCAATTGATGACAATTAAGAAGAAAGATTGTTGAATCATGCATTTAACTTTTTGGATGCTGACTGAGCCCACGGCACTTCGACACACTTCTTGGGAGTCCTAGGATTAAATGGGCCCCAAAAAATAGTCCCATATATTTATTAATTCAATTGTTAGGGACTTATTTTTTACTATACAGTCAGCCACATCGAGGTTCTATGCAAATCCCAGCGGGTTAGTAAGTCAACGGGTCATAATCTAACCTGAATGTGAAATGGCTTATCCCAGAAAACAGTTCCAGACATAGAAGTTTAGTGGATTCATTCAACTGAGCCTTAATGGCCCCAAACCCATGAAACAACCAATCCCTCGGGTTGCCCAAGGGTGGCCTTGAATCTGGTGGGCCCAACCGGGTTATCAGGTGGGCCATGTGGATTCCACAGTCCCACAAACTTTAGAGAACTTTTTCTGAGTCTGGTTACAACCAAAAACTTCTGCTCTCATCTTTTATCTAATATTAAAATTCAAATAAGACTCCTATAAATTCAAATAGGACTTCAGAGGATATGCTTATCTAAGAGAGAAATCAGTGGATTTCTTAGGGTCCTTTTGAATTTAAAAAAAGAATAAAAGTGGGATGATCCCACTCTCTTTGTACGTTTCTGCCATTTGGTAACAAACTAACAATACAACCACCTAGTGGCCAATCACAAGTTTGCCTTTTTTAATGTCTTTCTTAATTTGGGAACTTTATAATTTTGTGAGATTGAAGAATGAAAGTTGAATCTGAATATCCATCTTACTGTGATTTAGAATTGCATAGTTTGAGGGCCCACATCGCGGGCCATTCTTTTTGTGGGCTGATCTACATCACTCTGTTGGGATGAAAACAGGTCAGATTTGGGCTAGGTCCATAGTGTACCCATGCCCAAACGAAAATTACTAATAGGGGACCAACCCAAACAACTAATAAGGAACATGTACCCACACACTTATCTGACTCAACCCCAAGTTACAGAACGTGTACCCATACTCAAATTTGTAGTCAAATTATACAACCAAATTTTCATCTAATTCTGTTAGGCTTCCATGCCAGCCAATTCAAAGTTTAATTTTCCCAAGGCCTAGTATGGTGATGCACGACAGACCATGGTCCCCAGGTCAACCAGCCAATGGGCCCAGCCCATTCATTTTATGTTATTTTTATATTATTTAGAGTTTTAATTATGTTTTAAGTTATTTTTAGTTGGATGTTTATGGTCCAGATTAGTGCTAGGGTTATTTATTTTCCTATATAATGAAATAAAGCATTTTGGCTTAGATAATGGCTATTGATAATGATATTGAGTTTTTTTAAGTTCTCCTTTGAGTTCTTCCCAAGTACTCTTCAAGATCTTATGCCTCCTAGATTGGAGTTTGACGCAAGGCCAATGTTCAGATAACCCCTGATTCCCCCTATTTCTTCTATCTCCATCTTGCCCGCACCACATCTCCCCTCCATCCGCGTTATTTTGTATCAGAGCTGAAGATTGATCCACCCAGAATTCAGAAATCAACACTCCATCATCCTGGCCCTAGATCCCGACTACCGCACCATCAAAACCCCAAACCCACAATTTCCCCCAAAATTGCAGCCATCTTGTTCGATCCCAACCCTGCTAAACCCTAAATCCTGTCTCAGATCACCATCGCCACCCACAAACCTCTCTGGAACCCAAATCCACAACAACCGAATCTCCAAATCACCAAATTTGTGTGGTTGTACATCAAATCCCCCCAATAGACTTGATCGACAAACTCAAATCCTCCATACATCACCCAAAAAAAAAAACATCTTCTGGACCAACCCAAAATCCAAAACACGCTATCGATCATCCCTCTCCCCAAATCCAAGTAGGCGAATGCCCCATCCCTAAATCCCTAAAATTTCCCAAATCGGAGACGCAGACCCTAATTCCCCAAATCTTGCAACAGCACCACCGTCGCAACATCAACCCCTTCGACATCGCCGTCGCAACCCCAACCGCAATAGCTTCACCTTCTTTCTCATCGAAGGAGCACCAGCTCCTTCTCCACCTTCACATCCTTCTCCTTAGCCGAGTGCAAGCCAAGTCGAAATTAAAAAAAGGAGGGTTTCTCGATTCCTTTTCGTCTTTGTTGAGTCGACTTGAGGTAGAGCCTAGCACGTTTCTCCTGTGACACGAGTCAAGCCCAGAAGTTGGGCCTGAGCTAGGATCAGGCCAAAAACCGTACCATCTGAATAGGGAAAAAAAAAAACCCACTTGCATCAGTTCGGTAGACATCAACAGCAATACCAGAACGTTAGTCAGATCGACGGCTAGAGATTGCTTTCTTGTTACAGACCCATTTAAAGTCCAATCAATGATCTGTCTTCACCTGGATACTCACATCAATCACATCTGCACATCAGGTCAGTTTCATTTTGAAGAGCATTACATTTTCAGACGTCACATCCACGTCAATATGGAATTGCAAGATTTTGCACTGTAACTCTCTAATAACTTCGACGATCAACTTCAAAGATTTAAATATGCAATTAATTATGGGCAGTGGTACTATGAATATGAGGCCTACTTTGAGCAGTATCTTAATCTGAGACAAGGAGAATTGACCGTGGATGAGTATGCCGATGAATTTGATAGGCTGCACTGTTTGTGTAAACCGGAGAGCGAAACACGTGACTGTGATCGCTTTCTCCAAGGTTTGCAACCGAGCATATTGAAGAATAAGAAAGACAGCAATGATATGCATGAAGCATATTAGGAAGCAATTCTTGTTGAGCAATTGATAAAACATTATTGCATCAAAAAGTTAAAGTTGCAAGAAGGAAAATCAAAACAAACAACAAAAGCCAATGTTGTGGAGCCCAATGCAGAGCATGTCAAGGCAGATATTGATGAACAAAAGCAAGAAACAGTCGATTCCACAATAAATTCAGATGAAGTGACAGACAAATCCCCCCCAAAGGATTCTACTTCTGATGAATTGGAAATAAAAGAGACCGAGTCTCCTTTGGGCAATGTTGATCAGTCAAAACAGGTAACAGAAGATTTCGTGACATCCTCGGATCAAGTAAGCATGCTTTCTTGCAAGAGATCATACTTCAGGAAATTTAGGAGACAAGTGACTAATGGCATTGACCAAAAGATGCAAGCAACAAAGAAAATTGAAGACTTGGATATGGTTAGCAAGCAATTTAAAAATTTGATGGAGATGAATGTAGAACCACCGCCAGAAAAGTCAATTCAATCATCAGAAGAGAAAGAAATTGTTCAAGAAGTTGTGAACAAAGATCAAAGATTGAGGTTCCCCACATTGATTTCATCTTCAGGAATAGACCATTAATGCTTGAAGATTTTGAACAGCTGATATAAATCCAAGACTAGAAGCATTTATTCATTTGAGCGCACATCTGACCCATGTACTTTATATTTGGAGATCAACAATGGAAACTTGAAGATTGCGTTCAGCTTCGACAGATTCAACAGTTGCAGCATCGAAAGGTTCGATCGTGCATCAAAACACAATTAAGCCATCAAAAGATGCGACATGTCAAGCCAACTTTGAATTAGAAAAAGAGATCATATGAAGCTTCCACGCCATGCAAAGAAAATGGAGATCGACCAACAAATCAAAAGTTCATATGCTCAATTTTTGACCCAGGAGTAGTTCTACATAACTCGAGATTGAGTTGTCTCCAAGATGAGGAGAAGTTGATGCAGGACAGACCCATGGTCCCCATGGGTCGACTAGTCAATGGGCCCAGCCCATCTATCTCGACCAAGCCTTTGGGCCCAGCTCATTCATTTTATCTTATTTTTATATTATTTAGAGTTTTAAGTATATTTTAAGTTATTTTTAGTTGGATGTTTTAATCATAGCCATCAATATGTTTGGATGTTCCACATCAGTTATAGGGTTATTTCTTTTCCTATCTAATGATGTAAAGCCTCTTGGCTTAGATAATGGCTATTGATAAGAGTTTTTTTTTTTTTTTTTTTTTTTTAACTCCTTTGATTTTTTTTCACAAGTACTCTTTGAGATCTTTAGCCTCCTGGATTGGAGTTTGGCGCGAGGTCAATGTTCACGTAACCCTTGATTTCCCCGATCTCTTCCATCTCTATCCTGACTGCTCCCATCCCCCCTCCATTCCACATTATCTGAGAAATGGACAACACCAAAGAGGAGAGGAAAGGTCCCACAACAAAACCTAAACATACTCTGAAGTTCATAAGATAGAAAAAAAAAAAAAAAGGCTTTCAACTCTTTCAAAAAAATAAATAGTTCCTCAAAAGGTACACTCCATGCTTTGAAATGAGTGCATAGAGAATTAGAGATCATTGTAAGACACTACATTTAAAGTGTCACCTACCGTAACAAAGAATCAAACCTGAGAGTAAATAAAAGGTTACAAAAGGTTCAATCCCATAACCCCTCGCGACAATCACACCCTTCAATTTGCAAATATTACCCAAATGCAACTTGGTCCTGATTTCCCAGTAGACATCATCTGAGCTCAGCTTAAATTCTCTAACAGGAGAAGACCATCACAGCCAATGAGGAATGAAATGTACTAGCCCTCACTTTGAGGTAATGCCACCACCCACTTCAAATGCTCCAAAATACCGGATCTTTACACTATTATTCCTCGAATCAAGTAGCCGATGAAGATGTGCTAAAGAGCCACAGTAACCATTTAAGCATGTCCAAACTCCAAAGTACTGGATCTTTGCGGTTCTTCCCAATTGTTTGATGTGTGAACTATAACAGTAACAAGAAAACTGTGTTTTCCCTTCCACTGAATATTAGAAGAGCGCTATTACTCTTTGACATTGCAAAAGCAATTTTATAAAAAAATATCGATCCATTATTTCCTAATAACCAAGTATAAAATAAAGAATATGTAATACTAAAGAGATGGTCCTCATGGAAGACAACACTGACTATTAAAAGAAGGTACCTTTCAGAAGTATGCCCCTCTTTGTTAACAAAGCCTTCAAAAATAACAAAATATAACATAGATTGTTGGGTGGAAACATTTTTGTGGGGCACACCTGGATAATCCAATCACATAGGCATAGAAATGAGTCGTTGGAGGATTAGGGGGCAGGGGCATCCCAAAAATCACTCTAAATAGATCATCATAACCATTGGCTTTAGAGTCTAACATTTTAATGGTTTTGTAAGTGCATTTTTTCTTGTGATTAAACCCAACAATGGATGCATCGGTCTCAAAGTTGAAAGGAATGCCAATTCAAGGAGGTAGGTGTGACTGGGAGGGTTTGCATTGATCTAGGTGGGCTCCATTGTATTGTAGAGAATAAGAATGGAGTCGCTTGTTTTCAGGTTTTTGGAGGGTTTTTTTTTTGTGTGTGTGGGCGTGCTCATTTGCGTTTGTGTGGAAATTGTAACTTCTTACTTCATGTTTTTTGGAGTTTATGACAAGATTACATACCTCAATGTGCACATCAAGATACAGATATGACCCAGCCCTTCTTCCCCTGAGGCGATGACATCCCTACAACATATTAGTGACATACTTTTATCCAATGATCAAAGATAACAAAAATGTTTACCAAGAAAACATCTGGGAATTTGAATATATATATATATATAGAGAGAGAGAGAGAGTTTTCTACAAAAAGGCCCCTAAATTTTGTGAAACCTCATAAAAGCACCTAAGTTGTGTGTTTTACTGAAACCTCCCTTGACTGACGGTCAAAGTTAATAAAAGCAACCATTGTCATTTCCTCTCTTAATTTTTTCCTTTTGACCGTTTTACCCCTTTTAAAAGTTAGAAAGACAAAACTCCACTCTCATTTTCCTTTGATTTTCCATCCTCTCCTTCATCTTTAGTACTTTTAAGCAGAAAAGCCATCCCTGTAAACCTTAGAATTAACAACCCTTGTTGTACTCCTGCCTGACAACTTCTACAATTTATAGGACACTTATTTTATCATTTTTTCCATTCAGATTTTGAGAGTTAGTTTTGTTGGAAATTGGGTACATTGTAGCTTTTACCATCAATTCTCATAGATCTTTCACTACTTTTTTTTTTTTTTTTTGTTGAACAAAGGCTGATTATTTAATAACAAGATATAAACAGATTCTAGCTTATGTTTCTCATTCCGCCGAAGCAAAAGCAAAAGCCACTGCCCAAGATCCACCTAACTTGGCCGTGATACCAGCCATGGCCAAGAAATCATGGGGGAGATGGGAAGAGGGACTATTGATAAGGTGGTTGCAAGGGGTGGTAAGGATGGGATGGATGTCAGGGGTTAGTGCCTAGGAATCCAAGGATTTTTTCACTCTCAGTTTGCCTTTATACCTGAAGAAAACAAGAACCCATTTCTCTAGGAAGTACTAGAATACATACACAGACACTTTGTTACTCATCTATCAAATTTTTCGACTTGCTTATAAAGATTTTCACAACTAGAAGACTAGCCAGGATGTTATTAGAAAGTTGGGAAAACAAGGAAGTTGTTCACCTAAGATTTTCTAGGTGACAACCCATCTTCATTCATCATATGTATGTATAGTATTTTATCATTACCTGAGTTACAAAAATATAAAATTGCAATAGGATCCTCCAATCATTCTTTTTTACAAAACATTCTGCCTGCCATCTTTTCTCTTTCAATTTTTTTCATTTAGATGGGCTGGGTAGATCTTTGATGCTGCCTGATGAGATGGATCATAGATGTCTTTCCATCTTTTTCTCCTATGATCAATTGGGATGACTTGGATATATCTTTGACTCCATGCAATGAGATCGGCAATGAGTTGGATATATATAAACATATTTTATTTATTTTTTAATGGTATATATACACATGAGCGTGATGTGCTGGAATGATTATTATGGATTGAGTTATGCTCTAGTTCGGCTAGGATGAGCTGGGCTAGGTGAGATTGAGTTGGGAGGTTAACGGAGGAAATTTAATAGCTTACACCCTATGACTTGAAGAAGAAAGCCCATGATCCATTTTCTCACATCGCCGTTACCTTGTCACAATGAAGGAGGCTAGTGGCAAATATGTCTTCCTGCCTTAAAAGGAAGGGATAAAATGGTCAAAAAGACAAAGGTAGAGAGGGAAAGTGGCAGAAGTTGCTTTTCCTAACCTTGACCGTCAGTCAAGGGGGATTTTAGTAAAAGTCCAAATATAGGGGCTTTTTTGAGGTTTTGCAAAAACATGGTGGCCTTTTTGTAAAAAGCTCATATATAAAGCCTACAGTGGCAATCATTATCACAAACCAATGGTACAAAAAAGAATGCATGATAAGCCAACATAATCTAAAACCTGTCCACAGTCTTACATGCCACCAACATATGGTGAACAACAACATATAAAGTAAACCAACCTCCTGATAACATGTAATCCAATTTCTGAGAAGCTATTAGTTATACTATGTATAAGTATTATCAGGCCAGCATAGAACAACATTAAGCATTGTAAACTGGATATACTCAATATGAATGCAAAACAACAAAATGAAGACTGCAATGCCAAGTATAGTCTCAATCAATCAAATTGATAAACCAACTACAGTGAACTCAGCAATGATGATTGATGAAAGTAAAAGCAACACCATTAAGCATTATAAATGGGATTGCAATATGCATAACTACTCTTTTGTACAGAAAAGGCTACACAGTATGATTGCAACCACAATGAAAAGAAGACTTAAACTTACCAATGTACAGCATTAATCAAATTGATCAACTAACCCCAGCAGTCCCACAGGACACGGTAATGATGAAGGTAAATTAGGTTAAAACCAACATTACCGTGCTTAAAACCATGAAAAAAGATCCAAGCTTAAGCATATGCCTCAACCATTATAAGGAAAAAGTGCTTCAATAGAGGATTGTTCAAGTGCATTGCAGAGTGTATTAAAGATAGTAAATAAACCAGACATGCTGGTCTACTAGTTTTTTTATTTTTTATGATTGTGTGTCCTGAATGCAAATTCCAGTCCCAAAACAAATAAGGTTGTCAATCTAAATAAACAATGACAAAATGTTCTAAATTACAGCCATAGAATTCTTAATATAAAATAAACTAACTATACTACCCTTCAACTTAAGTTGTTTCTTGTTAATTTAAAAGAACTAAAGCAAAATTCAGCTAGGCCTGGAAGTCTCGGCCTATACAGCTGTGCATCCGACCATACGGTCTTCGTAGCGCCAAACACGTAGACCATAGGTTCACGGTTGCAGACGATCCTGAAAACCGTTATGATGTAGCACCAAGTCGCGACTCGCAGTCCATCACGCCATCACGGTGCGAATTTTTATTTTACCCCAAGAAAATATTCAAAAAATCCAGAATATTATAAAATGCTAGAATACAATGTTTTTTTCCCATTAGTAAACATTTTAAATCAAAATATCGATCCCCCTGAGTCGTAACATCATGTATCACTGTCTTATCTGAAACTTGTAAAGTCTATTATGAATTAAATAGATTTACATGTACATATTAAAATAAGTTAAAAACTGAAATATCACAAATTTTACAGTATGCATTGCAACCATAATTTTGTACTAACCATTAGCATTAGACACATAAAGTAAAGAAACTAGTAGAAGTAATAATGCAACACTCAATTACTCAATCACCAAATAAGTTAAGAGTGAGTTTTAACTTACAAGTACATCAAAATGAATTAATTAATTAAAACAGCGGAGTATGGAATAGGGGTATTATGGTTAAGGAGGAAAGAAGCCTTCATATGAGAATCCACCAAAATCTTGCAAATCAATTGAGTTTCGGTGAAAAAAAGAGGCTTGGGAAGCTCTAGCACAATCTCAAGAAGCTCCACAAATGGTTTGGGACAGAAAAAGGGGAAAGAAGAAAGGGGGAAAAAATAACTTAAAAAACATTGTCAGGCGATATTTTGACCGTTATAATGGTCGTTATGACCATTATATTCAAAATAACAGATGTTATGGACCGTTATTTTCACTTTTTTTAGACGGTAACCATTATGACTGTTATATTGAAAATAGCGTAATGGCTTAGGCCGTTACCATTTCATAACGGTTATTTTCACTTTTGTTTTAGACCATGACCGTTATCTTGAAAATAACATAATGGCATAGGCCGTTACCGTTTCATAACTGTAACAGCCGTTTTTTTAAACCATGGTCCCACTACTGGTTCATATCAGGTTACGGTGTGATTTGCTCCCTTTAGCATGATCAAAGCTGCAAACATGTTCTTTTGCTAAGGCTGTGGGTCTTAGAACCCTTGATATTCTTGGTCCACATCATCCTCCCTGGCTTGAGGGTTGGAAAGGACTCGATCTCAAATTTGCATCATTTCCATCACTTCCATGATTCTCGCTGCTAAATAAGAAGTGAGGTCCACAAAAGTGAACAAGTTTGATGTGTGCACCCCTCTTGGAAGCCTGGTCTTGCATGCATCGCAATTGATTACTTTGTATGGCCCATTCTTCCTTTTCTTGAATTTGTTTTATGGAGTATGGACCAACCATAAACATTTCTTTAAACATCTAATTCATACAAGATCCCTTCGTCAAACACCACCTTTTTAAGATGCTTATCTGCACTTGATTATAGCCTATATTATTATTCTCAATCTGTTGGCAAATTATTCCATGTAAATGTCTACTGTTATTCATCAACTTACCAACATCTCTGTTCAGATTCAAGCTCAGTATGGGATCGAGTTGACCATATTGGTAGGATTTAGGTTTAGCCCTAAAAAAAATTTAAACAGACTCCTCTTAGTAGTTCTGTTCTTGGATTTTTTATAGGTAAACTTGGCATGAGTTAAAGCAAGACCCATGTTTAGGTTTATCATGCATCAATTTTCTTAGAATGTTTTCCAGACTATGGTTCACAAATTCAGTTTGGCCATCGATTTGTGGGTGGGAGGCATTGCTAAAGCATAGGCCTGCGCCTGTATTATTGGAGTTCACCAAAAGGCAATACACGAACTTGTAGTAACAGTCCTATGTGATACTCTTCGGAATACCCTCTAGCTTAACCACCTTACAGAGATACAATCTAGCCACATTTGATGCATCACGTCTTCTTCCTGGTACAAAATGAGCTATTGAAGAAAAATGACCCACTATTAGAGCCGAAATTATTACCTCTTTAATATGGAGCAACCCATAGATAAAATCCATGCTCTCATCCTCCCAAGGAGCTTGTGGAATTGGAAGGGGCATTATGGTATATACATCCCTGTATTATGCTTGCCCCTTTTGCATTCTAATATACATGACATCTTTCAACAGATCTCCCAACATTTCTTGTCAGCCTTTGGCCAATAATATTTCTCCTTCATAATCCAAGCACTCTGTCATGCCCCTCACGACCCGACAATGACCTATGTGCAGCTCTGCAATAATCTGTTCCCTTGGAAAACCCGGATTCGATAAGTAAAAACCATCATGCATAGTATAGTCTCCTTCTTTGCCGAAATCAACCCAAAATCCCTTTCTTTGAGATACAAATCGCCAAAAGTATTGAACCCAACAACCTCGGCATGTATGTTAGTTAAGAAAATGAGTTTTTGGCTCAATGCATTCGCTGCCCTACTATCTGCACTAACCTTGTGTTTAAATGCGAGAAAAGAACTTGCAAAAGGGAAACTCACTTAGCATTCCTCCAATTCAACTAGAGTTGGCCATTCAGATGCTTCAGTGCTTCATGGATAGAACATAGTACAAACTGTCATTACACCAAATAGTGCCTCTGATGGCTTAGAGCTATCCACGGCATGAAATTCTACATCATGTGTGGAATATGTCATTTGCAGCTGACTAAGCTTCTCACAGTAAAATGCAACCACTCTTCCCTCATGACTCGGTACAATCCCAATGCCCACATAACGCATCACAATTAACTTGGAATCCCTCAAAATCTGGTAATGTGAGAATAGGGGTTTCAATCAACTTCTTAACTACATCAAAGCTTCTCTAATAAACAACAACAAAGCTGAAATGATAGCAATGTTCAATGGTTGCCTGAACTTCTTGAGATGGGAGTCATTGACATGCAATAGAAGAGGGGGATTCTTAGTGAGCAATTGACAAGAGCCCATAGCAGAGTGAAGCAGCTCATAATTTCAACCATGAGGTTCCGGGTTCAAAAAAAGAAAAAATCACTGTGCACTTCAATGGGCCTATAGTAGTGCTGATTTTTCATGGGAGTTTGCCAATATAATTGAGGAGATTTGGGATATTGCATCTTGTGGTCAATTTTCTTTTCATCATATTATCATTTGGCCAGTCAAATGGGCCCATGGTATGGTGTGTGGGTTTTTCCCCTTTTTTCTTAATGGTGAACAAATTTTATTGCTAAAACCACAACTGTAAAAAAACATGGAAGAAATCAAAGACATGTGGTTTCCTCTTGTTGTTGTTCTAGTTTTTAATGAAATTTATGTTAAATCTCAAAAAAGAAAAATAAGAAACCAAAAGACCATGAAGAGAATTACTATAATTGTCTGTATCTAGCATACATATAGAAAGAAAAGAAAAATGCATAAAACCATCCAGATATAGAGAATTATGTTAAAAAATTATTCCACAAGCTGAGTACTGAATGGATTAAGCATAACTTCATGTTGCCGTCTTAAGACGTAGAATATTCATCTGCCAATATGACAAAGCATAACCCTAGGTAATATAAATCCAATTGAAAGATTCAAAAATAAAAACAGGAATGCTGTCATGGTGTAACAGGTAGTGGAACCACAATAAAGTCCAATAAAATAAAGTAAAACTCATATTTCAAGTTCTGGATATGGATTCAAAGCTTGCCTTGACGCCTTCAACTTGGAGAATTGTTGCTTTAATCGGAGCTAAAACATGCAATGGAACAGCAGCATCCACCAATTCCATGACACTAAAAGCCAAATCATAGGAAATGTTAAATGAAAGAAAACAATCAGTTTCAAATTAAATTCTTTCTCGACTTCGAATTTGCCACACCAATATTAAGAACATGTATGAAAATATAAATGATCCAAAGATTACAAATCTCATTAATTAATGCCCTCCAATGATGACAAAGCCTTTATTTTTCATATGAAATTCGGTAATTCAGTTCTATACAGAAGAAACTGATACAAACAACCTCCAAAGTAATCCTCATTGCAACTTGTATTACCTTGCTGCCATAAAACCATTGCAAACAACATAGAAACATCCAAACTATAGCAAGATTAAGGTTTTCCAGTGATGACAAAGCCTTTATTTTTAATAGGGAATTCCAGAATTCATTTTGATGCAAAAGAAATTGACACAATCAACCTCCAAAATAATCCTCATTAAAATTTCCATTACCTTGTAAATATAAATTCAAGTGTAAGTACTTTGATGACCTGGGCCCACTATCCACTTGATATTGTCCGCTTTGACTGAAGTCTCACGGCTTTAAAATGCGTCATGTGGGGTTAAGGTCAGGCCGCACATATATGCCCTGGGTCAAGACTTAGAATGTTTCCGACATGGGACTTAGTATGTCGGACTTAAGAATAATCGAAACCAATGCCCTGGGTCAAGACTTAGAATGTTTCCGACGTGGGACTTAGTATAATCCAACGTCGGACTTAAGAATAATCGAAACCCCCCCCCCACCCCCCCCCCCCCCCCCCCCCCAAGGAGACAAGCAAGCTCAGATCTTACACTCTCCCTCACCAGAAACAGAGTTGTCTTCAACTTTGACACCATTATGAGACGACCCGGACTCACTATCCACATGATATCCGCTTTGACCAAAGTCTCACGGCTTTAAAACGCATCATGTGGGGTTACAGTCGGGCTGCACATATATGCCCAGGGTAAGGACTTCGATGTTTTCGAAATGGGATTTAGTGTAGTCCAAATCCCCTTAAGGAACAAGAAAGCAAACAATTAAATTTAGTGTCGCTCTCTTCTGTAGCGGCGGCTACGGTCCGCTAGCGAGTGTGATTGATAGCTACTTTCCAAAGATTTTTGAAATACATAGTAAGCCTTATTTCTTTCCTTCTTCTCTCCAAACAACATTTTTACGCAACTCTTCTACCCTTATATGCTTAAAAAGAACACCAGAATACATAGGATCTCGCTGAATTGAAGCTATTGACTTCAAGTCAAGACTCCAGACTTTTGCAAGAAAAACACATATTCTATCATTTTTCAATATTCTGGATTTTCTGGAATTTTCTCAAAAAAATTTTATAATTTTTTTAAATCCAACCGCTACGCTGCTAAAGCACCGTGATAACTCCTTAAAATTGTGCGTTTTTCATCATTAATTTTTAAATAATTAAGGACTTAATCATCCAATCATGCTTTATTTCATTGGAAAAAAATGATTTGGTGCTTCCAAGTCAAAATTCTTTGAAAAACCACATTCACATAAAATCATTAAACTTTCTATCTTTAGCATGAAAGGTCACAAGTCTCTCATAACTTTTGATTCACACATGAAATGAAAAAAATATTTTTCACCATTGATTTGATTAAAGAAAAATAGATAAAATGGTGACATCTCATGCATTCATTTAGTGTGAATTAGGACCCACATCTTGCATTGTCCAATTCCTACATGAAATGATAATTTCCTTAGTTATTGTTTTATTTTTGTAGGGATTTCCAGAAATTGGGGACCCACCACCTTGGGTGTGAATCCCAAGGTGGAGGGACGGCCATGGTGGACCCCATACATGTTGCAAATTTTCAGAATTTCCCTTCTTGTTTGAAGACTCCTTGAAATTTAAAATTTAAATCAAAGGCCAAGAAAGGAAGGAGATCAAGAGACTTGATGGCCAAGAATTCGAAAAAAGGAACGAGGGAGAAAGTTTCTTGAACATTTATTCCCGTTTTTCTCAGGGGCAGCAAACTTAAAACAGTCATAACTTTCAAATCGCATGTCGGATCGAAGCAATCTAACCACCGTTGGAAAGCTCTTTCCGAATAGATATCCGTAGATCCCAAGATTGCGTCAATTGAAGATGTATTGAGGGAGATATGACCCCGGGAAGTTGACTGCTGCAATTTTAGGCGGGGCAACACTATAATTTCCAAGAAATCCTAATTCCATGTGGGCCCCACATGTGCTCTAAAGATGTGCAACGAATTTGAAATTAAGATTTTGGAAATTTCTCAATTCCAAGGAGGCCCAAGTGAAGAAAGTTGCAAGATATGAAGAATTCCAAGTTTAGAAGTCTCTTTCTTTTTTTTGGTAAAGTAGAAGTCTCTTAGTGGCAAGCAACTCTAGTTGGAAACTAATCCAAAGAGCCCAACATGGAATATCTTGGAAGCCAAGGAATCTAGATTAGCAACAAATTCAAAATTCAAATCATTGCTAAGGAAGATAGCGATCAACTCAAATTGGGAAACAAGAATCCAAGAAGGGGAGGAAACCATGGCAAGAGTGGCCAAGGCACATTATAAATAGAGAAGATCCCCCTTCAGATATTCATCCCTAGAGCACTTTACAAGAAGTCCAACCAGCCCCTCTCCTCTCTTCTTCTTCCCCAACTTCTTCTTTCCCCATTCTTTTTATTCTTTTTATGGTATGACGCGGGCCATGTCCGGGTAATTGTTTTGCTGAAGGAGAGTTTGTAAAGATGATGATCTTAATGATAAATCAAGTTGTTCTCTTTGCAATAGGCAGCTGAATTTCTTGATTAGAGCTATGGAAGAAGATAAGTGAATTCTTCTTTAATTATGAAGTAGTTCTTCCATATTATTTGTGTTTATTGTTTTAATAGACTTGTCTTCGTACCCTAGGCGAGCTTCGATTCTTAATTTCTTAAAATAAAAAGGGCTTTTTAACTATTTATTATTAGATTTGATAGGCCATGCTTAGGATCTACGTCTTTTGATGGTTTATGCTTATCTTTGATAAGTAGTGCTTGAGATGTTTTTATGCTTTTTGAAGTGAAGGAAGACATAGGTTTTTGAATTTTATGGAAAAAAAAGGATTTTAAAAGATAGATCTTCCAAATCAAAACATTGATTTGTATTTGATTTGAGTATTGATTGGGACAAGTTAGGATTATTTTATAAATAAATTAGTTAAAACCTGGTGGATTCTGGATGCTCTAATAGCTTTTCTTATTTGTTATTTCTCACCTTTTAATTTGTTGTTTGATTTTATTCTTAGATCCATTCAAAAATTTGATTGAATGTTAGTTTAGTAATTAGATCTCATATTTGAGAGTTCTCTTATTTGGTTCTTTGTGGGTTCGACTCGTACTTGCCACTGTCTCTTCTATAGACAGCCGTGCACTTGTGGTATAAGTATTGTAAATCTACATCACACCGCTACCGCTACATAGCGTTTCAACGACAGGCCACTGCGCCTGCCGCTACCGATATTTCATCCTTGGTTAACACAACTCAACACTATCTCTATGACGAACCGATGTTCAATCAACGTCATGGAAAAAGAGACGACAAAGGACCTATGGGAGAAGCACTTGAAGCTTTACATGGGTAAGAATCTAACCAATAAGTTGCATTTTAAGAAGCAATTATATGGGTTGAAGATGGAGGAAGAATATGATGTGTTGGAACATATGAACACTTTCAACAGGATTATCAATGACTTGTTGAGGCTCGATGTTAAATTCGATGATGAAGACAAGTCCTTGTTGTCGTTGAATTCGCTTCCCAACTCATATGACCATTTTTTGACTACCCTACTATATGGAAAAGAGACACCCAAATTTGAGGAAGTTATGCAGGATATCATCTCAAATGCTACAAGGAGGAAGCCTACTAAAGACAATTCACATGAAAAGGGGCTCCTAGCAAAGGAAGGCTCTCATAACCGTGGTGGGTCTAAGGAAACGGGTAGATCAAGAAGAAACAACTCTATATCAAAATTCAAAAGCAAGAAAGATTCAAAATGCTTTCATTGCGGAAAGAAAGGACACTAGAAGAGAGATTGTTGGAAGTACAAGGCGAATAAAGGTAGGAAGATGAGTAAAGCTGGGAACAAAGCCGAAACCAATGACCCCGCCAGCGTTGATTCAGAAAGAGAAGGGAATCTCCTATCTGTCTCACAAGGTAACCTCTAATCTGAAATATGGATTTTATATTCAAGTTGATCTTATCATATGTGTCCTAATCGTGATTGGCTTGGTGCCTATGAATCATGTAACGGTGGTAATGTTCTAATGGGAAATGATGCACCATGTAAGATCATTGGAATAGGCACCATTAAGATTAAAATGGCAGATGGAGTTGTGAGAACCTTGGGTTGTGTGAGAAATGTGCCAGCACTCAAGAAGAATTTAATCTCTTTAGGCACAATAGAATTTTAAAAAATGCTCATTTATTGCAAAGGATTGTGCACTTAAAATGACTAAAGGAGTTTTGGTATTAATAAAGGGTACCAGAGTGGGTAACAACCTTTACAAACTCATGGCAGAGACAGTTTTAGGTGGAGCGGCAATCTCCACGAAAGACAAAACCAGCGAAGATGAGTCTCAATTGTGGCATATGCGTCTAGGGCATATGAGTGAAAAGGGCATGTTAAAACTTCACAAGAGACAGTTGTTAAATGAGGTGAAAACATGCAAGCTGGATTTTTGCAAATACTGCATTTTTGGCAAACAAAAAAAAGTGTCTTTTAAAATTGCAAACAATAATTGCAGAAGTGAAGGTATTTCAGATTATGTTCACTTATATGTATGGGGACAAGCCCCGGTTAAGTCAAAAGGTGGAGCATATTACTTAGTGACTTTCAATGATGACTTTTCAAAAAAGGTTTGGGTTTACTTCATGAAAGAAAAATGACGTCTTCACTAAGTTCAAAGAGTGGAAGGTAGAAGTTGAAAACCAAATAGAAAGAAAAGTCAAACACCCTAGAACAAATAATGGAGGTGAATATAGAAATGGCAGATTTCTACAATTTTGCAAGGATGAAAGCATCACAAGGCATTTAACTATTCCCAGTGATGAGCGATCCATGTTAGACTCCAAGTCACTCAAATGCATATTTCTCGGGTTTGAAAAAGGTGTAAAGGGGTACAAACTATGGGATACAGAAAACTGGAAAAATATTTGTATTAGAGATGTAGTGTTAGATGAATTTTCTATGCTGAACAGGGAACATGATGATGAAGTCAAAGGGCACAGTGCTGAGAAAGTAGTTACTGAAGTAGACAAAGAACACAACCAAGAAACAAACACAAAGCCAATAAGAGGCAAGCACATCTGGAGGAGAGGAACAACATGAGGCTCAGCAGGAACCCACAAGTCTAGCACAAGGAAAAGCAAAGAGAACCATCAAGCCACCTCAAAGGTTTGGATGGGATGAGGATGAAGTGCATTTTGCTCTCATCACTCGTAGTGGTGGTCCAACCACATTTCAAGAAGCTATGAAAAACAGTGAAAGAGAAGGTTGGATGGATGCTACGATGGATGGTATCTCTCTAAAAGAACTCAGTTTGGGAGTTAGTTTCAAAACCCAAAGACAGAAAATCAGTTGGTTACAAATGGGTGTTAAAAAAAAGGAAGTATCGCAAGAAAATGAGAAACCAAAGTTCAAGGCACGTCTATTAGCAAAGGTTCAAGGCACGTCTATTAGCAAAAGGTTACTCACAGAAAGAATGGATTTACCATGATGAGATATTTTCCCCAATTGTGAAGTTGTGAAACATACATCTATCAAGGTGTTATTGCCATTGGTAGCACAGTTCGACATGAAGTTTGAACAACTAGAAGTAAAGACAACCTTCCTTCATGGTGACTTGGAGAAAATAATTTACATGGAACAACCTGAAAGATTTAGAGAAGACAGAAAGAAGACTTTGTGTGTACATTGAATTAATCATTGTATGGGCTGAAACAATCTCCAAGAAACTGGTATAAGCACTTCAACTCCTACATGTTGCAAATTGACTACAATCGATGTATGACTGTTGTGTTTATTTTAAAGTACTAGATGATAATTTCCCTTATTATTTTGCTACTTCATGTGGATGATAAATGCTCATTGTATGTCACGACATGTCAAAAGTATAAGAACTCAATCTCAATTAAGAAAGGAGTTTGACATGAAAGACCTTGGGGCAGCCACAAAAATGTTGGGCATGGAAATTAGGAGGGACAAAAAGGTTGGAAGGTTGTATTTATCACAGAAGTACATCTCAAAGGTACTTGAGAAGTTCAAAATGCAAAATGTCAAACCTGTATCTACTCCACTTGCAAGTCACTTCAGCTTTTGTGCCGGATAATGTCCTACTTCAGAAGAGGAAATTGACGAAATGTCTAAAATATCGTATGCTAATGCGGTGGGATGTCTAATGTATGCCATGGTTTGTACAAGACCGGATATTGCTCGAGCAATTGGTGTAGTAAATACATGGTGAATCCATCGAAAGAGCATTGGAATGCTGTAAAGTGGATTTTGAGATACTTGAAGGGCACCAAAGCCTTGGGAATAGTTTTTGTTTTCTTTCAAAAACAGGGGTCAAATAGTGTAGTTGGATATGTAGATTCTAATTTTGCAGGAAATCTAGACAAGAGAATATCTATATTTAGGTGCTTGCTAGCGGACCGATAAGCCAGAGATCAGTGCTTCAGTCTACATCTGCACTTTCCACTACAGAGGCAGAATACATGGCAGTTACAGAGGCTTCTAAGGAAGCAATCTGATTGAGATGTTTGGTAAATGAAATGGGAATTAAGAAAGAATCAATCTCGCTACACTGTAACAGTCAGAGGTACAATATGCTTGTCAAAGAATCAGGTAGATCATGCAAGGACAAAACATATAGCTGTAATATATCACAGAAGTTGAGATTGAGTTGCTACAAGTGAGATCTCCATTCAAAAGATTCACACAGATGAGAATGCAACTAATATGCTTACCAAGCCAGTCACTACGGAGAAGTTTAGGCATTGCCCGGACTTGCTCAATCTCTCCTCTTGTTAGAGATTGCAGGTGCACCTCATCTTCATTGAGGTGCAAATATGGTGAGAGGGTGTTCCCACAAGGTGCATGCGTTATAAACACATAACAGCAATTCTTCAAAGGGTCGGACATTTTTCACCAAGGTGGAGATTGTTGAATTTGGCTCAAAAGGTCCTTATTGAGCCTTATTGGGTAGTTTTATTGGGGCCCACTTTGTTAGGGCAAGTCTCTTATATATTCTCTTTGGGTTATTCTTCTTTGTGAGAACAAGAAGAGGACAAACAGAGAGAACTTGTGTGGTGCGTGATTGTTGATTGCATTTTTTGCCCTAAAAGTTCTAACACAATTGTGACCGAGAGCTACTATGGGAGACTAAATTTATCCCTATTTCTATTTTCATTCAGTTAGAGACTATTTCTAGTTTTTATTCATTGTTTGAATAGGATTAGCTAGTTTCCTATTTTAATTAGAAAGTCTTGTTCGCTAAGGAACGATTCAATCCACTATATATAGATGAGTATCTCTTGTAATTGCTTATACTACTTTCAATTAATCAAAGAATTATCTGAGTTTTCTTCAGTGATGGTGTGTTTTTTGTTCTTAAGTATGCCCTAGTGCTAGAATCCATCTTTGGATTCGATCAATCCCTTGGGAGATGGGTCTATTTTTCCAATCAAGGATCCAAGGCTGCGCCACACACACAACTGACTATTTCAAAGTAATATATTGTATTGAGAAGAAGAAAACATTGCTTATCAACAAACAAGTAACGTGACAGTATAACAAGGCAGAATAAAAATCACCTCTGGTACCCAGTTTCAACTCCAGCTTTCAGAATCATGCCTGAAACAAGAAGTCCAGCAAGAGGATCCAGAAATTGTACTCCAAGAATAGCACCTCCTACAGACAATTTTAGAAATCCAAAACAGTTAACATTCACTGATTTTATTAAAATGTTTTTACCAAAGAGAGAACAATGAGACGCCAGCTATGAACTAAGAAACATGAATCCACTTTTTTTCTTGAGAAGAATCCACATAATGTTTATTTTTTTAACCATAGAATATACAGAATCTATGTTGGTTAATCATATTATGATCATATCTATCCATGGACATTAATTACATCATAATTATTAAAGAGAAGAGTATCATCACAGAAGAAATAAAGCAGAATGATGGGTTTTTTTTTTTTTCAATTCAAAGGCCATCTCATATTGATATAACTGTCAAAATTTATAGTAGTAATATTGTTTACTGATACATCTGTTTATGCAAATAGCCATGCAATAAGATATTATTAAATTATTAGGACATGTGAAAACTGTGAAGAGAGTATCAATTCCAGTATACCTATGGAACATGATACCTCTGCAAGATTGATTCAAAGATAGGAAATCTTAGAGATAATTATTGTAAACCAGTTCGTCCTAGTCTACCCTTATACATGTCCTCTCTTTAAACCTCTCTAAATGGTAAAATGTCAATCCAGGCCCATCCATTTTGGCCCATTTCTTGCTTTGTATTGATTTGCATAGTGTCCATATTTTTTGCAGTTATGGCACTGAACTTTACTGATGTCCCGAGGAGGTTGTTTGGCTGTTGCAACATAGGCAAACGGAGCCCCAGCAGATTTCTGTTGTTCCAGAGTAGTTTTAGTAAGTAGACGTTGTTCTTCCCGCAAAAGTTCCTGAAGACAGGCATCCAGGCTGGGAAGAGGAGCCCTGCTCATCAAGTTCGATCTAACTGTCTCAAACTCCCGACGAAGTTTCAAAAGAAGCTGATCCCGATGACTTCTTTGCTGCAATGGAAGCAATTCCGGTAAAAGTGCGGCAGATACCGTGGCAAACTTAATCTCATCATATTCAGACCACAGGCGGCGGAAGCCATTGTAATACTCCTGAATAGTCTGGGTGCCTTGAGTGAATTGAGAGATTTCAAGTTCCAATTGAAACTGCCGAGCAGCATTGCCTTGTTGATAAATTTTCTTAAGATAGTCCCACATTTCACGGGCAGTTTTGCAGGGTTTTAAGTTGAGAATAAAATGTGACTCAACAGATCCCAGCAACTAAGTCTTGATTTTAGCATCCTTTGTCTTCCAAGCTAAAATCTTTTTATCATCTTCCGTAGGTTGAGGTTCAGATCCATCGATGTGTGCCCGGAGTTCTTTTCCTTCCAAGTAAATTTGAAATTGGAAGGCCCATGAGGTATAATTTGTTCCATCAAAACGAATCAGGGCTATCTCATTTTTTTCCATTACTAAAAACTAGTAAGTACACAGAAATAAGTCCTGAAAGAAGACAGACAAGGAGAACAAGTGGAGATCCACCGTGGTAGTCCAATAGAAAATAGACCACAGCCAAGATTTGAGGAATAAGGATGGCCAAAACAGTGCCCAGACAACACAGGGCAGAAACCAGAACAATAGATAAAGGAAAAGAAAAAAACAGCAGCAATCTGTAGATAGAAACCTCAGCAATCCAGTAGCAAATACTAATAAATAGCAGGAAATAACAGCAGCATGCAATAGAAGTCACCAGAAGTTGTTAGCGGCATCAACCGCAAGTAGCCACAGTATAGGAAGCCAAAGTCGTCCCTGTCGTCAGTGTGTAGATGCACACGTGGGCCCCACTTGATGATCTTGGCACAGATCAGAGTGTGGGGATGGAATGAGAGTAGTTTTATACAACTACTGGCTCTAGTCGCATGAAAATCAAATCCAGATCCAGGATTTTGGCCGGCCGAGATGAAAAGAATTGAAAAAGAATGAATATTCACAAAAATTGGTAGAAGACCTACCTCTGATGATCAATAAATTATGAAAAAATCATCATAAATCCAAGAACCTCCAGGAGACCAAGATGGTAGTCTTCCGCTGAGGAATTGGTGATGATCTCGGGTGGGCCACGTCTGATCTGAGATGATCAGGGATGATCCGACTGAAGAGAATGATCACAGATGATCATATACTGGGCTTCCAATGTTTGGAAGATGATTTAAGAGAAGATCATAGATCACAGATGATCAATCTAGCTCTGATACCATGACAAATTTAGAGAGAGAGAGATGAATGTACTCTCCTCCTTGGATCAACTGATGTATATAGAAGGGCTTAATACCCTAATTACAACCAATTACAAATCTTAGATCCTAAAATTAAGGAACAACTTTGACTAATTACAAAGCAATAAGTGGGTAGTAGGTACAGCTTTGACTAGTGGGTAGTAGGTATGACTAACAACTTTGACTAATTACAAAGCAATAAGTGGGTAGTAGGTACAGCTTTGACTAGTGGGTAGTAGGTACAGCTTTGACTAATTACAAAGCAAGAAATGGGCCAAAATGGATGGGCCTGGATTGACATTCATGAAATTGTACATAGAGAACATTAATACATAAGTGAGGCACTCCCTCAAAGAGAGGAAGAGAGGACATCAACTTTCATGCCGATTTTGAGATTGTCATGGTATCATAGCTTAGGGTTTTAGGTTTATGGTTTCATCCCTTTAGGATCAGGATCTGCCTAATCGTGCATAGATTTGGAGAAGTTCATGCTTCTGCTTCTACGATGCCCAGCCAAATAGTGGTTGTGCAATGCCCAGCTGAGTGTGCCCATAGAGTCGTGCCCAGAGAATCTACTTTAACCTCTCTATCATTTGGAATGAACCCTAGATTTGTCTCTTCATTCGCTTATAGGTAACAGAGAAAGAACGTAGAGATCTGCTTTTTCTCCATTCTAGGGTTTTCATTCAAACAAAAACCTTCGATTTCTAGGGTTTTCTTTTCTCAGAGATCTTTATATTGTTCAAACACTTGATTTCTAAATTTTTTGCAGAATCTCTGTTTAGAATAGTTCTATTATTCTGGAGCAGGTTTCCCATAGCTCATCGCCCTTGCGTTGGTCGCTCACGACTTCATCAAGACTGAGCTTGACAATTGTGTCACATACCGGTTCGTCTTGCTGTTTGGGAGCTCGACGGAAAGGTTCAGCTTAAGAATTCTTTTGGTTTCAACGAATCTTGTTCTGGTTGTTTGAATCTACCAAAGTGGGTTGTGGACCACCTATGTACACTTCTTTTTGCCCTGCCTTTAGAAGAAAGAAGGCCCTCAAGGGCTCGTCAATCCCGGTTTATGCAATCAATCCATTAAGAGGCTCTAATCTTTGATTGATTATCTCAATAAAGGCCAAAAACGGTGTTCTTTTTCAATCAGTCTTTGTTTAAGCAGTCCAAGGCTCTTAACCGCCTGTTTGGTAAATTCACTTTACTAGTGAAGTGAGGTGAAGGGGTCATTTCAAGAAACAATAAAAGAAGAGGGGTCAAATCAAAAAGTACCATATTTCAAAAAACACCTCTACATTTTACCAAAAAAGTCAAAAAATTACTTTTCCATGTCACTAGATGACAAAGGCCATCTTTTTTCAAAAAAAAGGTCAAAAAAGCTACATTCTCGTTTCACTAAATGACAAAAGGCCATCACTTTTTTATTTGACCCCTCTTCTTTTTTTGTCTCTTAATTTGACCTTCACATCATTTCACTTTATTAGTGAAGTTACCAAACAGGCCTGGGTTTTGACGAAGAGAAGGCATCTTACCAAATCGAACAACCTCTTTGGTTTGGTAATCATCTATCTATTCCACTGAAGAAGGTACTTGCTCAACAAGACCTAGTTTCTTTATTGAATAATGATGGCAGATAAACTAATAAATTTGATAGAAACAATATTTTCTTTTGGAGTTCCATTTTTTGGGGACCTTCACCTTTCCGCTTTGAGCTAATGTGGCTAGAGGAAGAGCATTTCACTTAGCTGGTTCAGAAGTGGTGGGAGGAGATAAGGGTGGAGGGATGGGCGGGTCACAGGCTAGCCACAAAATTGAAGTTACTAAAAATCAAAATGAAGGAGTGGGCAAAGGAGTACTTTGGGGATGTGAAGCACCAAAAGTCTAAAATTCTAGTAGAAATCCAATCTTTAGATGGTAAAGAGGAGAGTGTTCAGCTGTCCCAGAAAGAAGAAAAGAAGAGGCTGGACTTAAAAGAAGAGCTACAAAGAAACCTGAAGGAGGAGATAAGATGGAAACGAAGATCGAGATGCAATTGGCTAAAGGAAGGGGGTAAAAATACAAAAAAAATTCATGGAATGACATCTTCGAGAAGAAGGACTAATAGGATAAAAAGCATAATGGATGGGAGAAAAAGGTTGGAGAAAAAAGAGGAGATAATATCTCACGTAATAGACTATTTCTAGTCGCTCTACACTGATGAGGGTTCGGAAAGACCTAAGCTGGGAAATATAGCCTTCGAAGTTATTGGTGAAGAAGAGGCAAAGTGGCTAGAAAGGAACTTTGAAGAGGAGGAAGTCCATCATGTGGTCTTCGATCTAACAAGACTTAAGGTTTCAGGTCTAGATGGATTTCCGATGGCCTTCTTTCAACGCTTCTGGAAGATGGTGAAGAATGATGTCAAGGATTTTGTGGAGGAATTCTCCCAAAGGGGTAAGTTGTCCAAAGGTTTGGGGGCATCTTTCATTGTGATAATCCTGAAGAAGACAGGAGACCTTGGCATCAAAGACTACAGGCCCATTAGTCTCCTAGGATGCATCTATAAAATCCTCACCAAAGTTCTAGCAAGGAGAATTCAAAAGGTTCTGCCAAAGATTATTTCCAGTGAGCAAGGGGCTTTTGTAGAGGGAAGCAAATCTTGGATGACATCTTGGTGGCCAATGAATGTGTGCATTCAAGACTTAAGGAGAGGGTTCCGGGGATCATCTGCAAGCTAGACCTGGAGAAAGCTTATGATAGGGTGGACTGGAAATTCCTTCAGTACATGTTAGGAAGAATGGGGTTTGGGGAAAAATGGAGGTGAATTCAAGAGTGTGTCTCGTCAGCTTGGTTCTCTATGTTGGTGAATGGGTCTCCAAATGGCTACTTCCAAGCTGGAAGGGGGCTACGACAAGGGGACCCCCTATCCCCTTTTCTCTTCCTAATTGTAGCAGAAGCGCTGGGAAGAATGATAAAAAAAAGGCAGGGAATGCAGAAATGTTTGAAGGCTTCAGAGTGGCTAGAAATTCCCAAGTTATCAACCACTTGCAGTATGCTGATGATACTCTCATTTTCTGTGGGGCAAAAGAAGATCAGGTTAGAAATGTGAAAGTCACCATCCTATGCTTTGAAGCAGTGTCAAGGCTAAAAGTCAACTTCTTCAAGAGTGAGGTGATTGGTCTACGGACAGAGAAGCTCCTGCTCCTTAAATGTTCAGAAATTCTAGGTTGCAAGATTGGGGATCTTCCGATTTCGTACTTGGTGATGCCGCTGTGCTCAGGGCGGATTACTAAATCTCTTTGGAACCCAATTGTGGAAAGGGTAGAGAGGAAGTTGTCTACATGGAAAGCAAACTACCTATCTAAAGGAGGAAGGGTAACCCTCATCAAATTTGTTCTCTCCAACTTGCTAGTCTATTATTTCTCCATCTTTAGATGTCCGACCTCAATTATTAAGAGGCTCGAAAGGCTGCAGAGAGAGTTCTTATGGCATGGCGCAAGTTCTCAGAAGAAGCTTCACTTGGTAGATTGGGACTCCATATGTAAACCAAAGGAAGCAGGAGGCCTAGTAATTAGACCTCTAAAAAAGATGAATCAAGCCTTTCTGGGCAAATGATTGTGGAGGATTGGAGACGGTTCACAAGGCCTTTGGAGACAAGTGCTCGAAAGGAAATACAACCAACCAAGGCATGGGTGGGATGTGCAGGATCCCCCTTGGAATTCATCTGCTATATGGAAAGGAATCCTCTCGGTTAAGAGACTTTTCATGAAGAACATCAGGTACCAAATTGGATCGGGGAAAAGGATCCATTTTTGGAAAGATAGGTGGGTAGGTGAGAAGGCGTTGTGTACTCAATTCCCATACCTATTTAGGTGTGCACAAGACAAAGAAGCAACGGTCAGCTCTTATATGAGCACTATTGGAGGCCAGATAGTTTGGTGTCCCACTTTTGGAAGGAACCTGAAGGACAACAAAGAATCCCAGTTCATTGATCTCCTTAATTCCCTGCACAGTTTAACCATTCAAAACAGCAGAGCAGATGCTAGGGTGTGGATTGCCTCTAAGAATGGATCATTTTCAATGTCTTCTCTCTTTAAGACATTCCTAAACAATCCCAGGGAAAGGAGCGGGTTGTATGGCATTTGGAAGCTGGAAACTCCACTTAGGGTGCTTGTGTTCGGGTGGGTTGCTCTTAGGAAAAGGATCCCTACTATGGACCTTTTGAGGAGGAGAGGGATGCAGATAGTGAATGGCTGCCCTATGTGCTTGAGAGACGAAGAATCTGTGGACCATCTCTTGCTAAATTGTAAATCAGCTGAGACTATCTGGATGGCAATAATAGGAGGGTTTGGTTGCTTATGGGCCCTTCCAAATTCTCTCCCCGAGTTTTTCCAAGCTTGGAAGATCCCAATTGGGGACCCCCAAAGGCAAAGTGATGTGGCGGTTGTCATTTTTAGCAGTGATCTGGACGATTTGGAAGGAAAGAAACACAAGATGTTTTGAAGGAATCGCATATAATGAGAGCAAATTGGTGGAGAAATCGAAGTTTTTAGTAGCTTTTTAGGTGTCTGTTCTCCCTTCTTTTAGGGGATACTCTTTAGATCAAATTGTGTATCACTGGAAAGAGGTGGCCTTCGCTTTGATAGGGCCTTAGCTGGCAGCTTTTAGGGTTTTTCTGTTTTTCCTGTTTAGTTTTCTTTTGCTTTCAGTACTTTTCTCTTGTTTTGTTTGCTCATTTTAATGAAAGTAACCATTAAAAAAAAAAAAAGGAGTTCATTTTTGAAATTTTGTTTAAGGAAAAGAAAAATGGGGCTTTATTAATGGATCTATTGCGATAACTGTTGACCGAAAAGAAGCAACAAAATGAAAAGCAAATAATGCTAAAGTTATCAGTTGGATTCTTAATTATGTTGAGTCCCATCTTTCCTTAACTCTTCGTCCTTACAGAACAGCCAGGGAAATGTGTTTTCATCAACGAAAAGTATCACCATCATCATCAAAGCCTTGTCCCAACTATGTTGGGGTCGGTTACATGAATTCTATTTCTCCATTCCAATCTATCCCGAGTCATTAACGAAAAGGATATCATCAAGAACATAATGCTATAAATTTTCAACTAGAATTTAAAATTGGAGGAAACAAACAGAGCAATAAATCCATTCAGGAATATTATTCCAGATTTATGGATCTTTGGATTGAATATAGCTCCTGGGTATGTTTGTTGAGATCTCAAGGAAAAGTATATATGATCCTCCTGACTATGCAATTCCAAATACCACATGTTTGTTGACTTCATCGATCTCTATGGGCTCAAATAGACTCCTCATACATGATTTGATAAATTTTGGTGTACAATTCTTAAAAATAGGCTTGAACAAAGCACCCGTTGTTTCTTAGAAGATCCTGCAAGGCATCACTTTACTTCTGGTATTTGTCGATGATATTTTGAAATCTGAAAGTGATAAGTTTGGCATAGCTTCCTTAAAAATAGTTATCTTTTCACACGAAAAATCAGGGATACCTTGCTCATGTCTTTGGTTTGGAAGTTACTCTACTCCTTCAGGTATCTCTCTCTCCACATAAAATAAATACACAAAGTTGAATTTTGATATTTTTGATGATCGGGATCTATCCTCTTTGAGGATCGACTGCCAGATCGGGAAAGATGGAGTTGAAGGGGATGTCTCAGCCCCTGATCATTTCCTATCTCTCAGCAAACACTCCTCTCTCTTTGTTTCTAACCTTCGTAAGGAGATTTCCAGGCCGGAACTGGAGGCCATGTTTTGTAGGGCAGAAAAAATCATTGATTCGTTCTTGCCAATAGACTGAAGTTCAGGAAAGAAAAGAGGTTTTGACTTTGTTAGATTTAGAACAGAGAGAGAGGCTTTGAAAGGAATAGAGATTGTTGATGGCAGATCATGGGGAGGAGGAAGAATTTCTACCAACTTCACTCGTCCTCGAGTTCTCAGGAAGGAGTTACCTGTTACGCCCTTTGTTGCCCTCTCAGTCCAAATTTGCTGTGGAAACCAAGTACCAACCCTTGGTTATCACACAGTAATCCTTTCGCCATAGATGCTCAATCAACAATCCTTTCGCCAAAGAACTGTGAAGGGTGGATGATCAGAAATGGCAGCAGAGCAAGCAGCGCGCGTAGCGTCCTGGGTTGTGGAAGAAGAAAAGAGAACGCTGAACCTCTCGCTGGTGGGTTTCTTAAAACCATGTTTTGATGGTGTAAAAACTGTTGTTTCTTGGCTGAGGCATGTTTGGGGGAAGCAGCCAATTAGAACCAAATGATTGAGAAAGATACAATATTTTTACAGTTTTCATCTGTTAAGGAGGAGGAGGAAGTACTTGATTGTGTTGCTGAGTAGTCCTCGCCATTCGTTGCGATTGATAATTGGATGGAGGTGGTTGGCTCTCCCCCTTGTCCTCGATGGGTGAAAATCTCTGGAGTTCCTTTGCAAGTATGGAGGGAATGGGTTTTTCGTCTTCTTGGCGATTATCTTGGTCATACAGTGGAGGTGGATCCAAACACTATATCAAAGGAGGTTCTAACTCATGGGAGGCTGAAGATTCTAGCTTGGAAGATCTGCAAGTTACCCAAGGAGATTTGCTTGTGGGTTGAAGACCTCCAGTTCACTGTAGTGGTGGAAGAAGATGATGCCCAATCCAGAGATGTGTCTTTCTCACAGCAGAATGAGTGAGTTCTTCAAGATTCCAACTTCAGCCCAAAGCATAGATGCAGCTACTGTGGAGAGGTTGAAGAAGAAAAACTTTGAATTTCGAATTTCAAAAAGCCCGCTCAAAGTGACTGGTCTGTTGATGATAAGAGGGGTCAGGACAACTATCCGTGTAACCCAAAGTTCTCTGATCTTAATTTTAAGGGTCAGCTGGGTCTTGGATCTAATGTAGGGAACAAGCCAGGCTCCACTCAGCTTTCGCTAAGTCCTGCAATTCATGGGCTGGTAAATGGATCTGAGTCCCATTGTTTTTTAATGAAAGGGGATCGTCGAACAGCAATTTTCCACTTTTCCTGCGAAACGGGCATCGAAGAGTCCCATTTCACCTCAACAAGCAGGGACAAAGTCCCATGCTCCGTAGAGTTAATGACCTCGTTTCCGGAAGGCACTTGCTCCGGTGACAATGTTCTCGATCCGTCAACTGCATCGGAGGAGGCAGATTATCGGGAGGACATCATCATCACATCTTAGATTTCTTTAAGGGCTTGTACTCTAGAGAGGTTTGGGATAGACCCTCTTTAAACAACGTAGATTTTGCTCGATTAAGTGTTGCATTTGTCTTATGGTTGGAAAAAGATTTTGAAGAAGAGGAAGTGAGTTTTGTTGTCTTTGATCTAGGGGGAGACAAAGCACCAGGACCAAACAGCTTTCCGATAGCTTTCTTTCAACGGTTTTGGGACAGTACCAAGGTGGATATTTTGGACTTCATGCAGGAATTCCATCAGAGGGGTAAACTCACAAAGAATATTGTGCCTCCTTCATTGCCCTCATCCCAAAGAAGACTGGTGCTAAGTGTATCAATGATTTCAGACAGATTAGTTTGATCAGTAGCATGAATAAAAGTATTGCTAGAGTTTCGGCAACGAGACTGTAGAAAGTATTACCCTCCATCATTTCTCAATCGCAAGCTGCCTTTGTACAGGGGAGGCAGATTCTGGATGGAGTTCTCTTCACCAATGAGTGATGCATTCTAGGCATAAGGATAAAATGCCAGGCAATCTACGTAAGCTAGATTTGGAAAAGACCTATGACAGTTGATTGAGACTTCCTTTCTTATCTAATGCAACGTATGGGTTTTGGGGCTAAGTCGTGTGGATGAATGTTGGAGTATGTTTCTTATGCTAGATTCTCTATATTGATCATCGGATCCCTTCCCGTTTGGTAATTTACTATTAAAGTGAATTGATGTAAAGCCTCAATTTAAGAGACATGAAAAGACTAGAGGGTCATATCAAAAGTACACAAACTCAAAACCACCCCTTCTTTTTCAAAAAAAAAAAGGGTCAAAAAGCAACATCTTCAATCATCTAAATGACAAAAAAAACATCCACTTTTTACACAAAAAAAAAAAAAAGTCAAAAAGATTCCTTATCAAGCCACTAAAGACAAAAGACCATCACAACCCCCTTATATGTTATTCTCTCTTGATTTGAGGCTTCGCCTCACTTCACTATAACATGTAAAGTTACCAAACGGGAAGTTTTCTTCCCTACTCTTTTTTTTTTTTTTTTTTGAATGGCTACTTTTATTAATAAAAGCAAGCCGTACAAGAGATGAGCACTGACAAGCTAAACAGGAGAATAGGAAAACAGGGGAACATGATATAGAAAGGGCAGAGCCCAAGTACGTTACACATAAGACCTTTCATAAGAAAAAGCCAACTCCTTCCAATGTAAAATTATTTGATCTATGGAGTATCCTCTAAAAGACAGGCTAATAGACACCCAAATAGATACTGAAAACTTAATTCTCTCCACCAAGCAACTGATGCAGGATTCTACCCCTTCAAAGCATCTTGAGTTCCTTTCCTTCCATATTGCCCAATTCACCGCAAGAAATGTCAATCTCCACAGAACCTTCCCTCTAGGGACTCCGATTGGAGCCTTCCAAGCTAGGAGAGACTTAGGGAAGACCCAAGAACAACCAAACCACCCAAGCACCGACCTCCATAAAGACTGAGCAATTTTGCAGATTAGCGTTAGATGGTCCATTGATTCCTCATCTCTTAAGCACATGGGGCAACCATTAACAACTTTCATCCCCCTTCTCCTTAGGTTATCCATAGTAAGAATTCTTTTCCTAAGAACCAACCACCCAAAAATAACCACTTCCATATGCTTCGCACCACGCTCCTCTCCCTCGATCTAATAGATATGGCCGAGAAGAAAGAAGAGACTGAGAAGGTCCCATCTTTTGAGGCAGTCCACACTCCACACCCTTGCATCCTCCCCTCTTTCCGGGATGAACATACCGTTAAGAAGGTTGAGGAGCGAGATGAATTGAGACTCTTCATTGTCCTTCAGATTCCTCCAAAAAGTAAGGCTCCAAACCACTTGGCCACAAACTCTTACCATATATGACCTTAGCTTCCTTGTCCATCACACAATTAAACGGATCCCGGAACTAAGCCTCCAAAGTCCTGTCACCAGCCCACCGATCTTTCCAAAAGAAGATCGTCTCCCCTGATCTGATCTGATATTTAATATTCTCCATGAGGAGCCTTTTTACCAAAAGCATGCCTTTCCATAATGTAGACGACTTTATTGTGGCTTCCTGAACATCCCACCCGCGTCTCGGAAGGTTGTATTTTCTTATTTTCTATCCAGCACCTATCTCCACAGCCCGTCTGTTCCATCTCCTATCCTCCACAGCCACTTACCCAGTAGAGCTTGATTCATCTGCTTAAGAGGTCTGATTCCCATATCTCCTCCTTCCTTAGTTTTGCAAATAGAATCCCAATCCACCAAGTGGAACTTCTTCTGGGGGCTATTTCCATACCATAATAATTAGGTTTCTTTCCTACTCAAAAAGGTCTTCATCAAGGTGACCCCCTCTCCCCGTTTCTTTTTTACATAGTTGGTGAAGCTCTTGGTAGAATGATTTTTTTGGCTTCAAGCTAGCAGCCACTAGTCCTGTGGTTATTCACCTCCAGTTTGTGGATGACACTCTTATCTTTTGTGCAACTAAGGAAGATCAAGTTAAGAATGTAGTAGCTATCCTAAGATGTCTCGAAGCAATTTCGCGTCTCAAAAGTCAATTTCTTTAAGAGCGTTCTTATAGGCATTTTAGTTGACGAGCAATCTCTAGATGGGCTTGCTAACATCATGGGGTGAGGTATGGAACCCAGTTGTAGAAAGGGTGGAGCAAAGGTTGGCTTCTTGAAAAGCGAAGTATCTATATTTCGAGGAAAGAATAACCTTAATCCATTTTGCCTCAACAAACCTTCCGATTTAGTTTGTCTATCTTCAAGTGTCTGGTTCGATTATTAAACGCTTAGAAAAACTTCAACGAGACTTTTTGTGGCAGGGCAGGAGTGACAAGAAAAATTTTCATTTTGTTGATTGGAAGTGAGTTTGCAAGTCATCTGGACAATCTGGAAGGAAAGGAACTCGCGATGTTTGAAGGGGTTGTTACGAGCGACAAAAGCTTGGCGGAGAAAACCAAGTTCCTAGTTGCGTCTTGGGTGCCTATTAATATGTCTTTTAAAGAATACACTACAGAACATATAATGTTGCACTCAAAGAAGTTAGGCTTTTTCCTATGCAAGGCCAAATTAGTTTTGCAAGGGGCCCTTTCTGGCTTGATGTTTGGGTGGGGGGTAGGCCACTAGTGGAGGAATTCCCCGATCTTTTCAGGTGTGCTAGAAATCAATCAGCCAAATTTAAGATTACATGGTCAGAAATGGGAATCAAACTACATGGGCTACGATCTTTAGGGGAAACTTGCAGGAGTTGGAAGAGAATCATCTTTTTAACCTCCTAGAAGCTTTACAACAGATTTTCATTCCAAAAGAAGGGAAAGACTGAAGAGTTTGGATTTCCTCTAAAGATGGTGTTTTCTCGGTTTCCTCCTTCTTCTCGACCATGTCTGATAATCTCTTTGAGTTTTGTGGAAATCTAAGGTGCCCCGAGGGTCTTAGCTTTTGGGTGGTTGGTCCTTCAAGGGAACATTCTCACAATGGATAACCTCCGCCGGAGTAAAGTCTTGGGTGAATGCTTGTTGTCCTCTACGTCTCTCAGGTGAGGAAACGGTGGACCACCCTCTCCTTCATTGCTCCATGGCACAAACAATTTGGAATTCAATTCTTAGTTGCTTTGACTAAAGTCAGTTGGGTTCTTCCTTTCTGTATTTGAGATATTTTTGAAGCTTGGAAGTTTGGATCGGGATCCTCCAAAAGAAAGCTCATATGGCGTGCTTTTTTTTTTTTTCAACTATTTGGGCCATATGGAAGGAAAGAAATCAAAGATGCTTTAAAGCCAAATGCTCATCTTCTGCTGCCATTGTCTCTAGATCAAGATTTATAGCTGCCTTTTGGGTGTTAGTCCTTCCAAGTTTTTGGGGAGTGTCTATTTATGTCATTTTACTTGACTGGAGGGAGGTGATCTCTTAATTTTTAAGGGAGGTGCCTTAGGACCTCTTCTTCTTTAGTGTTGAGGCATTCTCACATGTGTGGGCTCTTTTTCTTGTTTCCTTTTTTGGATGGTGTCCTTTTTTGACTTTTTTGGTATTTTTTCTTAGCTTTGCAGTATACCCTTTTTTTACTGTTAAGCATTTGGTTAATACATATTACCATTAAAAAAAAAACATAAATACACAAAAATGTTATTGAAATGGCTTGGATGTCAGATGCAAAGCCAGTTGATACACCAATGGAGCTAAATGTCTAATATAGCAAGAACAGTGGAGAGCCCGTTCCTCATCCAAGTCTTTACAGATCATTAGTCAGTTGTCTTATTTATAATTTATCTCACAGCAACTCGATCAAGTATTTCTTACGCAGTTTAAATTGTCAGTCAATTTATGTCTGAACCACGCCATCTTCATTTGAGTGTTGTTCTTCATATAATTTGATACCTACATGGATCTTCAAGATGTGGGATTTTATTTTCTAAAGATTTCACATTGCAATTTACTACCTATGTTGACATTGATTGGGCAAAATATCCTCACACTCATCGATCAAGAATGGGTTGGTGAAGAGAATTCCAATTCCAGTATACCTACGAAGCATGATACCTCTACAAGATCAATTCAAAGATAGGAGAACTTAGATATTATTATTATAAATTAGTTATTCCTAATCTACCCTTGTACGTATCCTCTCTTTAAACACATGTAATTATACATTGAGGATAATTATACCTTAAGGACAATAATATATAAACAAGGCACTCCCTCAAAGAGGTGATGAAGCTTTCATGCCAATGGTGAGATTGTCAAAAACAGACATACATAGTAAGATTCTAGGTTCTTTTAGATTTTCATTAAAGTTATTACCTATAGATGACATAGATAGCCTATAGTGGGATTGAAGTAATCATACATATAATGGAACCAAAACTAAAGCTTCACATTAATTTGACTCAAGAAATGTTGACATCTAAATAATAGAGGAAGGTTCCTACCAACTCCAATAAGAGTAACTACAGACGACACTGCATCCGCACGATGATGCCATGCATTTGCTTTCAATAATCCACTGCCTTCCCTTTCTCCAGCTAGTTTCGTAATCCAATAAAGCCTTTCGTATGAAGATGATTATAATTACAAAACTAGAAGAACGGAAACAGGAAAATAAACAAATCTGAAATAAAATGAATTTAGAGAAATATATGTAAAGATAAGCCAATAGCAAGATTGAAGGACCTCCTTGTTGCAGCCCCAAGGTTGAATGTTCGACATTCCTATAAAAAATTAAGTGTAAAGAACTACGCATACTAGGACAAAACTCAAAAGGAAGTGGCATTTATGTAGTTTCATGGGGGGAAATGCATGCCAAAGTGATCTAAAAGGGCACTTAAGTTCATAGTTTACAACTTATCACTGATTCTAAGAATCATCGCCATTAAAAATGACCGAAAATTGCAGGTTATTATAAACTCAAAAAGTTGTCATTCAATGTGATGGATCATCCAACCAAGCAAAGTAAAAGAAAATTACAATAAGGTTCAAGATACCCAATTTAAGCAGCATAGACAAATTAAGTAGCTTAAGATAGCTAATTTATGCAGCTTAGATGCATATCTCTATTCACAGGGATATCTTGCGGACAATGTTCTAAATTATATACCTGGAAGCCTCAGAAACAGGCAATGCAACCTTAGCACTTATTCAAATAAATTGACAAAGCTATGATTTCAGTAACAAGAAACTAAATACTACATACCCTTCTTTGACGCCAATAGATATGAGTGTCATATTCAATGCCAAAATAGGGTGTTCCATGTCAATTCCATGATGGTGTCCACCATGATTGTGCTTATGCTCATGCCCATGGGCCCATGAATGATAAACTGTATCTGGAGTGGACAACAGACCCTGAAATGGGAAAAAAAAAAAAAAAAAAACTTAAAATACCAAGGAAAGGCATTCAAAGTGAATGCAAACTCATATTGGAATGTGGAGAAAGAGGGGGGGGCGGGGGGGGGGGGGGGGGATAATTCTTCGAGTCCAGGTAATATTGGAATGAAGAAGAAAGAAGCTGAATTCAAAATGGAAAATGCTCACTTTTGACAATAAAAAATTCTCGTTCAAAGAGGAGTGAAAGACCGTACCATCAGAACATCTACTGTATGCCATGCAATGCCTCCAGCAGTCGCCAAAAGCATGCAAGAAATGCCAAGGGCTCCTAAAGTCTCAAACTTGCCATGGCCTGGATAGATAGAGAGAGGAACAAGAAATCAGCACTGCTAAATAGATTCATGATACATTAACCTGGAATTGCTATTGACAGAAAACCTAACGGATTGTGTATATGTTTCCAACCGAGCACTTCCAATTAGTCAAAGGACCTTTATTAGCCTGTTTTATGTCAGTAGCTTCAAGAGAAAGTTTAATCATATTCTCTATGAAGATGGACCTGACTTTATGAGAGATTTTTCTATTTATTTAGGGTTATATTATATAATCCTCCGAGCAGGATGCTTTGCCACCCCTGATCCCCTTGAGTTAATTAAGACCCCAGGACTTGTTACAAGTTCCAATGCCACTTGTCCATTTCCCATTTTTGTTTTCTTTCTTTTGAAGTAATAAGCACATACTGAAAGGACACTCACCTGTCACCGTATTAGGAACCCCAATCCCATAGAGGGGTCTGCTATGTCCCAGCCAAGTCACAACAGCTAAAACTTGCTGGTTTTCCTTCTTTTCCTCTTTTGTATGTAGACTCATTTCATGAAATGGCTAAATGCATCAACTTACTGCAACTTTTGTAATGTACAAGCTATTCATATAACCTTCAAATTTTGAACAATAAATCATTTATGTTATCCAGCTAAATTTCATTATTTGTATTGCCGTCAAAAGCTTTCAAACAAATACCCTAAATGCACCAGAATCACACACAAATCACAGAGCTTCTTTTTGGTATGAAAGTTCCCAAGTGTTCTTTTGTCTAATGCTTGTCATATTACTAACTAGCTTGACCACCCGTGCTTAGATGCAGGCATTTACATGCATAAAAATAAAAATTATTCAGTGGCAGTGGTACGAGGTTAAAATATTTAAAATACAATTAGTTTTATGAATTAGTCATAATTAAAATTTTATTACTGTCATTTTCAAAGATAAGAAAATAAAGGTAACGAAGCAATGTAAAATTTTATGTGAAATAAGACAAGAATACAAATGTAAGGAAGAAGAAGTCAAAATTAAAAGAAGAAAAATAGAAGATAGCATCAATAAGTGATAAGAAATACTTGTTTGAGATGGTTTGGACATATCCACTATAAGCCAACAACAAAGCCAGCAAGGAGAAATTTCTCTATGCAAGCTGATGGCCCATCAAGAAAAGGCCGTAAGCTTCATTTGAATTTTTTGTTTTTTTTTTTCAATAGTTTGGAAAGAATCAGAATAATTAAGAATGAAAAATCATATTTGGGTTCTTTTATATCTTGTATATCTTTATTTTTTTTTATTTATTTGATTCTTGCTCCTTCCGGAAGAAATAAGGGCTGGTGAATGGGAAACAATTAATAAGAATAAAAAAAGAAAGTTTGATTTTCTTATGGAACATACATATCAATATGCATGGATCATACCTTTCGCTCTACTTCCAGTTACTATGTCAATAGGGTTGGGACTTCTGCTTGTTCCGACCGCAACAAAAAATTTGCGTCGTATGTAGAAGAGAACACGGATATAAGTACTAAGGATAGATCTGAAGAAGTGGAATCTATTCAAAGATTTAGCCCAGGATAGACCGGAGTGGCAAAATAGAATTCATGTAGTTAACCCCAACATAAATGGGACAAGACTTTGATGATGATGATGATGGCGATGATGATGATGAATTTAAGAATAGGTACCAAAAACTACAAGGAATAAGATTTTGCAGCTCTTCCCAAAATAAAAAATATATATACATATATACATGCAATAGAATCAAAATGTCTATTGTAAGTTTCTAACTGATGTCTGCCTAAAACTTGAAGACTAGGCATGTTTATGTAGCGTCAATGGAAGATCCTTGAGAAGAAACTTATTTTTAAGTTCGTGCTGGACCACCATTACATTGATTTCTTGTAAACACAGCCTGCGGTGGGGGGGGGGACATTGATTTCTTGTAAACACAGCCTGCGGTGGGGGGGGGGGGGGGGGGGGGGTAGGGGTACAGGGGTAGGGGGCCCCAAAATCTTCTGAAAATTTTATTTTCTTTTTGACAGATGGCCCCCTCTTTCTTTTCTTACACAGCAGTCCCCCAAGAAAAATGTCCTGGGTCCACCACTGTGTGTCCTCATATAATTAACAATTACATTAATGGTTATAAAGACAGGCTACTCATCCACTTCTTGAGATTTATGTAGTAGAAACTAGGTACAAAAAAATAATGACCGTAAGGGTGTTCTTTGTCCTTAGGAGCCCTTCCAGCTTTAAATGACCACAAAGCAACGCCACTAAGAACCTGCGAAATAAAAATATAATGGCAATGAGCACAGAAGTGTACAATTAGAGGTTCATGACAAACATATTGATTTATAGGCATTCTTAAGGTCACAAGAAATAATAAAAAAATAAAAAAAGGCCACACATTTGACAAAAGAGTGCAGCATAACTGAAACAATGGTTACATATACAGTTGTATACACAAACACACACTCTCTTGTATAGAAAGGGCAAAATCATAGTCCATAATGCGAGGCAAAAACAACAAAGGGGTAATATGGAGCGTCACTTTGATTGAAGGGACAAGTTACCCAGACTTGAATTGTTAAATGGAGCTAAATGTTAAGCAATGAATAAAATGAAAGATGACAAGGTGCATGTGGCTGACTGCTGACATGCATATCATGACATCGATGGGTACAACCCCTCCCCAAGTAGTAATGAGTGAAGAATATAAAACTCACAAAGCCAACCCCAAATATATCGTAAGGCTTTTAATGATGATAGTGCAAAACAACAACAACAGCAGCTATGACAATGATTAGTTGTAAAAATTGTTGAGAGACCGAGAGCCAGCAAAGTCAGGCTTTTTTTAGGAATTCAACTTTTTCACCCGCCATATGCCACGTTGCAACAAATTGTCTTGTATAAAACAAAAATCAATATCTCAAACACAATTATACACTTGTTCTAGTCAGTAACAGCACACATAAGGACAATTAAAAGGGAAGGAAGCTCTCCAACAATGGGTCATCAAATTTCACAATGACGCTTTTGGAGACTCCAAATCACCAAAACTCGATTGAATAAAACACCGAAGCGCAGAAATGGAGAACCCCATTAAGGGGAACGCCATTATTCTTCATTTCTCCAATTCAAACCAACCCATCAGAATACATCAACCACGATTTCCGACACCCAATCTCACTAACAGAAAGAAACCCACTTTTCCTAAAGTGATGAATTCCAAGAATCTCCAACAAAAGGGTGTTTCTACTTACAATGTCAGAGACGGAATGAGCTGCGTCTGCGATGATGGCGGTGCTGCCGGACAAATAGCCGGTGACGGCCTTTCCAGAAGCGAGAAAGATGTCGGCAGCGAGACCCAATCGGGAGACTCTTTCGCCCTCAACGCCATGGTGGTGGTGGGAGTGGCCTACATGCCATCTCCTGGTGGTTTTGGAGTGGTTTTGGTCGGAGGAGAAGTCGATGGGAAGAGGAAAGAGGGAAGTTAGGGAATTTCTGATGGGATTTGAGGAGATTCTTGAAAGGTGGGATCTGTAGAAGAGATTGAGATTGGGGTATCTAAAAACCATTGGGAGGAGATGGGGTTTTTGTCTCTTGAATTAGGGCTTTGGTTTTGGATTTGCTGCGTAGAGACTAGAGAGGGGAAGAGAGAGTTTCGGGTGCTGAGAGCCAGAGACGTGCGATTTTCGGAAGTGCAACGCGCAGAATTCTAGTTCCAGCCGAACAGCTGATCTTTTGGGGCCCACTAATCAACCAAAAAAGGGGGGGAGAGTTTTTAAAAAAAGTATAAAACTTTTGCCACATTCTCATAAAAGTACGCAAAATTTTAAATATTTCAATAGACAATGAAAGTTTTCCATATTTCTTTCAAGAGGATTTTACCGAAAAATTCATCGCAGGTGGCCGTTGCATGAAAAAGAAAATAATAGTTTGAGCCTTACAAAAGGTTTGTCATCCCGATTTTTTTTTTTTTTACTTTGAGAGGAGTTACGCTCCGACTCCTCTAAGCAACATGAATGGATAAATATGAGGTTGTCGTTTCCTTCTTCGGCGACGATGTTTCTTCTCCGGCGACGATATTTCTTCTCCGACGGTGAGACCACTGCAGGCCTGCCAATCTATGATCAAGGCTGTATCCTCTGATTCCGTAGATCGATGGAACTCATACCCACCCCATAATTGAAATTGAATGGGTAAGCTTGAGTGTGGTGTTCATGTCTTAGATCTAGAAATTTCTCCAAAATATGGGATTTTGGGAGGTGGGGTTGATAAATTGAAAAGTGAAGAAGATGATTGAAGAACTAGATCTTTGTGATCCATTCATCTGCCAAGAAGACGGTTTGGTGTTGGGACTCGACGCTTTGAGGACAAATGAGAAGGAGAGACATACCTTTTTGAAAGATTGATCCACTCACCTGGCCATGTCCAAAATCCAATCGAAAATCATTTCAAAAGGAAGCTCGACTCCTTCATTCTCTCCCACCAATTGATGCCACATTACAGGCAAGATCTTCAGGGTCTTGTCTTTGCTCCTTGCCATTTCTAATACCCTCCTTGCAGAACTAGCATCACAAACAACGTCATCTTCTCCATGAACTTACCGGACACCCCACACATTGCTCTACTCAAGACCATGCCACTCCATTCAATCTTCTGGATGGACAAATGAGTAGTGCAACAAACGAGGGACAACGAGCGACGCTGGTGTCGTTGCTCTCAAAGTTAAAAAAACAAAAACAAAAATGGGTTGACGTACCTTTTTTCGTGCAGCCCAAACTACTATTCCCTTTTTTTGTGCTGAGATGAATTTTCCAGAAAAATCCTCTTCTTTCAATCAAGTACTCCCTTGAGAAAAATGACAAAAATACCTTTATGTCATTTTTCAAAGTTTTTCTTTAATAAATAATTTGAGAGAAATGATCAAGTCCAACTCAAATGATCTAATGTGGCCCACTTAAAAAAATCAAAATGGTTGGTTTTCGAGAGGAAAAAGATTAATAAAAAATGAACGGTGATATTCAGGCGAAAACTAGTTCTCATGTATTATATGAGAGTTTTTTTATGGGGCACAATTGTGGGCCCTATTTGGAGATGAGACCCCCCTAACCCCTTCATCCGTGGCCCACAAGTTTAATGGCTTTAAATTCAAAAAAAAATTCAACCATCGATCAAATGGTTCAGTCCATTCGGATGTGTGCCAATCATTGGGATTAGTGACTATTAGGGGTTCCCTATTGGTTGCTATGTTTGGATGGGTTGTTAGTTGGGCCCCGCAAAAAAGTTCTCATATATTATATGAGAACTAGTTCTCACTTGAATATTTCCCCAAAACGAAGACATATCATAAGGAAGAGTATTTTTGTTATTTTTAATACTTTTTGCACATATGTGAAAAGGCCATGAAAATAATGTGGCCTTTTAGATCCAAATTTTCACACCTAAAAATATGTGAAAGAGGAACTCATAGGATGTGAAAATTGGTAGCAAGGAGGCATTATACTACGAATCACTATCAACAACACTGTAGTCGTCTTCTTCTTCTTTTTCTTTTTTTGACGTTTTTGACTTGTTTGGGTCTCATAATCATGATTTGAACCATTCAAACTCTTTAAAATGACAAACACACCCAAGGGGTCAAATTTGAATCATTAATTTAGAGAGCTGCTATTCGCACATCCATCCATGGGTCCCCTCAACGAAATCCCCAGACTACACCTATCCCTCTCCATGCTCGCCGCCCACATTCGCCCGTGCCCTCTCCCTCTCCTTGCTTGCCGCCCACCTTTGTTCGCGCCCTCTCTTTGTCTCTCTCCCTCTCATTCTCCCTCTCCCTACTCACCCCCAACTCCGTCCGCCGTCCACCTCCACCCGCACCCTCTCCCTCCCTGTCTCTCTCCCTCCCCCTCTCATTTTCCTTGATCACCGTTCCTCTCCACTCGGTCCTCAGATGAGTATGTTGTTCAGCCCTGGGTGCCCCAAGGGCCAAACAATATCATCTTGTTCGGCCACCTAGGGCGGCCCTGAGGGGCCGAACGGGAGAAGGACGACAAGCAGGGAGAGGGAGAGGGACGATAATCAAGGAGAAGGAGAAGGAGAAGGGGAGGGAGAGGGAGGTGGGCGTCGGGCGGAGGTGAAGGAGAGGGACAAAGGTAGTCTGCGGAGCTCTTAAAATTGGATGTGTGAGGAGCAATAAGGGATACGTGAATAACAACTCCCTTTAATTTATAACAGATTTTAAGATATTTGTGAAAAAGTCGCAATACTAAATGCTATGGTTCTAAACTTCCATGGCCCCATTTTCACGATCTAAATTTCATGTTATAAATCCTCACCAATTTCAACCAAACCTATAATAGTTGGATTTCAACCCGATTAGATGATCCTAGCCTTTGATTTTATAAACATATAGTTAAGTAGTCTTCTAACCAAAGATAAATCTTTGAGATTAATCCAATGGTGGATAAAAGACTCGATGAGATTGAAACTGGGCCAGGCACCAGATTAGGGGAGATGAGTCTGAATTCTGAAACGCAGCATTTCTCCTACGGGCAAGGATCAAGTGTCAAAGCGAAAACCATGTTTAGATAACTAAACTAGAAGCCCCTGCTAAAATCACTAGAGCTACACAGTAACACACACTGCTCCATCGTGTCTCTCTCTCTTTCGTGCGTATCGAAACTCCAAAGTGAGGTTTTCTATGTAAAGTTGCCGTACCTGTTTCCAGACGGCTTGGAGCTTTGTCGAATCGGATTCCCTAAACGCCACGTTTTTAGGGTTAGCGTACGATTTCACATACACTTGATTTCGGCGTATATCCCATTTCTCCGGCGAGGAATGGGGCAGGCTTTACGTCGGATCGCCGGAAGATCCCGGAGTTCGAGTCTCGAAAGGCCGCCGCCGCCACCTCCTTCTCCGACGAACATCGAGCGGCGGCCACGTATCGTCCCATCCGAGCCTCGCGTCCCGAGATCGGACGGCGGAGATCGACCCGCAGTCTCCAATCCAGGTGAGTGAAACACAGCATTTCGATTGATGCAACTAAAAAAAAAATCTTATTTTTATTTTTTTTCGTTTTTGTTTTGCGCGTTTGGATGTACCCAAAATGCGAGCGATATTTTTTCTGGGGCGATTGTTTTGGTTGGTGGAAATGTGAGTTCTGAATCCGCTAGCTGCCAATTGAAACCGATTGCGATTTGGGTTACATCCAAACAGCACCGTTGATATTTTTTTTTTTAGTTTTTGTTAACACCCTTCTGCTTTGGAATGTGAATTGTGAATCAATAGTAGAATTGATATTGATAGCTGCGGTGGTTGGCATCATCGTAATTTGGAAGTAATGTTGGATATGCCATCGGGTTGTTAAGAATTTCTGTAATGTTTGCATTGCGGAAGGTTGATTCCTTCAACACTACTGTGATGCTTTTGGAGATTGGATGTTGTTATTTATATGATATTAGTTAAGGTGGAGTGTGGTCTGTGGACCGCTTTAGTGAGCTTAGGCTGGGGATAAGTTTATGTTTTTGCCGAACATAGTGATATATTGAGATTTTAGGGCATTTTTCTCACTCCTGTGATCATCAACTTTGGTCCTTTTGAGTATTAAGGGCTTGAGTTTAACTGCAGCAGCAGCACAAATATCTTAACTCATTATCATTGTAGCCATCAGTATTCAAATGTCGAGGCAACTGTTGGGATTGTAACTTGTAAGGATATCATATAAGGAGTCTTTGATGATGATGCCCATATTTTTCCCTGAGTTTTGAGAGGCAAGTGAGTTGACTAGCTGCGGTGGCCTGCAAGAGGATGTGGTGAATGCATGTCTTTGTATTTTTATAGGGGCTCTCGTCCTCTCTCGCATGGGCAGTAGTCTTTTATGTCATGATAAAAATAAAAAGAGAAAAGAAGAAGCTTTGGAGGAAAGGAACCACTTTACTTCTAAGATATGAAATAGGGGCATGCTTGTGGTTGTCGGGCTTTGTGATGTTTTTGCTATTCCTTTTGTAGGTCTTGAGAATGATATCAAGTGATTTGCTTTTGAGATCAAGGTTAGTGACTTCTTAAATTATTATTTGAAGCAGTATTGAGAGTTCTTGAAGCTATCATCATTTCACAATGTACTGCAATGACTTTGTATTGGCAATTTGAGTTTGTTTTTCCAACTGTTGATACCTAGTGATACTTAATTATGACATTGGTGCAGTATGATTATGCTTTTATGCGTGCATTCCAATCATATTGAGATCATTCAAGATATGTGTCAAGGGATTGTAGCAACTGTAAAAACTGCGTGGTAAGATGACATAGTTCCATGTTGGTGTTGGATTGCACCAAGGGTGTGCTTTGAGCTCTTATTTATTTTTCTTGGTTGCGGACCACTGGATGGAGTTGTTCAGGACGATGCTCCTTTATGGGTAAATGGAAAGTGGGTACTTTAGAAGACAAAAAAGGTTTTTGTTTGATATGGTACAAAAAATAGTTGAGCAATGAGAGTAGATAGGAGGATTGGGTCAATTTGAAAACAATGTTTTGCTGCAATGAGTCATGTTATGATGCTTGGGAGCAACTGTAGAACAAAATGGAGAGTACTACAACGATATTATAAATAGAATTATTGGAAGGTGGGCAAAGTGGAGACAAGCTTGTTGCCGCTATGTGATTGTTGAGTATCACTTCGATTAAAAGTTTTTTTTTTTCAAATAATATTAAAGGGCCAACCTTAGAAGATAATTAGACCTGCATTATATGTTGAATTGAATGTTGGTAACAAAGAAATGACAACATGACGAAATACATGTGACGGAAACGTGGATGTTACATTTGATATTTGTATTCATCATCATCAAAGCCTTTTCCCCTGCTACATGAATTCTGTTTCTCCATTCTAAGTTTGATATTTGTATTAACAATTAAAAATAGCATCAGGCATGTTCTGATAAGAGGAAATTTGTGTGTGGCTCTAGTACATTACAAAATAAGGAAATATCGTTGGAGACGGTATGGGCGTGTTCATAGAAGACTGGAAACAGCCTAGCGCAACTGACTCAGGTGTTATAACTTACAAGTATAAGCTACTAAGACAAGGGAGAGGCCAATAAAAACTTGAAAGAGAAGCGACATGTTAGGTTTTCCTGGCTGACCTAAGAAATGATGATTGGTAAAGCAGAAAATACAATCCTAACCCAGTTAGGTCAGATACAACTCTAATAATGACGATGAAATAATAAATAATAAGTATATATCCCCAATCTTGTATCCTGATTCTGGCTATTGGGTAATGTCTTCTAGTAGTGACGTTATTTTTGAGAAAATTCCAGTTGGGGAGCTACAATGTGATTTGTCCAGAGGGTTATTCCCTTCTTATGTTGTTTCTATGAAATGGCTTTGACCTACTGCATAACAACCCCACAACTCCCACCCCCCAAAAAAGAAAAAAAATATTCTCTTCTTATGTTGTTTCTATGAAATGGCTTTTTGACCTACTGCATAACAACCCCACAACTCCCACCCCGCAAAAAAGAAAAAAGAAAAAAAAAAACCCCCAAAAAAAAACAGAGAGAGAGAGAGAGAGAGGAAATAGTTGTTTCCCAAAACTATGTAATCTCTATATGTTTTGCGACAAGAATCCAATTTATAACTTTCTTCTTACATGCATGTGTACATCCCTTTTTTTCTTACGAATGATGGTAATTTTATGAACGGAGACATGGTACAAAAGGAGCATCATCCACACAACAATGTGGATCAAACTCTAAAGTGCCGAAGAGCCAAAACATCAACAATGACAAATCCATAGAATCAAACAATAGAGAAAGATGCTCAACCCCAATTTGGCCAATTGATCACCTTCATCATTAGCATCCCTACATGTGAACAAAAGGCAAGGAATTATACTTAGGTTGTGAACTTCTTAAATTGCTTAAGCATATCTTCGAAGAAAATCCCCGCGTTAGATGCCATCAAAGAGCACAAGAGCATTCTCCTTCAACAGCATGTGATGTAGCACATCTAATAGTCAAATGAACACAAAAATATTTAGAATCTCATGGCACAAACATCAACTGGGAATAGGTAGAAAATATGTTTGTAGAAGATTTTCAAAATCGCCAACACTAGCTGGTGCTAGATTTCCTCTCGAACTCCTATCAAAGTTAAGCTTATGATAGGTTTCAATTTGGGTACATAATCAAGAGGAGGGAAATCATTTGCAACCTCTACCACATCCTTTCCGTAACAGCTATATAAAAACCTTGGAATTTAACTAATTAAAAAGGATAAGTGGAGCACCTTGAACTTGCAAATGCTACCCAAAGAGCTAGTCAAGCTTTGGCTGTTCTCATTCTGATTATACCTTATTTTTAATAAGAAACGATAGTGGTGTGTTTTGATGCCCGTTTCCATGTCAAGTACATTTCCTTCCCCCCCACCCATTTTCTGGCTTTCGATTCTTTACACAAAGCAAAAATGTAGGGTACAAAATGTACATTCTGGCACAGCCTGGATTCGTGATCGACGTATGGATCAATCTCCCGAAGGATTGATCGAATCCAAGAATGGATTCCGAAAACTAGAACACACTCACAATTATGGGAAATACCATATTGAAGAGAAACTCAGAGAAAATCCTTGATTAATTGATTATAGCATGAATTACAATGAGGAAGTCCACCCATATATATAGGGTAGGATCAGCCTGCTATAACTTGGACACCAAGCCTTTCTTAAACAATAAAGGAAACTAGATCACTAGACTTGCCTAACAATCCATATTAAATAAAACTCCTAATTTTAAATACTTCTAAATAAAAAAAACTCTCTAAATAAGATTCCTAATTAAATGGATGTCTCGTTGGGCCTATGGACTGGGCCCCCAATGGGTTGGCCGACCCATGGTCTGCCTGCATCACATTTTCTACTGCATAGTTTATGTATGGAAATGTGTTTTATTCCAAGGAATGAGAAAGGTATTTCAATGGAAATTCGAACAAAAATGTAGTGACGAATCAGATTTGTGAGTTTGTGGATTCCCATCAAAGCATATTCAAATATTGTTTTGTTTAGTCATTCCACAAAGAACAACCCACAACATGAAAAGCAAAGCAATCATAACTCATAACAAGCTTCCCCTTTTCCATGAAACCTAGGGCTCATTTGAGAAGCGCGTCACAACCCCGTGGCCATTGTAGCTACCTAGGGATCAATCCCTGGGCGGGTAGGCCTTATTGTAGTCTTCCCACCAGTAGTTTATAGTAGCTAAAGAGGAAAGAGAAAAAAAAGGCTCATTCATTGAAACATGATTGTATGCAACTATGGTACACCCATTTCTCTATAGACAAAGCTACTCAACTATAGAGGAGATGCTGATCATCATCAGCATTTTCCAAACACATAACACGCATGAAGTTCTCTTCCTTAAATTATTGATTATTAAATCTTCTTCTGTAAAAGCAAGCAAGTGAATGCCAATACTCTGTGAGGAACAAGAGTAACTTAGATAGTTCAATATAGGAAGATCAAGTGGAAGGAGACCATGACCATACATATCCATACCAAAAGATTTAGCCTTACTAATTTATGTAGCCTCGGCATCTGCAAGTGTAACTCTCTCTCTTGCCAACCTTCCAATTTACTACATGTCTATTCTCAAATGCCCAGTTGCTATCATCAATCGCATTGAGAAGCTTCAACGTGACTTCCTATGGCAGGGCCGCGAGGAGTCAAAAAAGATACACTCGGTGAATTGGAAATTAGTCTGTTGCCCTACAAAGTCAGGCGGTCTAGGAATAAGACCTTTAAGGAGTATGAATCAAGCTTTATTGGGCAAATGGCTTCGGAGGCTGGGGGACGAAACTGAAGGTCTGTTGAGAAATATTCTTCTCGCCAAATACAAAGTAAGGAGAAACGGTTGGGACATCTATCCTCCATCCCAAAGGTGCTTAAATTTTTGGAAAGGGATATGCTCTACCAAAGACTCTTTTGCTCAATCCATCCGTTTCCAAGTTGGCAATGGAGAGAACATATCTTTTTGGCATGACATTTGGGTCGGTAACAACCCCTTAGCGATTCAATTCCCTGATCTATACAGATGTGCCAGAAACCGAAAAGCTAGGGTCAGAGATTACCTTGACATGAATGGCAGCCAGCATCTATGGGGCCCCATTTTCAGAAGGAATCTTTCCGAGGAAGAGGAAGCAAACCTCTTCAATCTTTTCGAGGTCCTTAGCGGGGTTGGACATCAACGGCGAAGTGCAAGACATCAGATGTTGGGCCCCTTCCAGCAGCGGCTCTTTCTCTGTTTCCTCCTTCTCCGCCCTTCATGTAGGGCTTCCGACTACTCATCGAGGTTGACCCTCCCTTTGGAAAATTAAGGCCCCTCCCAGAGTCCTTGCTTTCGTCTGGCTTGCTCTCTAGAACAAAATTCTGACTATGGATAATCTCTGCCGCCGGAAAATGCTTATTGTCAATGCTTGCCCCCTTTGCTTAGTCGATGAGAAATCGGTTGACCACTTATTCCTTCATTGCAAGCAGACAAAAGCTATTTGGCTAGCTATCCTCAAGGAGTTTAACTGTAGCTGGGTTATTCCTCTATCCTTCCCCGAGATGTTCCAATAGTGGGCTTTTCCGATTTCTACCTCCAAAGGGAAGATCATGTGGTGCCTGTCTTTTATTGCCTTCATTTGGATGATTTGGAAAGAGAGAAACAACAGATGTTTTGAAGGAACTTCCTCCTCCCAAGAAGACCTAATCTTCAAAATGAAATTCTCTGTAGCCTCTTGGGTCTCTATTCTCCCAGACTTTCGTGACTTATCCCTTGATGCTTTATGTTTCAACTGGAGGGAAGTCATATCGTTGATCTGGCTCTTTTTTCCTTTTGTCTGAGGCCTTTTGCCTCTTTTGTATAGCTTCTCCTTTTTTGGGTGGTGGCTGTAATTCTGGGGTCCTCCCCAGCCGCTTCTCAGTATAGCCCTTTTATACTGTAAAGCTTTTGATTAATACAAGTTTCCATTTCAAAAAAATAAAAATAAAAATGACGGGGGTATCTGCAATTGTACTGAACTTCTGATTATTCAAATTTCATCTCAAAGATTAAAATACACTTACCGAACGTAGAATATTATAACATTGACACTGTTGAAGAGGTAAGATGACTTAAAATTGCATCCTTGTGGTTGTGATGATGAGAACCTATCAGTTGTGCTCCTGCAGAGGCAGAGAAGATGGCTGTTTGGTGGGCAATCAGCATGGTGAGATGGTGTTTTTAATAGTTTTTTTTTTTTTTTTTTTTCAGACCGGAAAGAAGACAAAGTAGGTGGGAGGATGTGTGGAGTGGTTGACCAGGAATGGTCAGAGAGGCAGAGACCTGGAGGAGTTAAGCAAAGCTTGGTGAATACCAAGAGGTTGTCTAGTAATGGCTGAGAGGACAATGGGTTCTGAGGTAGGATACAAACCTTAGGCTGGGGTGACTGAGTGGTGCGGAGATCGGTCTGGCAACATGATTATCAAACCAATGGAAACAGGGGTAATTGGTTGCAGATCAAATCGATGGCTAAGTGAAGATGGACCAAATCATGGTCAAGCCATTGCTTGGGGCTGAACAATTGTTGTGATGACAGGCTAGCTGTCTTTGATGAGGATAGTCTGCAGTTTCTGGTTCGGTCAGCTGTTCATTGTGGCAGAATGGAGTCCATTCTTCGCAAGGGTGTAGCCGAGTCCCCATCTCTTGAAATCCTCCCTTAGAAAGATGGATATAGGAGTTTCCTTGACAATATCTGCAGTGGCGGACCCAGGATTTTTGTTTAGGTGGGGCTAAACTCTTATTTGACTTTGCTAAATTTTTTTCACATTAACAATATCAAAAGATCAAAAAAATCCATTTAAATTGACACAACTTTTTTCCATGCTCGGATCTCCTGCCCGATAGAAGGGTCTTTCCACTACCTCTCCCAATTTCAGGTGATCATCAATTCATCATCGTCAAAACAACCAAAGATAACATTTTATTTAATCCTAGGCATTTGGATGCCCTAAAATGGTAATTTGGGTGAGCACCCATTTACCCAACTTGGATTTTAAAAGGAATTTTATTTGGATATAAGAAATTTGGTTGCCTACACTTACCTTAGCTATAAAAATAATTCCTTATAGTTGGTCATAGGCTCACGGCAAAGAAGAAAAAAATGCCACTTAAATGTAACTCAAGTTATCCAAACATATGAACCCTAAGTCCTGATTTATGTATGAATTGAAGTTTAAAGTGTACCCAATGGTGATTTGGTCATCTTTGGACTTGTAGATATTCTGTGATTTAGGGCTTAGTGTTTGGATTAAGATTTGGGGATTTAGGGTTTGAAATTAAGATTTGGGAATTAAGGGTTCATATTCAGATATAGAGTGATTCGGATTATACTGCAACTGAGGAGGAAGATTGTTTTATTTGGAGTTATTTGGGGAGAGAGAGACCCACCACAAGAGGACCGGAGATGAAAAGCTCGATATGCGCGAAGAGGATCTCAGACTCTCACCAGAAAGAAGATGTCAAAAGAGATCAGCGTGAAGAGGATTTGTTTTCAATCTTTTCAGGTTTGTAATGTGGGGCGATCACAAGGTTTAGACGTGGGGTGACCGTATTAGATATACGTGAGAAAGGTACAATGGCCATTTAAATATCATGTAATTTCAGAAATGACCTGGGTCCTTACATCTAGGTCCGCCCCTGACCTCAAGGTCATGAAGGGATGGCTACACATTTTGAGATATTTACAGCACGTACGACAAAACCACACCCACCCACCTGAATTAAAAAACACTGGGAAGGCTTTTTTGTGGACTTATGGAAAATCAAGCAAAAAGTTGATTTCCTTTACAGGAAATGGTCTGCACCAAAAAATGGAAATGAAGTCCGTGGAAATTGAATGCTTATCTGTTCCTTTTCTGCGGAAATGCATGACACAAACCTGCCCTTAGAGTTATGAATTTAGACTATCTTGATTTTTAACAATTTGAATGTCAAAAACTTGCTACTTGTTATCTCTTGCAAGAAATTTTGTTTCCTTTAAAGAAAATCTTTTGCTTTTGGTGAGAAGAAAGTTCTATTTGAAGGAAATAAAGTATGTGATTTTCCTTTCAATATTAAATACCGTTGGTAGCAGAATGCATGGGATTGTAGATCGTTCATATATGATGAATAATTCTATTTTATGTATTGTTCATGACCTTGACCGCAACTATTCAAATTGTTTTCAATGGAGTGAAAGATTCAATACAAGTTCCATATTGATTCCCAGGAAATGTGCAATCGCTTACTTATTTTGGTGTGGTAAATGATAATCTAAGCGACAACTTTTTATTTTTGTTTGAATGGTAAGACAATTGAATTGCAACAATGAGCATCTTCCAACTGTTATACTGGATTTCATTAATGTATAACTACGAATGTTAACCAGTTGCTTTTTCTTTGTTGACATTCTTTTTGTGTATTTCTCTTTGTTCTAGATGATATCTCGGGGTTAAGAGGTGACAATGTCCTTGAAGAACGAGACCCGGAATATGATGCTATGCTTAATAAGATGCTTGGGAGAGTCACCACAAAGCCTGGAGGGAAACTCGAAATGGGTGAGGTGAGGTTATTAAAGGCTGTATGGGTATTTGTCTTTCAGTTTACTATACGCCACAAACAAGTGTTGTGGACATATGGTACCACCAATAGATTATTTCTCAATTTAGATCTTCACACCTATGACTCCTTTGTAGTGTCCTTAAAATTGATTGCTCTTTCACTTATTATATTCAAGGGAATTAGAGTACAGTTGTTATTTGCTTCCATTCTCATTGTGACAAAGTTGGTTATCTTTTATTTCTTTAACTGGAGATGGAATGCAGCAAAGATTGTCCAATCAATCATTCAATGATTTTTCTTCCTTCTTTTTTTTTTTTATAAATAAATTTGTATCAGCCATTCAATGATTGGTTGATAAGTTTCTGCCATCAAGGTCATGGATTTTCTCTTTACCAAAAAAAAAAAAAAAAAGGTCATGGATTGTTTGGGATGTAGTTCAAGTGTTGCTAACATTAGTCTAGACCTCACAAAGAAAATGAGAATAGTTGGTGTTGAAATACAGAATACTCAGTCCATTGTGAATTTAAATTGTAAAATTTGCTTCAGTTATCAGTTGTGTTCACCATGATGGCTAATTAAATCTTTGACACTGAGATCCTGGCCACCTATTTTGTTGAATATTGAAAATTTCTGTACTCTCTCTTGACCATGGTCTTAGATTTTCAGCGAAGTCCAAGTCGACTCAGTCTCTGCAAATACCGAGTCGAGCCACTTAAGTCTTTCCAGCCTAATCTTATGGAGAAAGAGCCAAAAGTTAATATTTTCCTCCTATTTCTTGTGATAAGATCTTAAGGCTTTTGAGGTCCTTTTGCACTGATTTAGGAAGATCAAAACCGTATGTTCTAAAAGATCTAAGCATTCGTCCCCTAGCTATAACTCAGCTGGTAAGGGGCGTGAGTGTGAGTTGAAGTTTCCAAATTAGCAAAAAGCAAAAAAAAAAAAAAAAAAAAAAAAAAAAAAAAAAAAAACGAGAAAAAAGAAAGCAAGAAGATTGAAGCATTCAAAGATAGGAGGTAATGTTATTCCGATGGATTGATCAGTTCAACTCAGTGAGTCAACTCGACTTGAGAGTGAGCGAGTCATCCCCAAACTTCGAGTTTAACGCCTTGCTCTTAACTTTCTATTTGCCAGTCACTAAAATTAAATAGAAAAACTCTATTTTCTAGTACCAATGGAAAATGCTTATTTTCTGGCCAATGACCTTTTAGAGTTATCACATGTGATATTTTCTAATGATGCATTATCTATGGTTGGGCTTGTCGTATCAACAGTTTTGACCATTGAACCATGGGCATCACTTGTAATAAGTAATGAAACTGAGGAAAATGTACATTTTCGTGAGTTAACAACTATAATACCTCTTTTTCCAGATTAAAAAAAAGGAGCAATACCTCGAACAAGTTCTCTTCATGTTCCAATTTTTCTTTTTCAAAAAGTCATTTTACGGGTATATTAGATGGACTGCCATAAGTATATGACCATTTGTTAAACCCACTCGGTGAAACTATTAAACTTAAAGCGAAAATCAAGGTCTATTGTTTCTGCGTCTAATCATATGCTTTTTTTTTTTATAGTCTCAATGTAGTGGATTTTCCTGCCTTTGGTGCAGGCTTTTATCGTAGAGAAGTACAATAGACCTTTGCCAAAGCTGCGTACTTCTAAGGCAGCAGGCCATGATGTGCAAAAACCAACGCCCCCTGGAACCCTGAGTACTTCTCAGCTGCGGCATATTCTCCTCCTACATCTGGGCAAGGCAGATGATCATGATGGGCCTATGGATACTCACCATATTGCCGAGAAGTTCAAAATAGATGTGGTTGAGGTGGAGAGAATCTTGCAGTTTATCTCATTGCCACCGGAAGACATTGATAAAAAGGCGACAGAAGATGACAGGTAGAGTGCATTTCTTCATATTCCTGGCTCTCTTTTGTTAATTTGCATTTAAGGCAGATTCTCAATCAGTTTTAATACAATCAAAATAAATCTGGTGCAGGTCCGAGAAGAAGAACCCTTGAAGATGGAATCAACAACTAAAATGTCAAAGATCACACATGTAGCTGATGACATCTAATTTGGGATTTTTGTATGGGAGGATTTTCTCTGCAAAATGAATGAGAGGCTAATGAGTTAGTTTTCTTAACCATGCATACCCTTGTTAAATGTTGCATTTGGATGCTCCGGATCACAAACAGACAATGACAGGTGTGTTTCCTGCATTATTTTACCCAAAATTGATATTGATGCTGGTCACTGACATTTATTCTGGGTGAAAAAGGCAGAGAAACAGTATCCCGCTCAGTGCAATTTCCAGAGACTATACCATCTAGTGGATAAGTATCCTGTGTTCTTTATCCCAAAATGCTTGTGATTTGAGATATATGCAATTGCAGATGCTGAGGTGCTGTTCAATAAGCAGTCATTTTTGTTTGCTTGGATTTTTTGTATTCATAAGTTAGTTTGGCAGCAAGGCCTTCAAAATTGGATCATTATTTATTTATTTATTTTTCAATTAGGTGCTAAATTGTTAATTCCCGCAAGTAATTAGGTGATAAGGGGTCTTTTTTTCTTTCAAGGCTCCGATGGTGCTTACCTTTGATTAATTGCTTGTGATTAGATCTATTGTCCAGAACTAGTCAGATATTGCATGGATAATCATGGTTTGGAGAAACTTTGAAGTGCCCCCCATTGGCTAGGATCACCAATCCATGGGCCCCACCTGGACCATGTAGCCGCACATATACTGAACAAAAGAAGACGGCTACTAGATATGGGATTAAGCCATGTTTGGTATCTTTACTCTTTTTCTGACAGACCCAATAAAAGTAGAGCCATACAAAAAGAGGCCAAATATCTATTTTTCAGCTGCCCACTTTTTGAGCATTTGGATTTTAGAGAATTTGCCTCTAAATGTCTAAAACGAATAGAAGTCAGAATGTGTGCCAAATGCTTTTATTTTCATAATCTCTGTTGCTTTAGACATTTAGACAAATAGAGGTGCCAAACATGGGCTAAAATTTTCATAGCAAGTTGGTGGACTTGGCTTTAATGATGATGATGATAGCCAGTTGGTGGATTAGGCTTTGATGATGATACTGAGCTAGATGACTCTTGTCTTCTCCTTGCTGGGCTTGTAACCGTGCCAAAGCACCGACCAATATGGCCTTTTGGCGCACTATTGCATGTTCCAAACTTCTCTGAGGTAGGTAGGGATTAGGACCTTATTAAGCATAAAAGATGTCTTAGTAGTTCAGATTTAACATGATTGTGCAAACCATGTGGCTGTTTGACCTGTTCTCTTCATTAAATGGCAGTTGAGAACCAAGCAATATTTCTAGATGAAGATACCCTTTGACGATTCCTCATCATCATCAAAGCCACGTCCCAACTATATCGGGGTTGGTTGCACGAATTTTGTTTCTTTATTTCGATTTATTTTGAGTTAAATCCTTAGATAAGTTATATTTCTTCATAATTATTTTTACCACCTCCATCTATCCTCTTTGGCCTATCCCTTTCCCTACGTGAGTCATCAACCTTCATGGCCAAACTTTTTCTTACCGGCACCGTTGCCGGCTTACGTTGAACATGTTCAAACCATCTCAAATGAGTTTCTCTAATTTTATCCCTTATTGTTGTTACCCCTAAATGCTATCGAAAGCCCTCATTTTTAAATTCATCCAGCTCATGATCTTCAATTCTCACCGTAGCTTCAGCTTTCTATATGCCTACTGGAGTTACAAACCATATATTCCATCTTTGTACGGTTTATTTTAAAGCCTTTGGATTTTAAAGCCTCCTGCCATCTCTCATGTTTTGCATTCACACCATTCATCTACCAACAATATCATTTGCAAATAACATGCACCAATGTATTTTTTTTCCTTGAATATGAGTAGTTAACTCATCCATAATCAGTGTAAAGAGATAAGAGCTATGGCTGATCTTTGATGCAAATTATGGTCACTGGGAATCTCTGTTCTCCACAAGTAGTTCTTATACTCATTACATGTATGAAAGAGACTTGTGGATTATGACTATTAGATGAGTTATTTGATGGTCTTTTAACAAGGTGATGGCCCAAATGGTATCGTAAGTTCCTCGTGAGGGCTAAAGCAGGGATGGTGTGCTTCTAACTTTTCATTTAGAATACTAATTTACTAGTGCCTTTTCTCTGCATCAGTCTGCAAGGTGCATTTGTGCAGCGTCGGGTTCAGTAGAAAAGCGTGGGTGCGTGCCTTTCTGCGCATAGATACATAAGATTTGAAAGTCTTGTGACGAATCTATGTACAAGTTTTCTTAGCCGTATGCACCAATTATAATATATTAAGTTGGAGGAGGTTTTGGATCTAATTTTGACTGTCGGTTATAATTTTGATCGGAAGTTACATAAACTATCTTATCTTTTTATCATAATCACTCATAACTATTCTCCACTTTTATTTTATTTTATTTTCTTTTTTATTGTAAAGACTTTGTTTCAATCCAAACTCTATAATTCCCTTTTACTTCAATTCTCATTTTTTCATTCTATGATACCAACTCTTGGATTATATAAATACATACTCTTTTTTTTTTTCTTTTACTTTCTTTCTAAAAAAGCTATGAATTTTTTAATACATGAATATTTAAATTATAATATTTGTCATATCCGTGTGAGCACGGGTAATTTTGCTAGTATTGATTTATACAAATCCTTAGTGAGGAGTTTGCAAATGTATAGTGTAATAGTGTTGAGTTCTAAAATCTACGGATTCCTCACATGTAAAATGTGCATTCTTATTGAAAATTGAAGTAGCTCAAAATGAACCCCATTACCTAAATTTTAGTACAGTAGGATTTGAACTCATTCGCTTGTTGTTGTATTGAGTATATGATGAATAATGTAATTAATATAATTTTATACATTATTAATCATTTTTTAATTAAAATTTTTATATTATAGTCACTGCAATGGTGGGTCCAACCCAACCTCAATGGATCCCATTAAATAGAAGAACTGATACTGCTCACTGTTGCTTCCTTATCCCGATCTGTGGTGTAGTCCCCGCTAAGATTTAAACGGCACGAGCTCATTTGTTGACCATGATTGTTCATGTAGTGGGCCCCATCATCAATGGGCCATTTGGACCACCATTTGCACTAGAAAGAGAAAGTCCAATCCAAGTGCCACCTCGGCTGCACGATCCAAATAATTAATGGACTGGCAACTTCATCTACTCACTTAAGTAAATGAATAAATAAGAGGCTAACATAGTCGTGGCTGAGTGGTGTTGGCGCCTACACACATTTGTGCAGGAATCTATTATCGAGTCTTTTAATTCAAAGTATCATCCCTGAGCACAGTAGCCCAACTTTACAAATAAATAAATGAGAGAGATTTTTTTTTTCCTTTTTTTAGAGTTCTTTTTACAAAAAGACCTCTATATTTTCATAAAACCTTTAAAAGGCTCTATATTTTATGGTTTACTAAAACTTCCCTTGACTAATAGTCCAATTGTACAAAAAAGTAACTTGACAGTTTAATTTTTTATTTCTGACCGATTTAGCCTTAAGAAAAACTCAAATGACTTATCTCATGAGTTAAATGATTAACTTTTTTTTTTTTTTTTTTTTTTTGCCCCTTAAACTTTGAAGGCCA